>VZTG01000763.1:596636-808721 GCA_013397845.1 Melanocharis versteri | reverse complement strand
CCCCGGCACCTGCGCCGGGGCGCGGATCCCGGCTCCCACATCCCGACCCTCGGCCGTGGCCGGAGCCCGGCGGGCGCCCGTGCTCGAGCTCGGCCCAGGAAAGGCCTCGGGAAGCCGTTTTTGCCTCCAGGTTGAAAACTCCGTAGGTTTTGTTCCAGAGAATCATGGAGTGGTTTGTGTTGGAAGAGACCTTAAAGATCATCTCGTTCCGACCCCGCTGCCACGGGCAGGGCCGTCTTCCACTGGAGCAGGTTGCTCCAAGCCCCGTCCAACCTGTCCTTGAACACTTCCAGGGATGGGGCAGCCATGACTTCCCTGGACAGCCTGTACCAGGGCTTCACCACCCTGGCCACCCTAAAGAATTTTTTCCTGACAGCCAATCTAAACCTACACTTGTTCAATTTGAAGCTGTCCCGCCTTGTCCTGTCACTACATGCTCTTGTAATAAATCTCTCCCCATCTTTCCTCTAAGCTCCTTTCAGGTGCTGCAAGGCCACCATAAGGTCACCCTGAAGGCTTCTCCAGGCTGAAAAATTCCAATTCTCTCAGTCTTTCCTCATTGGAGAGGTGTTCCGTCGCTCTGATCAGCTCAGTGGTCACTTTTGGAGGGGAAGCAGAGGGGTGACACACAGTGGGATTTGTTCCAAGGGCTGGGGCAGAGCCTGCGAGGGCAGGGAAAATGGGCAGGAGGGACTTGTGCGAGGAGAGCGGGTCCTTCCTGGCCAGACAGCACGACACAGAGCCCCACACTCATCTGCCACTTGGCAATAGGACTCAAGCATCAGTTTTACATGAAGGTCCTCATGGTGATGCAGAACCACCTGCACTCCATCATTCCGTGCCCTGGGAGTTGCTGGAGGAGCACAAAACTCCCCCATCCTCCCCTAAAAGAGCACAGAGAGCTGAAAAATGCTGTGCAGGTGTGTCAGAACAAGGGTTAGGGACGGCGCAAATTTTAGCACAAATTCCCAAACTTTTGGATTCCCTTAGATACCGAGTACGGATGTTTTGAGCTCCATGTATGAGAAGGGTAACGTGGCAACGTTGCTTATGGTTCGGAGCAAACTGATACCACTGTTTCTAGTCTTGAGGTCTGTTTTTCCCAGCCAGACTTAGTAACAGAACAATCACATGGGGAGAACTATTTAAAGTAAAAATAGAAAAAGAAATACAAAATCACAGAATGAGTACGAGAGAGGGGCATCACCAGCTTTTTGTTTGCAAAACACCAACACAAAATGAAACCAAAATATATGATCTTTTCTGGTTTTCGTATCCCTAGGCGTTTGCAGTACTATCTGTGCCCGTTGCACTGAGTAAAACCACACTGAACTTGTTTTTCCTGGTTATCTTTTGTGGACTTCCTCGTACGTGGGGACAGACCACAAGCTGGGAAACGTGGAGTTCGGTTTCGACTGAGCACTGGCACAGGTTCCCAGAGAGCTCGTGGAGTTTCCTGGAGGTAACCCAAAAGCATCTGGACATGGTCTTGGGCAACCCCTTGAGCAGGGGCTGGATAAGGGGAGCTCCTGAGACCTCTTCCAACTTCAGCCGTTCTGTGACAGTGCCAGAAACCTTTGGCTGTGCCCAGCAGAAATCTGTCTGTCTTAAACAGCACATGAAAACATAAGGAATCCATACAGGTGTAGTTAATCCAATGTAAATATTTCAGCAACAAGCTGTAAACTTCCCATACAGTAATGGCAGCTTTATTATTTTAGCAATTACAGAGTTTTGCAAATACCCCGGTTTAAGATTGGGGATTTAAATGCCAGTACTTTATGTTAACAATAAAGTATTGCCAGACTGGTATGTAATTACAGGCAAATATAAGTCTGCTACAAAGTATGGATGACAAATGTATTCCAGTAGTGAGCCTGCAAGGGAAATGAAATTCCAGCAAGGATTGTGTTGCTGATCAAACAATAACAGCTGCTGTAGCACTGCTGTCTCCTCTACCTCGTGTTACACTGGGGTACAGGGAGCTGCAGAGATGCGACAGGACAGGCTGATTGCTGGAATTACTCCATGGACACTGTTAAAATTACATGAAGGACAATTTTGTCCTACTAAGTTCAGTGGCCAGTGAGGGATTGGGTAGACTGCCTCCTGCCAGGATTGTATTCCCTCCACAGCTGAATTCTATTAGTGCTGTGTAAGGCTGCTGTCGAGGGACAGGAACTCAGAACAATGGTAAAACTGGAAATAAAAGGAAGCAAAGAGAATGTCAGGACTCAAAAATTAGTTTGAGTTGGAAGGGGAGAGATCTCTTTGGGTACCAAGGACACCTGGGTAATTTGTCCCAATGAAAGAAAACCAAAAGTCTTCATGTGAAGGCAACTAGCACCCATAGTGGGTTTTTTGGTTGGTTGGGGTTTTTGGGGAAAAGGAACGCTCTAAACTGCTGTTTGCAATATCTTACATTTGAATGTTCAATTATAGCAAAGACTGTGAAGGTGTTTGTATCAGCAGCAAAGAGAAAAAAAATAAAAGGTCTCAAATCCTTTAGGCAGGCTGTTTCACAGTTCTCCACTGAAGGACGTTTTTGGGAACAGATAAGGGTCGGGATGATAAATGCATGTTTACTCTTGGTCCCTTGCACACACGTTGAGCCAGAAGGCATTATAATGCTAAAGAATTAATAATGATCCCATACATTTTGTCTTCTTGCCTACAAGGAACAGTGTTAATTTCTGGCTTTAAAATCTATAAATAATCTGCACTGGTTAGCTGTGAAGCTGAGGAAAAATCCATTAAAGCAGCAAATGAAACACAAGTCACTTGTCACTCCTGTCTTTTGGACCTTTCCCATTTCTACTAATGGTTAGCCAGCTGCTTTAACACGGAGTTGAGCTTGAGGTTTAAAGGTGCAGAGCTATTTTTAAGGTGTAGATTTTAAAACTCATTGTTAAGGGAATTACTGGAACCTCACTGGATTTAAATCCTCGACCCAGTTCAGCCTTTCAGAAACAGCACAGCCTTGCTGAGAAGTAAATTGTTGTACTTTCAAGATGCAAATGAAGCCTCAGCTTAGAAAGTAATACTGTCACTCTAAGAGTGGAGAAACCACAAAGCACAGTCCCAGCCCTTGTGGGACTCCTGAGTGGCTCTTTCTTGGAACGCTGCTTATATTTTGCTGGTGTTATTTTTCTTGAAAAGCAAAAAAAGCATTCAAGCAAAAGCGGATGTCCGCAGCTTTCATGTGCACTCTGTGTTTTCACTTAAAGATACAAAATGAAAAGCTACTAGTTCCAATGAAAGTTATGAAGGTGCTAAATCTCTTTGCACAGCAAAACATTAAAATTGGGCTCATCATTCACATTATTCCATATTTAGTACCAAATTCTCAAAGGACACATATTGACTTTAAATCTACTAATGAAGAAATTCCCATTTTCTTTTACTGTTCTGGTGGAGGTGCTTCACTACTACCTGACTATTCAGCAGTAACCATACATTGGGCTGCTGCTAGGGATCCCTACACATTGAATATGTGGTTTAGAAAACTGTTTTTTTCTTGTGGATTTATTTGTCCTCCAAGTAGTGCATTTCTTACACAATTGTTTTCAAGCTCAAATATACCTTGAAGGAAAGATATATTCACAATTTTTTAGGTAACGCTGTATTGGAACAATGGCATTAGAAGTCATACAGGTTAAAAAAGAACTCAACTACCAGTGCACAAGAACTGAAGACTGTTCAAAGATTTATGTATTTCAGGCATACAATAAACTCACCATCTGGCTAATTTTTTGGAAGGATATGATCGGTAGAGTGGTCAGAAGATACCTCCATTCTATGGTTCACATTTTTTATCTTACAGTGAAGTGCAAGATAAAGTCATTTCCATGTATAAATGAATTTTCCTCTGAACAGAGTCACGAACAGCTTCTAGGTGTTTTGAGAGAGAGGGTGGTTGGAAGGAGGGAATCTACTATCCAGATGGAGCAGGGTGAGCATTCCAGAGGGTTGTTCCCCTTTATATTTTCAAATAAATTTTAACTCTTGTTGCTACACTGTGCTTTCTGCATCACAGTGACTACATATAAAAATACAAACAACAAAAAAAAAAGAAGTTCTGTTCCTGTGTGATCCTGGAAGATGGATAAGAAAATATTTGTGTCCATATATAATTCCAAAGCACTCCAATACCAAGAGTAAGGGAACCTAGATTACACAGATAAATTCTGAAGATTCAATCTTTTGAAATCTATGGCCTTAAACCATCCTCAGCCCCAATTCCTCAGAGTGATCTAACTTTTCTCAGGGCTGTGGATAATACTCAATCATCTTTTACAGTAAACCCTCACACCCTCACAGAATATTCTTTCAAAGAAATAAAACCCAAGGAACAGTTTATGGATCCATTCGCATAGGAGACACTTATTTCCCAGCTGGTGCATTCTGTAGCATGAAAAGGTAACGATTAAGCCAAAGTGACCACAGGAGAAGGCACTTTTCTCACTGTTAATGACTGGCTGGAGAAACCAAGGACCAAAGAAAAAGCCAGACAGTCATTAACTGCTGAAAATTCCTGACCTAAAGGTCATTATTACTAATATAAAATTGGAAAATGAAAAAGTAATTATTTTCTTTGGGTTTTTATATGTATTAAAAATATAAAATTCCGGCGTCTGTTGCTGTGGATACTGGTCTGTAAGGTACTTATCTTTCCCATTCTGGCAGGCTGTGCAATGGATAGATGTGGGACTGGCAACCCTTCAGGAATGTGTGCCAGACTGTATTTTCCTCTTCCAAATTACAGGTTAAACGTGCCCACAGAAAGTCAACAGGAACCAGGAGACGCTGCCAGTGGGCACCATCTCTCCTCGGTGAGAGCAGCAATTCCCCCACCATCACCCAGCTTTGTCTGGGAGCTGCAAATGACTCTCAAACACCGTGGCTTTCAGCTCCTACCCTCCTGTACACCGTTCCAAATCTTGCTAAATACCATCTTCTGCTCTCAGGCAAAATGCTGTTTTCCATGCTATAAACTCCTTTCCTGAGAGGGAAGTAGGGACGGCTGTCTGTGAGCTGACTCGTGCGTGGCCTCACCTGTAAAACGCGTCCTTCAGGTGCCATTGCCACCCTCTGCAAAAACTGCTCTAGAGATGATATTGCTCTTGCAGCCCAAATGATCTTTATTGCTACTACCATCCACTGATGGCTTCAGCCTATATATTTTCACTCTAACTGGAAATTTTACTCGAGATTTGCCCTTTCCTTTTATAAACCAGGCTTTCCCCTGGCTTTTGACAGGTGCTTTACTAATATGACTCTAAAAGTAGCTTTACGTACATAGATTTTGCACCACCGCAAGAATTTTATTCTTTCTGTACTTCAGATGAAAAAGTGACTTTCTTCTGGCAAAGACTAAAGGCTTTTTGTAACCTTTGGGCTTCAGTGTAAAGTATCATTACTAGACACTGCCTGTGATTATGTTATGGTTTAGACAGATCCTCTGAGTAAGACAGTATTAATGACCCTTTTTCATAATATTTTCAGTTTGGTTTTCTGTTTTCACATCTGTACAGCACTGTTCTGTCTTCAACAAGCTTTTATGTCTTATACTGACAGGAAAAATGATCCCGCAGCCCTTTTCTGCAGAGACCTATTCTGCTTGAGAGGTTCACACAAGTAATGTGGGATAGACACAGAAGGAAAGGAGATCAGCTACTAAAAATGCAGGACTGCATTTTTTCCAAAAAGGTACTTCCACATACTCCCACTTTCCTTTAGAAATCTGATTTTAGCAAGAGTCTGGACAGACTCCCAGAGATGGTTCTTGCTGTTCTGGAAGGTTCTGGACAATCAGCAGCTGCAGGAATCTGATTGAGTGAAGGCAGAGTCAAAACTGCTTAAAGACATGTTTTCACAACACAGTGCTTTTTAATTCATACTCCTGTCATATTCCTTCTAGTCCCTTGCCAGGCTGGTTATATTTCAGTATAAAGTGAGTTTTTAGAAAATGTTCCCAGGACTTAGTGCTCACATCTCACTAGTTCAGAAGGTAGAGTTTTCTACTCCTAATGAAAATCACGATCAGAGATGGACCAGCTGCTCTTCTGAAGAACATCAACTAATGTGAGCACATAAAATCTTGTTGTGGAAGGTAAAAGGGAGGTAACAGAGCAGGAACAATTCTTGGAGTATTTCAGAAAAGTGCCTTCCTCAGCTGTGTATTGTTAATAATCATGTTTAAATTAAAAGAACAGAAAATGAATGCTGAAACTGCTGGCAAGTGAAAGTGCTCCCTGATCTAAAATCCTTCAGTACGCTCTCTGAACCTCTCCACTTGACGTAAAACCAGACATCTTTATCATTTATGAGTTACAAATGAAGCTGCACCTGGTCTGCTCTAGTAGGTGAATTAAAAAACAACAACAACAAAAACAACACGCAAATGTGAACTGGAAGGAGTTGCTGTGACCCAGCTCCCAAAAATTCATACAAGGGGGCAACCGTGATAGACCCCTCCAAGAATTGTTCCAGTTTTTCAAAGCAGAGTAACTCCTTTTATCTCACACAGCGTAGATGATTGGCATTTATCTTCGTCCCACTTACAAGGAAGGTGTTCCCTCAGAATAGAAAATGGCATAGGAAACTGATAATCCAAGAGGTGTTTGAAACCTCAAGGGTCTTCTTGCTTTGCTGGTATTTTCCACAAAAGCCTTAGCAACATCTATTGTGCAATAATATTTAACATTCAGGGGAATCAGGATCTTTTTTTAAAATGTGATCAGAAAGAAGGGCCCTTCCTAGGCTGTCCCAGAATTCCTCATAACAAAGAAAGCTTTGTTTCATAAAGAAATACCTTGCACTGGAATACCCTAGGGAAACCAGTTTGGTTTTTTTTAAACAAAGACGGGAGTGTTCGAGTTCGAGGTTCCCTTTAAGTACTCTTCTAACATGAATATTTTTAAGGATGCTCTATCAAGTTCATGCATGAAATGTCACCCAGCCGTTAGTGTATTTCTATGCAAATACAGCTGTGAAAGCTAATAACTGAAATCTGCATTTTTTCCACATTTCCAGCGTATTAAGCAACTTCTCATTCTTTCCTGTTTTGTAACTCACATTAGCCTCTTGTATCAATAAAACAAAGCTTGGGTTATATTGCTTCCTGCTTGAATTCCCTGCAAACATCAAAGGTGGACATTTGAATAAGCAATTTAATGTATACATTTTTATTCAGTTCAGTATACTGATTTTCTCCTGGTAGGAATAAGAATTCTGCAAGACGACTGCAGAGAAACACACCATTCAGAATATGAATTGGAATATTCTTGCAATGCTTTTCAGTGAGGATGGTGTGATATTAAGATTAGAATCCTGCATATAATCAGATTTTGATGCTTGTACACACAGTCTGGTATTTCTTTTCCTTTACAAGGTTTGTATGCAAAAACACAGCAATCCAATATTTGGAACATGCACTGTCTGCAGATACTACACAGTCCAAACTGATGAAAAAATAATGTCAAGGAAAATAAGAAAGAGTCTGAGGCACTGCAGCATACAAACTTCGCTAAATTCATCAGAAGTAGTTTTACTGTTCTGAGGACAGAAAATATTGCAAAACCAGTCCTTCCAGAACAGCGAGAGCAAACAGGGCTTGTGTCCATCCCTTTATTAAATCTTGGTCTAAAGACTGACTCTGTGGGAGCTGTAAGTATTTCTATGATCTTTCAGATTCTCTGATGTGATACACACAGAATTTCTTCCAAATGGCCTGTATTTTCCGAATTCCCTCTCTTATTATTTACCAGTACATATAAGAGGTAATAAAATAGAAAAGATAGGCAGGGATTTTCTTAGAAGCAAAAGGTGGCACTACTGACAATATATCACAGTATTTAGGGAACATAAATATAAGGCATACCTTCAGTTTTTATCCAAAAATGCAAGAGAGAAAAGACCACAAAGCAAAGAAGTCTGAATTTTGTTTAAGGGCTAAAATGAATCAGCCCAGTGCAGTAGCTCAAGATTCTGCTTCAAATAGTTAACTGATTGGGAAGAAAGCTAATAATGCTTTAGATAAATTTTCACTGATGAGAAGTGATGAATTGACAGATTTCTTAAGAAGTAATGACAGTTCAGTAGACACCATTATCTGTCCGGCCTCTGACCTGGAGGCACTATCTAGAATCACAGAATCATGGAATTGTTTAGGTTGGAAGAGACCTTTAAGATGATCAATTCCAGCCGTTAACCCAGCACTGCCAAGCCCACCATTAAACCACATCCCTGAGCACCACATCTGCACCTCTTTTAAATACCTCCAGGGATGGTGACTCCACCACCTCCCTTGGCAGCCAGTTCAGAGCTTGACAGCCCTTTCAGGGAAGAAATTTTTCTTGATATCCAGTCTAAGCCTTCCCTGGTGCAGCTTGAGGCTGTTTCCTCTTGTCCTATTGTTTGTTACTTGGTAGTAGTGACCAACCCCCACCTGGCTACAACCTCCTTTATGATCATTTTAGGGATTGTTAAGGTCCCCCCGAGCCTCCTTTTCTCCAGGCTGAGCCCCCCCAGCTCCCTCAGCTGCTCCTCACCAGACTCGTGCTGCAGACCCTGCCCCAGCTCCGCTGCCCTCCCCTGGACTCGCTCCAGCCCCTCCACGTCTGTCTTGTCCTGAGGGGCTCAGAACTGGACACAGCACTCGAGGTGTGGCCTCACCAGTGCCCAGTGCAGGGGGACAGTCACTGCCCTGGTCCTGCTGCCATTGCTGGTACAGGCCAGGTGCTATCGACCAGCACCCCAAGGGCATTGTCATGGTCTCTCCAAAACTCCCTAAAATCACTTCCGGCAGCTCTCATGGGTTTATTTTGTTTTGGGTTTTTTTTGACTCTGTTAACCAAAAGAACAAGGATAGCAGCCATTCTTGCCTTCACATCACGTAGCAAAATGAACTCAAAGAGAGGTTGGACCTAGCAAGGACTCTGGTGGACCTCAAATATCTATATGCAGCTTTACAATCCAAGAAAATCCACAGAGTTATTGCTTACCCTGCAGGGCTGTCTCGGTACAAGATCTCAAATACCATCTGTGCTCAGTGCGGAAGCTGCCAAAACCCCATCCACAGAAACCATGGAGCACAGAGTGTTGTAACTCCCATCTTGCTCTGGAGCAAAGATTGAAAAAAAGACACCTCCATCTTCATATTTTAACAGCCTGGAATTCTCACCCCTGGTAGGTGCAGAATGAGGCTCCTTTCAAAACTAGGGCAAGGGAGATTTCTTTCAAAATCCACCAACAGGATCATGAGATCACCACAGTGATGTCTCCCATTTTTAATTGATAAGCTCCTCACTGGAATCCTTGCCTGGCAAGTGAGATGTCTGTCTTTGGTTGCCCCATCTGCCTGAAGGGGTTTAGCCTTCCCACTCTGCACCTCCACTTGTAAAATCCTTTTCTTCACCTAAACACACATAATTTCCTCTAGTCAAAACCCCCAGGAGAGGAATGCATCTGTCTCCCAGTCTCATGCTCAATGCATCACACTCCAGATGAGTTCTTACTGATCATTTGTAAAGGTAAAAGCACAGCAAGTAACCAAGCTACTGCAAGGTCATGTATTTCTTCCACTGAGAGCAAACTACTTTGAATTTACTCATGTTCATAGGATCATAAAATGGTTTGGGTTGGAAGGGACCTTAAGGATTATCTAAAATCACCTCCCTTGACCTGCTGACCACGCTGCTCTTGATAGGTGTGGCTTTCTGGGCTGCAGGCACACATGGCCAGGTCATGTTGAGCTTCTCATTAACCAACATCCTCAAGTCCTTCTCCTCGGGGCTGCTCTTAATCCATTCTCTGCCCAGCCTGTATTTGTGCCTTGGATTGCCCCAATCCACGTGCAGGACCTTATTTTAAGAGCACATTTATAAGAGCAGTCACTGTAAATCAGCAAATTTGCAGAACACTTGTTATTCCTCAGTAATTTCTTTAGGGGTTTGTGTTCTAGAGAGAAAAGTATTGCTGAAGTGGGAAGTAAAAATGTAACTAGCAATTAGACTTTCTCTTAAATACTCAAATAGCTCCAAGGTTATGTTTTCTCTGAAAAATATTCTCAGTGAGTGTATTTGGTGCTCTTGCAGCACATGACATGTTTTAGCTTCTTTGGAGATTTAGTTTTTTAAACCTTCAGATTTTAAGGCAAATGGAAGTGGGAAAAAAATGTTTACATATGAATGCCTCGCTTTAATTGTTTTGCATTTTGGGGGTTATTTGATTGTGGTCCTTTCTCAAATAGCAAGATCAATATAAATGGCATGCTTAGGAAGACTAAGAAGAAAACTAGAATTCCCTCTGTCTTAAAATTTTGCCTAAAATGGCAGCTATGTCTTTGAGATGCTATTTAATTAACATCAGTGGAAGACTGTCAGTAATCAGTACTGCTGAGTGGTTTATTTACTTGGAAAAAAAATATGGGTTTCAGTGCGTAACTTTCATCTTTTAAGTTTAGGAGTTTTGGTAGGAGCGATGTAATTTGCGCAGTTATCTCTAGGCAATTAAAATATATTCTATCGTTTAACCTTTGGATGGTGTATAAATATGCACAGACACTCCTACAAGGCAATTTGTCTGCCAATCTGGAAAATGCTAACGCTGTAGTCAATAAGTCAACAGTCTGCAATGTTAAATTATGAAATCAGAAAGAAGTGCAGTTCACATTCAATCCAGATATAAAGATCCTAAGGATTTCCAATTTTCTGTGTGGGACAATAAATTTCAAAGACGACTGTATTCTGCCCCAATAATCACGATCTGCACAGCATGTTCAGGTTTTGTTGGAGAGATTAAAACCACAAAAACAGAGCGGAACAGCTCAGCATCAGATAATCACAAGCAATTCTATGTCAGCAACAGACAGCTGGAGACATATGCCAACAATATTGTAAAAGTGGGAAAATGGAGATTTCGTGACAGCAAGGACGTGGGTTTCATACATTAAGCTAAATCTCAGCCCAAAACATTGAAATTGTTGTTCACAAGTACCAGCTCTCTGTCACAGTATTCAGAAAGTCTACCATTTAGCATAAAAACTATGTAAAGCAAAATTAGGCAGAGGAAGGTATTTGTTTCTCTAATATTTTGCGTGTTGAACACCTATTTGATTTCAGTGTTATCATGGACAAGGAGATCAGAATATTTTTTGCCAGATCAGCTGGAAGAGCTGTCCAGTTATGGACCAGACTAATTATTTGTGAGAATCTTGTGTGAAAAAGAAGTTAGATGGAATTTTATCTACAAATATTTGTCTAAAGATTTTTGCTTCCAAGTACAGTTTAAAAGAAAATGAACAAATCTTGACCTAACTTGAGTTATTCTGCTTTTTCCCTTTCCCCTGAGTTTCAAGTGTTCTTCCCTGATACTCATTCCCATCTATCCCCACTTTTGTCTTTCACTTTTTAAAATTAAACATCTACTAAGAAGTAAGTCCAAGAATAAAGGCTGAAAAAATCCTATTATATTTATTGCTGTGAAGCAGAAGAGAGAACAGGGAAAATACTTAGACTTGTGAAACAAAAAATAATCTACCTTTCCACTGCTTTCTCTCAGAGCCTCCCTTATAGACCCATAAAAACTTTTTCTTTCTTTTTTCTGTAGTTGACCGTGTAAAATCAAGATAAAAAAATTCTGAAGGCTCTGAGGCTCTGAACCCAAAAACTTCAAGTTTCCTATTTTCACAAACAGTTCTCAGAAAACCCTTTGTATGTTGGATTTCTTATAAAAATGGGAAATGGCTTGAAAATATTCATGAGGAAGTAAAAACTGTTCTGATGAGTTCACTTCCCCTGCAAAGGAAGAGCAGTTTCAAAGTGATGTTTTATAGAGGTGGCTGGGCCCGAACGTTTTCTGATTTCACTGTGGAAGCCCCGCCTTTGTACCGCAAGTGTTTTGTCCTGGGATCTTGGCATGATTCCTGAAGCTGTGACTCTCAGGGAGGGTAATGGAGACAAGTGACTTGTGGAGGAAACTCAGGCCCAGGTCCCTGAGGTGCTTGTATTTTAGGACTCGGAGCCTGGCGCGGATGGAAGAGCGATGTAACGCTTGAGGCGCCGATGAAAGAGTTTGAAAAACCAATGCAATAAGAGGCGTCAGCGGGGACTGGCAGATTGATTGCAACGACTAATGGCAAAAAGTTCTGAAAAGAAGAAAAATGTAGTCTGAGTAAAAGAAATAAAGAAAGGAGGGAAAGGATAGTAAGAGCTTGCACGCCTCCGGCAACTTGCCTGCGGATCGATGTGCGTCTGGGACAATTAATCGAGCAATTCTTGTGACTGGTTTTTTACTTTGGTGTGTAAACCTTGATGATGCTGTTCAGTCTAGATCAGGAGGTTGGATTGACAGGACCTACCCTAAAACTCAACTTTACTAAAACTTGAGTGGCTTGATGAAGCTCGTCTTTTGGATCAGTGGAAGGCCAGCACCTCCAGATGAGAGATCGCCCATCAGTTTAGGGGTAGGAAGGAGCATTCCCTACTGAAGTGATTACTGGTTCTGCAAATATGCAGCACAGACTGGACACCTGGTGTTGGAGTGGCTGAAGCAAGATAGGGTAAGTTTTAAGCTACACCTTCTCCTTCCCCCCCAGATAAATACCTCAGTTTATGTGGTAGCTTTTTTAAACAGACAAGAACAGAAACTCTAATTTTGGGATGTAGTGAGCCACTCTGATCCACAAATCTGTCTGAACAGAGGCCCAGGGCCAGCATACCTAGTCCTGAGAGGTTCACAGAGATACAAAGATGATATTCCAGCCCCACAGAGCCCATGCACAGCACCCATCTGCTGTCACTGCAGGATGTGGCTGCAACTATCCTACATCTGATGATTAAAACCTGCTTTAACTCGTGTTTGGGGTCACTATCGTGCAAAATGCATTACAGCAGCCTCCGTGCTCCTCTCCAGCTGGAGAACAGCCCATCGGATCGGCACTACAGGAGGAAAACTAAAGCCACCTCACAGTCTCACCTTACCCAGGCCAGAACACTGACTGCTGCAAAAAACATGAATCAGGAGTAAAACAGAGCGCTGAATACATTAATCAGAATGATCATCTTTGCAAGATCTGCTAAGAACAAAGAAAACAAATCCAAGGAAAGTTAACACTAGAAACCATTTGCAAGGCTGCACGAGTCAGCTAATGAAATAACTGTCAATTGTAGACACAAACCTTTTGTGCTTTCACACAATTTAAATATAAAGTAATTTGCATTCAGGTATCCAAGTCTCCCTGAAAAAAAGATTAACAATAGGATTCGCTTTCTTTCTACAACCTCTTTTCTCCCTCCCTTCCCCCCAGGGGTGGCTCTGATAAGGTCACCTTATTAATGCAGATCTCTGTTTTTCAGAAAGCAGCCAGGAATTTAACTGTTTCACTGTGAAATGATCTATGAGATGAGAACAGTCCATTTTTTATCCTTGATTGATCATTTCAGCATGTATAACAGCAAATCCTAAGGGACACCACTCAAATCCCTGCCTCAGAATGACCTAGAGACTCAGCTCTAAAAAGTGTTGCGCTCCACTACACAATCCTTCAGCGTTTTTTCTTAACTTCGCCTTTTCCGCTGCACATAATAAAGTTGCCTTGCATCATTACAGTTCTCTATAGAAAAAAACCCATCTTATAAATAAGTAAAAAGTTTTAACGGCTGAGAGTTGGGTGCCTCTACAGCCTGCCGAGGAACTGAGCCATCAAGCAGTTAATGCCTTTTCCCTAGACACAAAGGCAGGAGCAGGTCTATGATCTCAA
This sequence comes from Melanocharis versteri, assembly GCA_013397845.1. Taxonomy (NCBI): domain Eukaryota; kingdom Metazoa; phylum Chordata; class Aves; order Passeriformes; family Melanocharitidae; genus Melanocharis; species Melanocharis versteri. The sequence continues at coordinate 794,959 of VZTG01000763.1, read as the reverse complement.
TTCAGGTGTCACGGCTTCTCATTTCCTTCCCTGGCCACCAGACACCTGTTTCCCTGCTCTTAATAGCCTGTGATGGGAACTGCCTGCTGCCAAAATCACAGGCTCTGGCTCCTATATGATGAGTTGAAAATAAAGCGATTGCCCTTTATATTTTTTTTTTTAGTTATTTACTGTGTCTAAGCTTTATCTCAATTCCATTGTTGGGTTATTCCTCTCCATTCTGTGCGCTTCCAGCCAACTAATCTTCATTTTGCTTTTTTTGATGACTTTATGCTGACATATACAGAGACCTTAAATAAATCATTACGAATATAAATAGCAATGGCTGGATTACAAAGGATTCTGGAACGCTTGTGACAGTAAATTAGCAGGCAGGCAAACCTACAGCTGCCAGCAGCTGATGTAATATTTTAGAGAATTGTTTTCTAGATTGCGTAAGGGAGAATTGTTGTCCTTTGAGCTTCGTTCTCGGTTTCTTTCAATCTGTCAAACAGTTCAACAATGTGATGCTCACACAAAGTTCACAGAGAAACAACTTATAAATCCCAAATATCACATACACAGACTGGGGAAAATGCAAATCTGAGACACAAGCTAGAATTGAGGAAAAAATCTCCACAGAGATATCTCTCTATTGCTAACAGCACCCCTAAACAGATAGACATTATATCCACAGAAACAGCTACCACATCAAGGAACCAATTTGAACAAAGTTCCCCCTTTTTTCCTCCTATCCTTTCTTCATAAACATTAAACTCCAACAGGCTATTGTATTATAATAGTGCAGCCTGTAAATTCCTGTAATCAACTGATGGAGCAACATTAATTATGGAGACTTTGCACAGGCCACACGCATCTTTACATCCCTTTATAAAATGCTGACACATTCCCCATCTAAAAGGGATTACAATTACAGAGGATGATCCTGCAAATGCCTACTATTGAATGTAGCATTTGCTATCATGAGTAAGCCCACTGAAGCTACCAGAAACTCACATGGCCGGACAAAAAGCTCTGATTCACATGTATGACTAACAAAGATATTCAGATCACAACATTTTCTATCTGACTATGCTTTTGCAGACTGAGGTTTAGAGCGTTGATGCTCTCAGACTTGAGACAGTCTGGGACAGCAGGCTGGCTGGGAGATGACGCAGGTAGGAGGTGCAAGAACAGGTAGTGGGTGCCCTCAGAAATAAGCTTAAAGAAAAAAGACAAAATTTGGGAAGCTGCGTCAGGAAGGCATCAGGTATTTATGCTGGAATGATGATGAAGTTGAGGTGGGAGGGGGACATGATGTAGAAGGGATACAGGAGATAATAGCAGAGATGTACTAAAGACAAGATTTGGATTAGGTGGGATTTAGCCAGCAGGGACAGAAGGCTCAGCGCTAATATCGAAAAGATGAGGAAGCAATAAAAGGATTCAAAGAGCAAGAGGCTTAGTTGTGAGCAGCAGGAGAAGCGATTCTTAGCCAATCCATTGCACTTTGGTAGTAGCCGTCGCTCCAAAGGCAGCATACAGAAGGCCACGTCCACAAAAAAGTCTCATAAAACTCCCTGATTACAGCAAAGAGTCGGGTTCCTGATCTTGTGCTGGTTTGGCAAGCAAGTCTGTGGTGTGAGTCATGCAATGAAGCAACCCTACAAATACCATAGAAAAGCAGCTCATGTAGTGAGCACCCTGAGATGGAATGCCCTTGCATTGAAAGGAATATGCTGTTCCCTGGCACAACACGTAACTGCCTTTCACTTGTCTTGTTTGCAGAGAGTGATTTTAGTCTTTGGCAGCGATGAGTGGCACATGTTGGAGGTGTTTTGCCTAAGGTGTGCTATTTCATTAGCTGAATGTTGCTTAACAAAGTCTGGTCATTTCAGAAGGCACGCTATAATGAATTATTTGCAGGTTATCACTGATGGATACATAAAATCCACTGAAAGCATCAACTGTCACTCAGCAATAGCATGGCCTGAATATTTATTACCTTTTATTTACTTTATGTCTATTCTATATCATGGACAGGTAAGAATTCTAAGACACGTTAAAAATCATTCCCGCTGATAAACATCCACAAGGTTAAAATCAATCTCTTTTCATCCCCACCCAAACCAAAGCAATTCTCTCTCCTCCTCTTCCCTTGTATTAGTAAAGGCCTGAGTTTAGGGAGAGTTCTTGCTACAGTGCCTGGTGTTGGCCAATTCATATCCTCCCACATGCAATAAAAATCTCCCTAAAAAATCACCATTAGTGTACAACGATCCAGGGATAGAATAAGGCAAGAAAGCAAGATTAGTGTAACAATGATTAGCTTTGGTGTAGAGCATTATAAGGTCAAATTTCTGGTTGCTGGTCTGGGTGACTATTTTTACAGCACAGTGAAACTGAGAAAGGGGCTGCTGACTATTCTCAGGTTTGTGTTAAGGCTCTTGGCATGCCCAGTGGGAATGAGAGCCTTCCCAACAGTGTGACACCACGCAGGGCTGGCTTTACCTTAGTTTTCCAGAATAAATTCCTGCCTGTTGAATATTAAAGATATACCTTCAATTGCAGGCTATGTAAATACTGGCGACGTTGTTCTGAAAATCTTACACTCTCCAAAGTGATTTTTTTAAAGGCTATTATTACATGAGAGATGGAGGTCTTTGGGATTACACAGTTCATGTGCAGCAACTTTGGGGTGACACACCAAAGAGGAGTATGTCTAGCAAAGATGTAAACACAACAAAGAGAAAAATATTTTTAAATTACTGCAAAATACAACTTGAAGCCACAAACATGTCCCTGTTAAGTGAAGGAATGAATGTTTGTATTCAGTTTTGCTTTTTAAGGAATAAACCAAATGAGAAGGGGATTAATGGCGATCCCAAGGTAGTTCAGAATAACTGTAACAATGCAGCTAAAGGGTTATTACTCTTCACTTTGCAGCAACATGAACTTCCATAAACGTGGGATGATAGGTACTAACCCAGGACTGGCAGTAGGTCAGAACACAACAAGGCTACAAACAGGGAGTGCTCACAGCAAGTCTGGATCATGAAATATAAAGCTCTCCTGCAGAGACAAGGGAGGTGGAATGGTTGCACTTTTTGTAATAAAAATTATTATCTGATTCATATTTCTAACATTAGCTTGTTTTTTGGTTTTGTTTGTAATTTGCATGAAATATCCTGAGTTGAGCCTGGATTTCATTGAAGTAAATAGACTAATTTTTTTAATGACCTTCACCTGCTGCTTATATACTGGTCTCTTAGGTCCAAAAGGGATTTGAGGATAAAGGAAAAAATAAAACCGAACCAAATCAAAAGAACAAGCCTAACTGGATTAAAATAAATAAGCCTATATATACTGTCCTCAATTATTGACAACTCTTTGGATTATTACTTCTGAATTGAAGCTGACATGCCCCCATGTGATGCACTAAAGCAGTTTAAAGCTGATACAGTAATTTAAGGGCTCAACTCTTTCCTTAACATAAAACTAGAGTGTTTTGATTTGTTGGAACTTGGGCAATTAGTAATGATACATTTGCTGACAGGTCTTGAGCAGGAACAATCACAAACACTGTGCACTTGGTACAAGATTTATTTGTCAGAGTGCATGCTTTTTAAATCTGAGTAAAAATGGATTTTGTAAACTGGTTGAGATTAATTAAAGGTATAACTCGGGGAAGGAAAAAAATGACTCACTGCACATTTATTTTCAGATCATTTTTCACTGGAAAGTTTGCAGGTCTAACAACCAGAAGCTACTGACACAGCGTGCAAATGGTTCTGCTTTCACATCAGGGAGAGAGGGATTTTTTTCTCATTTTTCTTTCCTTGGCTTGTCTGAAAGCCAGGTGTCCAGTCTGTGAGGTTCCTGCCAAGGCATCAAGGAAAAATGTATATTTCTGAGGAGAAGCTGACCTTACCTACTTCAGGAAAGACTAAGTAAGGGTATGATTCTAGAAGGTCTGGGAAAATACTCTCTGTATGAAATTTCTCAGAAGTCAGGAGGCAAATATAGAAGAGCTTAAAATATAAATTTGCTCATGTATTTTTTTAATGCTTGAGTCTATAAACACCAAAGAAGAAAAAGAAAGTGATGTAAATTAAATGGGCTTCAGCAAGCGATCGCAGGCTGCAGTGTCCCAGTGCAAGCCTATGGCTTTAGCCACTTCCCCAAAAGGCTTTTTGTTCAACTGCAGCTTTTATTGTAATTTGAACCCCAATACATTTGTATTTCAGATGATTCAGCTACTGTAAATTGATACCCCAGGAAGGGGCTGAAGTGACACCCATGCAGTTCTGTCCCGTATCACTGCTCCGGTACAGCCTGGTGCAGGTGGTGAGCAGGGCCCAGCCCTTGAATCCCTTACCCAAACCCCTGCTTTTTCCCTGGAGAAGCTGGGGAACAGCTCCCCTGCAGCACACACCTTTCACCCAGGTGGTCAGGACCCCTCAGCCCCACAAGCAATAGTGCCATAATACCTTCTAGCAGCAGCAACCCGATTTGTTTCTTGCAAGCAAGAGCAGACATTCCGCCCCCTTCCTGAAGGAACATTTTCTGTGGGACACCACAGGGAGGTTCAGCGAGGTAACTTGGAGAGGGTGAAAGGCTGGGACATGGTCCCTAGGAGAGATGCAGTGGGAAGTGAGTACCAAACCAGCCAAACATGACTGGTTCTCTTATTATCTAGTGTGAAACCCAGCAGAGATTTCAGGGCTTACCATGATACTGTGAAACATCAAAAGTATCAGTTGTGTCCAGACCTAAGGACAGAATATTATTTGTCAAAATATTGGGCAAAAAATCAATGTAAGAATGGGCAGCCAGAAAAAGAAGGACATCTTTTTAAATGTGATGTTACTCCAGAAGTTCCTTCAGGTATTTTTACTCGGTGTTTCAAAGAGCTTGTTAACAGTGGGACTTCTCAAAGTCTGCACCATTTTCATCCACACCACTGCCCCTGCTCAAAGGGGCAAGTCCTCAAAGCAACACATTTGAGCAACAGAAATGAATGGAGAGGGAAAAGAAAGTTCAGTAGCCAGAGCTGCTGCTCATGCTTGGTTATTCTGGTACTGCTCTCCGGGGAACACTGCTCCCAGCCAGCATCTGCAGAAAGGGACTCTTGCTACCTTCCAGCCAGGCCAGAGAGGATAATCTATCTGAGTGCCTGTGAAAATCACATAATCCTTTTCCATCAGGATTAATATCCAATGTCACACTACTCTGATACATACAGGATGAAGTCTGACACTTCTTGTTATAAAGGTCACGCAAGGAAACAATCTCTGCCATCCCCAAAGCAGAACCCGTAAGTGACAAATTTCCATTCCCCCTCCATGTGTGTTAAAGAGGCAATCTTCATCATCACCATTTTTATTTATTCCTGGGAACAATTTCCACCTGGTGAGCCTGGAGCCTGCATCTGGGGAGGTTTGTTCCAGCTGCAGCAATAGTTTAATCGGAGTGAAGCTAAGGGCAGCATCCCTCCTTCCCTGTGCGGTTCAGCTGCTGCCTGTGCCCCTGCAGAGATACCTGTTGTGATTCTTGCAGGAGAAAAATGACCCATTTTCAGGTACACACAAAGAAGCATTACAAAATAAACCAAACTGCTGCCTGCACTTCATCACAAGTTACAGCAACCTCATCACCTGCAGAAAATGTGTTATTACATATATGAGACAGATCATAACTGGAAGTTGGAGGCTCAATAGTCATAAATTCAGGCACAACCAGTAAGGAAATGTATTTTTCCTCGTTCATTTTTAGCCAACAGTATGTGAACAGCAGTTTGGAAAGCTGGTGAAGCAAGGAGGCTTGGAACAACTACTGCACATTCAATCGACGTAAGGACGGGATCAGGTCTTGTTATGTATTCATCTTATTCTACCTTGTTAAAATCTCATCCAACTTGCACCATCTTCAAGACCTGGAGCAGGCCCAGAAGAGCAAATCAAGCTTTCCTAGATGGCATAGAGCAGGCAGGTCCTGCCATTTGGGATTATTAAAAGATCCCATTTTACATCTTAACCCTGCAGACAGAAACAAGTCTGCAAGTCACCTTACATGAAGAAATGAAGGAAGGTGTTACATCATTAAAAGCTGGGCTAGTATTTCTGACTGGAGCCACACACATTAACTAATTGAATCACTATCTTCTTATCTTGGGGAGCCAAGCTGCTGTTACTCCAGATTAAAATGCAAATGTTCACCACCTTTCAAATAGTAATGTAAATTTGAAGTTGGGGACTAACCTTTCTGTAAGCTTTAACTGCTCTCTCTTCTCTCCAGGCTTGCAAACAGACAGTGTTATTCTGATTGCTCAGACTGCTGAGCCCAGAATGTCTGTCCATACTGGTATTTTGCCAACTTTTGCCATCTTCAGCTCCAACGTTTTATAATTTTTCATAACGGTTCAATACTTCATAAACAATGTACCCTAGGAAATAATAGGTATACATACATCTTACTGATAGTATAGGCATCAGCTTACTAACAGCCTTTCATAGAGACCGAACAATTCATAATAAATTACAGAATTAGGAAATAAGTTATCCAGACTGAGTGTCCTGTTCCTCCCCCTTCATCATTTTCAGTGATTCTTTCACTGGTATTGCGCTGAAAATACCACAAAAAAAAAATTGTAGGACAGGATTAAAATTCAGAATGAGCATGACAAATTGGAGAAAGAGCCTGATGAAAAAATGGTGACAGATCAATAAGGACAAGGTTATACATAAGGAATACCTAACTGAACAAATACAAGCTAGAAGATGACCTGAGAGAGAGATTTTGCAAGAAACTGTGACATATCTTAAATCAGAAACTCAACACAAGTCAACAGCATCAGACTTTACAAATGAGGCAAATATGAAATATAGGATTTGATCTGCCCACTCTGTTCAGCTTTTGTACAGCCTTAGCTGGAGCAGTGAAGAAATTGTTGTGCAGGGAGTCCTTGGCAGAGCAGGGACTTGTACAGAGGTGACACACGGGAAATGGCTGGAAGGAGTGAGGTTGTTTGGTATTAAAAGAAGCAAACCTCAGGTATTTAAAAGCCTGTTGTGGAAAAGGAAAGGAATGTTTTATTCTGTGTTGTGGAAGGGGTAGAAGCAATGGACTTAGTTCAGCAGGATCAGTTTAGTTCAGACATCAGCAGACTGCTCTGACCTGAGACTGCAGGATGGGGATGGGGAGTCTCTGTCCCTCGAGGTTACAGAAACAGCCCCCAGGCATGGCGTGTGTTTCCTTGGCTTGGGTTGGGCCAGGTGACAATCCAGGAATCTCCTGGGACAGCTGTCCAAGACTTTGTGGCACGAGCCCTGGTTAGGATAACATAAGGGTGCTAACCCAAAGGAAACAACTTCCAGCTACACTCTTCCTGCAAAATTCCAGAATTACGCTGTGTATTCCTGAGCCCAGGCACCTGGCGTTTCAGGGGAGACCAAAAGTCCGACAGAGGGATGCTTGCTCCTGCATTTTGCCTGTGCCACGTGGCCCTGCACATCCTGCAGCGTGGGAGGGATTGTCACATAACCATCGGGCAGAGGAGTTGAACAGGCTCCTCTGGACACCGCTGGGCTTTGCAGGCAGTGGAGTTAAAGACTACTCAGCAATGTGGTCACACCAGTCACAGGCTGGGAATGCATCCCGGGCTTGCTCCCGTGGGAAGTGCAGGTGTACTTCATATGAGAGAGGCTGCTCCAGCAGGAGCAAGCAGGAGGAATACAAGCATGTGGACTGAAACAATAAATTGCTGTCAGATGAGTCAACTATTCCTTTTATTTACTCAACAGCAATCCAACTCAGTATATTTGCTGTGAAGGAGGGAGAGAAAAGCTGGAAAAAACAAAATGAACTCTGGAGGGAAAAAAAAGAACCTTTTTAATGTTTTTTTTGTGACCCATATTTTTGAGCATTCATTCACATTGACTTTTTAAGGGAGAGAAATACACATAATTTGCACTTTGGGATAAGTTGAAGGTGTCCATGCAATTTCATGGATGGCAGAATACCAATTTTGCTTAAATGATAGACTCCCACCACATGTCTCTTATTTAAATGACCTGAAAATAAGAGATATGGAGGCATAAGCAAGAACAGAAAATGAACCTAAATATATAAAACTAAATATATAAAACTAGTGCATTGTGTGATATTTCCCGGTGTGTGTTTCACCGTGAGCACCAAGCCCACTCTTGGACATGGTTATCCCTGGCATTAGCCCCCTTGGGAGTGGTCATCCCCACCACAAGCAACCCAGAGTTCTGCTGGGTGTGCACAAACCAGCCACACACTTAGGGAAAACTCCCAACTCACTAACAAAGCCAGGAGACTGAATTTTTGTTCATAAAACCCATACTGTGTTGGAAGAGCAATATAGCCCTTCTGTGGGACCCATGGTGCAATAAAAGCAGCAAAAGCTGGATGCCATCCAGGATTCCCACAGCATTTGAAATGTTGGCACAAGAATTTTATTTCCGAGTCGCAACAAACAAATGAGGAAAAAAAAATTAAAGAAGTTACAAGTGAGGTGTCCTGAGGACAATAATACCAGATTTTGTCTTCAAAAACTGAAATATTTAGGTCTTATGTAATAAAAAAAAATATTTCAAACTTAGCATCATTCCACATTTTCTCTCCACTTCATCAAGTCAACTTTGGCTTCATATACTTTAACTCCTCTTCCCCTATTTATTTGCTTTGTTTATTATACAGTTTCCTGAGGTTCTGCTGCTTCCTCTCCCACTTTTCCCATTTCTCAGAGGAACAGATAGTAGAAAGTTTTAATACATTTTCCCCTCCATCTTTCACAGTAACTACTCTGAAAGCAACTGTCCCTCTGAAATGCCACAAAGCCTTCAACATCAATGTTCTTTACCTCGTGTTTGCCCAGGCACTGTCTCCTCCGAGCTTGTACTCTCACATCTCCAAGAAAATAAAAAGCCTCTCCTGGTTATTAGCTGACACCTGACTTCTGAATGGAGTTCCTTGACATCCAAATCAAACTGGGATCTTTGACTCTCAGACAGCACCCAATGTGTTGCTCCAACCCAGGAGGTCACAGTCTTCTCAGTCTTTTTGGTCTCAGGCACATCTGTCCATCTGCTCCTTGCCAGCCCTTAAACTGAGCATAACTCTACCCACACCTCCTTCATGCAAATAATTTCTTAAAAATACTTTTCCAAGAAAGCACATCAGTATTAGTCCAGAGAAGAAAATGACAGAGGCAGACATGTTTTGAAAATTCGGACTGAGTGAAGTAAGTGTCTGCTTGGAAATTTAATCATCATGAAACTCTCTGGCATTGTGTATCTTTATTTATTATTCCCATGTAGGAGCTATTCCTGTTTCCACTCACCTCAGTGGCATCTGGGTGGGTTATGAGATCTTAACTTCCATTGAGAAGAAAGCAAATGTTCATTCAGCATCAGCCAAAGCAGCAGAGCACGTGTGTTACCCATAACATTGTCGGTTCCTTCGACTTGTTCCGCCTGTGCAGGGGGTCAGTCTGTTGTGTGGCAAGTGGGATCCCACTTTCAGACTGGATCATTTCATACACAACACCTTTCTGAATGCCCAGGGGGCCAAACCTGTGTGAGCTCTGACTCAGCGATAGGTAAGACATGAAAAATGGTGCCTCACTCCCCAACCAGGAGGCTGCAGTCAGCAGCTCTCAGAAATGAATCAATGGCTCATTTTTTCCTGCACATTCTTTGTGCGCTGTATAAGTGTTTAATAAAAGCTTTACAGTAGTGCTTTTATTTTGCCTAATTCTTTTTAATTTTCCTACGCTTTAATTAGCTGCATTTAATTCACACAAAATAAAGTATTAGGTTTGTGCTTTCCTTTGGGCTAAGTCATCGTACTTCCAGGAATCATTAAAGTACACATGGGCCCAGCAATGTAAACTTACTTGTAATATTAAAAGGACTATTTAACAAGAGCAGTAACTGTTGATTTCCTTTCCAGATTTGTCACAGTTCAAATGCTGAAGGCGAGTAAATAGTATATTTCATTACAGACATTATTCTGACATTTGTTCAAATAATATGCTTTGTTTTGTATGACCTTAAGAAAAACAAGTGCCTTACTTCAGAGCAGGATACGTCCCTTTGACTTTTAAAGAGCAGCAGATTTCAACATGGTTCAGTACTAACACGTCCTTGTGCAATTCCACTGTCATTAGTTCTGAGTTTGGGGGGCTTTTTGAGGCTTCTCAGTTTATTTTAACTATGTCATCTCTGTGAGCTGAAAAGTAGTTGCTCTGGTCATATTGGGAGGCAAAGTGTGTTAAGCAATGAACAGTAGTGTTTTCAAGTGTTCATTCCACTTAGTGAAATAAAGGAATGCATTTGGTGAATTTGCCCTAACAACAGCACCGAGCATTTCTGCAGCACTGAAACACCTACCCGTTCCTGGGATGGGGAAAGGTGTAAAATGGAGAGGATTTGTACAAATAGAGATGTGCAATTCAGAGCAAACTAGGACAATAGAAACAGCCTGTTAGACACCGCACAATGAGCGCAGAAGAAATTTCATGTGCACGTCCTCTAATTGCTCTGAGGGGAGAAAAATAATAACCTAACATTGAATAGCCCCATATAACTGAGAAATCATTTCTTTCCCTGAATTTCTTATTGAAAAGGGTAGCGTGCCTCGACTTTGCTGCTGTTGCTGAGTACATGAGCTGTGGTTCTTGCACGAAGCCCCGGTCCTGCAGCAGCACTCCCTGTCCCCAAGTCAGCCTGTGAAACCAAGCGAAGGGAGCAGCCCGCAGCCCGGGCGAATCGCTCCGTCATGCTGGAGCACTGCAAAGCCACCCAGCAGTAACATCCATCACGTTATAAATATCCCACTCCCGTTCTCTAGCAGATGGAGCACAGCACTTGCCTCGCTAATCAGCAGAACATAATTCACCTAAACTCTCAAACCGAACGCATTCTCGCAAGAGGAAATTACTCAAATTCACCTACTGTTTTTCTGAAGGAGTACAAACCGCAGAGGGGAGCGTATGCCTTTGCTGACAAAAGCTCAAAGGAAAATACTGAAAATTAGGGAAAGACAATAAACAGAAAGCCCCATATGTTGTGGGGGAAAAAAAAGGGATAAGCTGACGTGCTTACTGGCTTACCAAAATATAGACTTAATTTGCTTCAAGAATTGAGGTATTTTCTATATTTTACTTTGAACAGAACAGAGAAGGTACTGTGAGGCAGATTTTTCAGCTATTTAAACATAAAACTTCTAAAAAATTATAAGTTTACCAGGCTGTAGTTCCATTTCCATTTTCTTACTGTTCACATACCCTTGGAATATGCAGCAACTAAATGTGGGGAGCAAGAAAGGAAAGTGGGGAAAGGGAAATGGAAATTAATTTTTAAAAATCCAACACATCAATATTGTTGATCTGGAAACAAAATGAAAGGCAAACCCAGAAAGGTCCAAACTCTGAAAACAAACTGCTAACTACAAGAAAATAAAAGTTTCATGTGGAAGCTTCTTTCCTGTTTCAATCCAGTTTTCAGCTTTTCAATGCTACCAGTTCATTCCATGGGGTACCATTGCTCTTTCTTCCCTGGATTCTCATATTTCTGTACCAGGTAACACCAACAGGCAACTCTCAGATGTTCAAGAGAGTAAGTGAGCACCTCAGTTCTCCTCCCCATGATCAGCAGCTGGTATTTCAAAATCTCCTGACTCAGGCTTCGGGACCCTCGTGCAGAGGGAAGTCATCTAACAGTGATAATTAAAACAGAAGTTTCTACCCCACTTTACACAAAACGAGACAGATCAGGGAGGCAGCTCCCTGTGGGTATTGCTCAGCATCATCTGATCACCCCCTATCTGCTGAGACAAATGAATTTCTAGTAAAAATCATGAACTGTAGGAACATCAAAAATTCCTGCAAGTAGAACATTCCCAGAAGTGCAGAAATTGCTTTTGACCTTGAAAGTGAGCTATTGAGAGCAAAATTGTATAAAATTCAGAAGTCAGGAAAGAGCCTGATTTGAGGAATCCATACATCCGAGTTACTGGCAGCTGTACAAAACCAGCACTGTAATGTGTGTGCCCACACGAAGGGCTCAGTGGCAGCCTGCAGTGTGTGATCCCTGGGAAGAGGAGGGAATTCCACCTGGAGCTGTGCTCAAGGCCAATTTCCAGCCCTCTCTAAAGGACATACCTTGTTTAACTGAAAATATGGTACAGAAAGAATTACCTTGCCTTATCCAAGGAACTTCTGTGCAATGATTTGTCTGCTTCTCCTGCAGTATTTAAATGAAAATGCCATTCTGCCTATTGGCTAATTGTCTTAGCAGGACTGAGAAATTAAAATGACACATAGGTCTTGTGCATGTGCATGTACACTCTTAGCTGAATTTAAACCTTTTTGTAAAACTAACATGAAATTTACCTGTTTCATAAAAATTGCTGTAACAATGCAGTTCTGTTATCCTATTTATCTAATCTTGATATAAATAAATAAATAAAGAAAGAACCAAAAATAACCTGATGCTTCAAAAGAACCAATTATTCACAGACAGACAATCAGGCAAATTTGAACTGTGGGAAACCTTTAAACTTTCGAAATGAGAGCGAGCTGAATCCTCCTTCAGGCAGCCTGCAGCTTTCAGCCACACTTGAAACACTGGTGGGATAAACTGCCACCAGACTGGAAATGGCTCAGAAAGAGCTGGAAAGTGAGATGCCAAGACAAAAAAGGGACTGCACAAGGTGGGAAAGAAAGGTCATGCTAGTGTTGGGGAAAGACCAGGAGAAATTTTTGAGAATGTTTCTCTTTGCACATGAGCCATAATGAGCTGGGTGTAAAGCTAAAGGGCCAAATTATGTATTATGGAAGAGTTCTAAATGACGGAACATATGCGTTAACATATTTCAAGTGATATGTTTTAAAAACATTATCAAGCTTTTATGCACATGTTGCATCGTTCAGCTCCTAAATTCTGCTGCGAGATCTGTGGGAGGAGATAGCCTGCTTGCTTTGATTCCCAGCCTTCACTTTGTGTGCTGCCTGAACACACTCCCAAATGTGCTTGGAGAACAAAATTAACCCCTGACGCACGACTACACAACACAGTCGTGTGGTAGCTGCTTGTTCAGTGAAACAAGGAGATCTGTGGCCTGTTGCTTCATCAGCAGGTAACTCAGAAGTACCTGCACTGCACTTATGGGAGACCCAAAGATGCCCTTTTTGCCTAACGACTCTAGAGGTACATTAAGAAATTACAAATGTGCACAGTAATATTTTAAGGTGTTTTATATTTATTTTCAACCTCTTTATATGCTCAGAGAGGAAATACCCCAGACATCTGAAAGCACAAAGGGCAGTGAATGTTAACCCAGTCCTGATGTGCAGCTCTTTTTTTGCTCAGTGCAGCCTCGACCAGACTGCACAAGGGCAGGAGCACTCCCCCACAAAAACACAGCTCAAGCCGATCCCAGAGCACACTGACACACACAACTGGTATTCATATCGAGCATTTCAGCATCAATTATGGAGATCAAGGGGTTTGTTTGATGAAACAACTTCAGGGGTCTGACAGGTATTTACTGTACAAGTCAAATAAAAGACATCTGAGAGCGGCGAGAGCGCAAACCCGCAGTGGCAGTGGGGCGGCATGCAGGAACTGGCAACAAAACTTTACAATGATTGGAAACCCCAAAAATGGTCATTAGGGATTTTAGGATAGAAATAACTGTACAAGAAAGCCATGAATGCCAGCCTTGCTTTGTCTTTAAATGAGCATTCAAAGTAAAAAGTCTAATTTACTTGAAGGAAGCTACAAGAAACTTGAAGCTCGTGTGCAATGAATGGGTTCAGAGAGAGAAGTTGTGGTTACAGCAACAGGCAGTAGACATTTCATGTTAGCAGATGTTGCAACACCATGAGATTATCAGTGCTGGGGAGGAGTGATCTGACAACTGAAAATGGGAAGAGAAGTGGCAGCAAGGTTAAGACACGGTCAATACTATGGAGAAAAGGGCTCTGGCTCCTGTTGCAGTAATTTCTTTGCTAGCATTGGTGGAAGCAGAATGGGGATCTTATCTGTCATCTTCATTTTCCTAAGGTTTTGTTTCTCTTATGAGTAGGAAATTTAAGCTGGTATGTGGGTGAAAGCAAGAACTCATGAAAATAAACATGAAACAAACTGAACACCCCACATGTCTGTGGTTTGACCCTGTGCAGCACACGCTGCTAGAGCCTACAAGGAGAAGTGACACCGTGCACAGCCCTGCTCTCCCATCCCTCCCCCTGAGCAGTGCCAGTCAGCATTGCTGAGGGCAGGATTTCTCCTTGGCATGGGAATAACTTCCCTTCTCTGTGCGCTTCCACTTTTCCCACAATCCCAAACAGGTCCAGAAAACCTTTCCCCCCGGGCTGCCAATAAGATGCAGAGATTATTAAGCACACACACACAGACTCTTCAGAGGGAAGTTTTAGCAGCTCAAGACCACGTGGTTCTTCATCAGACACTGGACATCAGCTACTGCCTTTAGCTGCAGTGACACACCAATAGAGAGCCCACATCCAGCCTGCTCTCACCAACATCTACAACATCACTCACTAAATCTGCCCTTCATTGCACGACTCCACTGGCTCCCACCAGCACAGAGCAGCCACCCACCTTAGAAGAGATGATAAACTTTGCTCCTCACCACAAAACTGCAAAAGGGTTTGTCATTCAGGTGGCTGATTAGTTCATAGCAGCGAAAATTGTTCCTGTGACAGCATTACCTGTTAATCGTCTACCCTCTGATAGAATCTCTCCTTACAGTTATATATGCCTTCTCTTTAGGAAGCAGCCAGTTACAGTGAAACATCATTAATATAATTAATATATTTCATTACCTTTGTTCTGCTTCAGTTATTTTTCAATGAAAAAGCTGAGGAATTTCAATAGCTAGGAGAAGAAATAATGTCACCTTGAATACGGAATTTCTTCATTATGATTCCTGAATTTGATTTCCAGCATGGAAGTAGAATGTATTTGTCAGGACAATGGCCAAAAAGGGAAACAATAGGAAGCCTTTGTTATTTTAAATAGTTAAGTTGTTACACAATATGATGGACTTCTTCTGTTGTACCTTAATGGATAGTAACACAATCAATAAATGGCTGTAACAATTTCATTCTGCTTCACCTGCTGTAATTGAAAAATAACTCAAGCAGAACTTTGGAGTAGTTTGTGATGTATATTTTTTTTCTTCTGCCCTCCCCTGTCCTTTTTTTTTTTTTTTTGATTAAGATAAAGATTACACTTTAGTGATTGGAGTAGGTGTAATTGTTATTATAAACACCTTTCAACAAGCTGTTGTACCCCAAGAACAATCCTGCAAGGCTACAATAGAATGAATGAAATCAGGGGGAAAAAAACATGGATCTGAGTGGCACGAACAAGAATGTCATTGGTAGAGAGAGAAAATAGGAAGGAATGAGGTGCTGCCATTCACTGCCTAAGACTGTTCAATCTGGAGTGGACACCACTTCCTCTGCTAGAAGCTGGCTAACAGAAAACTGCTGAACTAAAATCTATCAATTCTGCTTGTGACAAATCTGAAGGAACTCCAGGAATTCCAGGCAGAGGATTTTTGTGTTATAAATGCATGGGGGAGAAGCTGCTTCAGCTGTATTTTTACCCAGCTGCAGTATTAAGACACATACACTGCAATCATATCCAATTAATTGTTTATAGGAACTCCTGTATGAGAATTCCAAATGGCAATGCAGTAATCACAAAAAGAAAGACTACAAACTATGGAAATTTGGAATGGAAGTGATATTTAAAAGCAGATATGGAAACAGTTAAATAGCACTCAGCTCACCAGGTATGCTTCAAGTGCACAGGAAAGACTAGAAACATAGTAAAAATATTTTTTTGGTTTTTAAACAGTGTAAAGTACCTGGGGACTACAAGCACATCCCATTTTCAAAGTCGAAGCTCCTAACTCTCCTCCCTAGTACAAGAGGCATGACAAAATGATCCAAAAGCTGACTTTCCATGGGTTACAATGGGCTGCTAATCATGGAATCTTAGAGTGGAAGGGACCTTAATGATCATCTAGTTCCAACCCCCACAATAATGGTGATAAGTGAGAGGAGTTTCCATTTACTCCCTTAATTACTTCGCAGAGTGATTGGTTTGGGGTTTGGGGGGTTTTTGTTGTTTGGGGTTTTTTTTTATAAACAAACCCTGCCACTCTATATTTGGTACTAAAGAAATTAGGGCTAAAGAAATGTGACCTGAGCTTGCAGCAGACAGAGATGTGACCGTCTTGCATTCCTGTGGATTTGTTTCACCACCAGCCTGAGAAAGGTCTGCCCTCCACAAATGATTTTCCTGGTACTACAAAGAGTGAGTTTTGTTGTGTGGAGAGACTGTCACTGTGGACCTGCTGCAAAGTAAGGGGCAGCCTGATCAGGGAAGTGTTTGAATTTAAAGCTTCCGGATATGACCTTCCATCTGATGTCTGGAAGCTTTGTTTGGAAGAAATAATAGTGACAGTTGTTATATTTTAGTGTTTCACAGAGCAGCCGCCAGTCATGTAAGGTCTTCAAAGATAGAAAGATTTGCTGCATTGTGACCTAAATGCTGCTAATGAGCAAGTCTGAGCTGAAGTAGCCAAAGATACTTTGGTGATATCATAATGAACCATAACACTAAAAAATTACCAAGTTGTCAGCTGTTAACTGACATAGTTAACTCCTATAGTAAACTTAAAGATTTGAATTCCAAAGAAAACACAAATGTTTTCTGTCATATTTGTCAAGCATCAAAGCTGATTGTTTATACAGTTTCCTCATCTATTTAGAGAATACTTGGGGGAAAATAATCCACTTAAGAAAACCCTTCCAACTTAAACTCTTCTCTTTGGGCACTTCAGTCCACAGCAGTCTCATTTTCTGGGTTCCCTTACTGCTCACTTCTCTCTAATTAGAGCCAAGAGAATAGATCACAGCAAGTAACTTACTCAACAAATTTAGCTTCTTTTCTGCTCTCCAAATGTCTGCAAGCAGATTGCAATTTCCTCAAAACTGTTCATTATTCAAATTTACTGTATATATTTTTTCCTCCCTCTGAGTATTTCTCTATGGATTGATCAAGAACAGTTTGCTTTAAGTATTCTGTATTCAAAATCCCAGCTGCCTTCAGTAGTTGTGATTAAATATAGAAGTCATGTGATATCATCCCTGCTTCTCAAATGCAAAAGCATAACTCTTTTTTAGACCCCAATTTGGCAAAGAATTTAAGCATGTGCCTAAAATTAAGCCTAAACGTTCTGCACCACAGAGATGAGACTATTTACCTCATTAAAGTTTAACATGCCTTTAAACACTTTCTTGGATCCAAGCCAAACAATATCTCCTCCCTCTCAAGCAACACAAGGAATTTTACTCATTTACTTGGATTATTTGTTCCCCTAGCTCCAATCTTTTACAAAACGTTTAATATATAGGACACTGCTAAGTTCATGATTTGCCTTCACTGAGTCTCTCTCCCGGCCACAAAAGTGCTAGTTCCAATTATTTTCCCAGTCTGGGAATTATTTTAACCAAATTCCATTCTTAGCTATATGACAAGGCTGAGAACACATTATATTTAACATTATTATGCACAACAGCACAGTCCATATAGGAAACCAACACCCACCTGGTGTTTCAAGGCAAATTCGGGTGGAACCATCACAAGGCCCTATTGTTTAAATCCCACTGGAGCAACCACTTGAAAATTCAGATGGAAATTATTTCTGTAATGATGGATAGCAGCAGGTCTCCAAGAGGTTACAGGAGAGTCCATTTGATCAAATTTAACACCTTCACATTGCAAGAGTTCACACATTTCCTCCCGTACGTCTGCATCAGAGATCAATGTGTTCCTGGTGGCCCGAGGTGTGAAGCTGTCTCCTGTCCCATGGCAACAATATTTTCAGGTGCTTAACAGCAAGTAAGACTTATGTAGAAGAAGGTAACAAACCAAACAAACAAAAAATCCCAACAAAACCCCCACCTTCCAGAAAGAGGATTAACAACTGTGAAGACAATGTGTTTATTATTATCTTGGCTTGTCAATGAGAAATTTTAGGAGTGATTTACCCAAGCTGTTCTTCAGTAGGTTCAGGACTGTGCCCTGACAAACCTCCTAAAAGTTTCTTCTGAAGTACTTCAGCAGTTGTTTACAAAAAACATTATGTCAAGACTATATCTGGATTAGGACGCACCAGAACATCCCCCACAAAGAAGTCATCGTTCACATGGAGTAAATAGAGGAATCTGTGCTTACAGGTAAGAGAAGCATTTGGGAATAGCAGGTGAGGTGTAGCTCTGATGTGTTGCACCCAGCTCAAGGAAGAGCAGCCCAGAGAAGCCCAGGGGTGCAGCCATCCTTATGTCCAGGACCAGGAGCGTGACAAGGAGGAGGAAACAGCAGTTTGCAGAGGGCAGGTCTGGGCCACAAGGAACTCTCTAAATCCTGGCCTAATTCTGGCAAAAAAGCAATCAAACTTTTTATCCTAAGTCACGTACTGATCTAGTAGCTCAACCCATTCTAAAGAAACCTCTAACTGGAAATTTAGATTAAACCCAGAAGCTGTTAATCTAACAACAGCTCTGGTGTAGCACATCCACTTGGAAGACTGAAAGGAAGACCTTGAAGGGGAGAGTGGATGTAGAAGAGACAGCTTTTCCTGTTAAACTGTTTTTTTCACTACTTCCAATAGCAAAGAATGCCATAAGGAGTCAGACCAGCTGAATGCTTTCAAGATGTAGAGAGATTATATCTAAACAATGCCCAAGTGGTCCAAACTATAATCATCAATGTATTATGTGCCCAACACTATGTACACTTATTTTTAAATAGTGTATATATTCTCTGAGAGGTTTTGTTATACCTAATGCACCCATGCTGTGTGTGACAGATGTTCAGATTCTTCCTGATTGCGTGTTGGTTTTATATATTTATTTTGAAACAAGTGGCCAGTGCACACCTTGCCAAAATAGCAGTTGATTCTCTTTGACTCAAGTTATACACACAATGGGAATTCTGAGGGCTTATGCTGGATATTATATGGGAAAGAGCTGACTGTGTGTTTTGAAATGGGCTGTACAGTTCATAGCAGGCAATTTCCCTCAAAAGTGCAAGGTTCCACAAAGTAGAAGATGTGAAGAAAAGTGCAAAAATATCTCTGATTTTTTCTCAAGCCCCCTGCTGCCACTGAGTCATGCCCATCATTCAACACATCTCACACCTGGTCTTTCGGGTGCTGTCACTGTGAGCAGGACGAGCAGTGGCTGCAGGATTTACTTGGAGGGCAGATTGCAAAGTGACTCAGAACAAAAACTCACTGACAGACTGGATGACAAAAAATCCCAACCCAAGCCAAAGCTTTAAGGACAGATAGACCCTGGAGTCATTCAGCTTTTGATCTTGGTGGCAATGTGCAAAGCCTGTTACACAAGATGTTTCTCACTGCATGGACCAATGTGTCCAAACTTATCACATCCAGCACAACCTACCTGGACCTGGCATCTGATGCACGTGCTGAGATAATTTGAATGAGAGGTCTCATGTCCCTGTCTCAGACTCTAACTTCAAATGAGCACTAATTTCCAAACGTATCCTTAAATAAACACACACATAACACGAATAGGACTTGCAAGCTCGTTTAAAAATAAATTAGTGCATTCAGTGGATGACCAGGAGAGGGTGTCTTCAATGCCTTTCAGCAGTTCTATGAGCTACCCAGACATTCAGCAAGAATTGCAGTGCTGAAACAGAAATTCTCATCTGGTGGGAGTTCGAATCAGTGGGCAAACAATTTCAAGGTAACCATCTAATGGGGAAAAAAAGAAAAGCTGTTTTTTAGTAAATATGAAAGAACAGGAATACGCAGACTAACAAACCTCACATCTCATCATTCTCTTGAAGATCTGGAAGGGTACAGTGCTGCTGGGTGGTGCTAAGCAGACTGTGTCGCACAAGGCGCCGTCGCTGTGGTGTGAAATGCAGATTCTGATTACGCTGTCAGTTCTGAGCCGAGCTTTTTCTGTAGCCCGTATTTCTAGAACTCAAAAATATTTATATAGCATCCATTTGTGTCGCACCTTCCGTCCCACGGAATCCCAGAGTGCGAGCCAAGCTGAGAGATCAACGCCGTGCGGGGATCGCTTCACCCAGCGCCGAAACGCGGCAGCTGCGGAGCTGCACGTGGCAAAGCCCCAGACTGCTGGGACAGGGAATGGCACCGAGCTGTGTGTGACAGGAACGGAGGGACACCAGCCCAAACGCCACTGCTGAGGCTGAGATCTGGTGCCAGCGCCCCGGGGAAGGGGCTGAGCAGCATTGCTGCGTTAACGTGCTCCACGCCGGCTTAAAATTCTGCAGGCAACTTGCAGATTTTGAGTGTAGTACCCTAATTTATCTTCCAGCGCCTTTTCATCTCTAGCCTATCATTCCTGCATACTTTGGAGCAGTTGTAATCAAGTGCACATGTCACTTTAAAGCAAGAACTAATGATAAAGCAGATTCCATTGCTCTGGAAGGCACAGTTTCCATGATGTATTTTGGTGAAACCTTTGGCAGCTAGAGGTCACATTGCTTTAATTGTACATCAGCAAAGAACGAAAGGACTAATAAATGTATTTGCACCTGAAAAGGCCACAAAAAAAAAAAGAAAAAGGGAGAAAATGCAAGTGTGAAGCAGTAAATTTTTTAATGCTTATCAGCTGCAGAAAGGTATCCACATAATAGACTTCAGAGGACAAATTTATGATTCTGCAAATGTTCCCTTCATTTAAATCAGCATCCCAGTGACTTGATATCTGCAAATCACCCTAAAATCCTGATGGCCTGAAATACTAAATGCCACAATGGACCATCTCATGTTCATTCTTCCTGGTAAACAGGGAGGAGGATCTATCATAATGACACTGAGGCCTTTTTGAGGAGCCCAAGGTCTGGCAATTATGCATATTAGGCTGAGTGTTTAAGTCCAATAATGGGGTTTTAGTGATGGATGGATCTTCCCTTCCTGTACTTCTAAGATGCTTGTGATAGCTGAATTGTCCCCAAGTGGCACCCATAAATTTTGGCCTTTCAGAAAAGCCCACATATTGTGTAGGTATCACCCAAAGCCCTCATTAGTTAGACTGTGACCTTTGGTGCGTGACTATCAGGCAAAAGCCTACAAAAGGCCTGTGTTCGATTAGCACTGCAATTTGTTCATTATCTCCTGACAGGAATTTGCAAGTGTCAAAGACAATTCTGTTATGAAAAGGTCAAGATCTGAACGGCGGGGAGAGAGGGCATCACTCTCAGAAATTCTGCCCCAGCAGTAGAAACCACCACCTGATTCTCACCCACCTCATTCTGGGTACCAGGAGCCAGGAGCAGGTAAATCGCAATTTCACATAATTCATCATCACAGGAGTTAAATCACTTCAGGATAAAAACGGGTTTTCTGCTTTTTTACTTAAAATTATGGAAATTGTTTCTGACAGCAAATTGCTCCTAATTAATTTACGGTCTCTGCTGGGAAAACGCACTGTACTGTTGATTTCTACCTTCTACAGACTTAATTATTAAAAAAGCAAAATTTTCCTAAACTATTAACTTCTGTGCTGCCAGAATTAAGAGTTATAAGAACTGGAAGGGAGGCTGGGTCTGGCATGCAACCAGTCTGAGGTTACACAGCACACTCGCAGATAAATGATCCCTCCAGTATCACCCTGGTAATATAAGGAGGATTATCGCCATTTTAGAAGACTCGATTTTGTTTCATTTTGGAAAAAAGTCAAGCTTCTACAATTGCAACATTGGCTGTCACGCCATCAAGCTGCCCTGTAGCTCTGGCATTGCTTGGCCACTGCCTTGGATGAACTGAGACCTGCAGTGGAGGATGGACACCCAGCTCTGGTTTGTCCTTAGCTCTCGCTTTTCCTGTCCCCTACCTGAGGCTGTGAAGCAGTTCACAGCACTATAAATACCTCTCTGGTGACAAGCTGTCATGCCACTAATATGGGAAGGGGGAAAAGTGACTGTGCTGAGAACTCCAGGCTCTCAAACTTGCGGAACCTCTGAGACAGAGCAGAGTGGACAAGATGGAAAAGATGGAAAGATGCAGGCTCATTGTCAGGTGAAAGCCAGACTGCAGCGATACAAATTCCATCAGCTGTGCCTCACCAGAAGGGCTGAGGAGAAGAGAGCCATCCCTACTTTGAGAAAAATGGGCGTTGGATCTTTAGGGCTGGGGACTGCAACCAACTGACAAAAACGAAAGAAGCAGAAGGATCACAAAATCTCTGTAATTAAAATTAGGGGTAAGAGTGACTGGCGAATGGCCAAGACCAGGACTAGACGGCTATTACTTGAGGGAAGAAAAGAGAAAAGAAAAGCTCCCTTTTGAGCCACAGCCCATGTTTCCAGTGCAGCCCACCAGCACCTCCTGGACACAACAGCACGGCCTCAGACTAGTGGTACAGGGGTCTGAGAGGGCACTGAAATGTCTCACAATGCACAGGGATAAAATTCTCTCGCCTTGGATGTTTTCACCTTTTCCATCTAGATTCCATCCAAGCCTCAGTGCCAGACTTCCTCATGGCAGCACAGAGGTGTAACATGCACTGTGATCCATTCTCCCCTGTTATTTTCTTGAGGCGCAGGACATTCAATTACACTCTTTATTGGAATTCAAAACTTGTAGTTATCTCTTTTGGCAACTGATGATAAAACCTTTGATAGTGCATTCTGGCATTGGCAAAATGTCAAAAGACCTACTGTACAAGCACAGAAAATTTGACCCACTTTTGTTATACGACAAGGGTCAGGGTCTTACAGTAAATCCAGTGGGAAAGTTTGGCACAAGCCCATTTGATCCATGATATTTAGTTCTACGAGTCAGATTTACTCAGCTGCTGTCATTTTCTAAGCTGTCCCTGCTGAATGATTCCCATCACTTGCTGCGTGAGAGAAAGTAGCAGCAGATCACAGAAGAATCGAGAAAATGTTGTTCTAATATTTTTTTTTACATCACTCCTTTGCTGACAGCTGTGACATTTAAGAGGAGAGAAGGATTGGTGAATGAGGATTCACGGGGCTCTTGGTTACCATCAGGGAAACAGCAGCTTTGGCACAGAGGGGATGTGCATATTATTAAAGTACAAACAAATACACGCAAGCCTGATACACTTTAAACCTGAGACTACACGAAAAGGGGCATTGTTGCCATCAGAGAAAACACTTCATATTATCATAGAGAAAAAAAAAGAGTTTGAGAGTTTGAGGGCAAACAAACCCTGCAACAATTTGCACAGCTATTAAAAAAACCCCACAAAACAAACCTCCAAACAATTAAAGGAAACAAACAAAAAACAAATGAAACAAAACTTTGCTTCAAATTCAAGCACTAAAAAGCCAGAAAAACACAAATTAAGGCTAGGAGCTAGTAGAGAATTACACAGCACACAAGGCAACCTTAACTCTACCCTTTCAGTGACAATTTGAAAAAGAGTCAAAATAAAAGAGGAAAATTGTTAGAAATCAGGATATTCAAGATTACTGTGAAAAATAATGCAAACACCATAAAATATTAATACAAAATTGGTCACTCAATAGTCTCCATTCTTTCCTTTGTTTCTTATAAACAGACATTATTCCAATTTGCTTGGTGTAAGGAGAGTGGCCAATTTCAACTTGCAGTAATAGTTTTTCTTAAAAATGTCAACCAGCGATCAATACTGCTTCCTGCCCACAAAACATTTAAACGTGTACCTCATTTAGAATTGTAAATAAAAACTTATGATGTTTATGAAGACATATTTGATGTTCTTCACTGTCTCCTGAAGCGGGCAAACACCACAATCTGAGGTCATCTCAGGAAATTATAACCTGTGAGTACAGGCAGCTGGGGCTGGGATGTTACCTGAGCTTGCTGCTGCCATCAGGGAAAACACCTGAGCTGAATGACAATAGAGTGTCACACTGTGAGTTCTGCCAATTCAGCTGGGAAGGGAGCACTGCTGGGCTTGGTGGTTAAGACAAAGAGAAGAAGTTAATAATTACAGAATGTAACATATCATTTTGAAGGGACTTAAGGGAAATTCCCTTCTTGATAAAGGGAAGTTTACTGTTCCTGTGGATAAAATGCAGGATGAGCAAATGATTCACTAAAGACAATAATCTAAAAAGACGTCGATGATAGCTAATGTGCCATGTCATCAGATGGAGAAAACAAAAAATTTAACATGCAAGAGGAGACTTCAACCTCAACACAGGTCCCCTTTATCCTGAGGGCATTCCCTAGGAGGCACACAGAATTATACTGGGAGGTTTTTACTGACAGGCTCAGGTAGTGACCCTGGCAGGAGCAGTCAACAAAAGCAAGCAGCAAGTAAAACTCTTGACTGCTGCAATGCGTGTGATGTGGGACTGACCCCAAGGACATCTGGCAGCTTCAGCTGGTGCAGGAGGTGGCTGCCTGCCACAGAGGATGAGTAAATGGACAAGAGCATATTGCACCTGCTCTTGGGCTCCTGCTGACTGCCAGTCTCATTCCAGGTGCAAGCTGAAGTGCTGGTTATTAACTATGAAGTCCTTGGTGATGTGGCAACTCAGAGACCTCAGAACGTCAAACACAACGGCTCGATTTTCTTGTGATCTTTATGTGTGGTAAAACTACTGTCCTAAATGAAATGTTTCTTGATCACCACCCAATCCAACTGCCTGGCATTCCTCATGGCAGCCTTCTGATGCAACTGGTGAAGGTCTCTGGACACTCTGTACACACTGCTCCACCTAATGGTCCCCCAGGTCATCTTCTTGGCCAGCATCCTTAGGTGAGGCATCCTGGATCCGACCTTTCTGTGACAGCAGTTTTGATCCCGTCAGGAATCTTCTCGATAAAAATCAAACCGTTTTTCATCAAAAGTTTAGCATGAGCAACAATTCTAACGGTAAAGCAGATGGTGATGAGTATGCACTATTTATTTAGAGTTGAGGTTTTGCCTTCCATTTAATGCTTCTACACTTGAATGCTTCTGTGATGGGCTTATAAATGTCTGCAACTACAATAATGCAGCAGGTAAGGCGGAGCAAAAATCTTTATGAAAATGGCAGTGGAAAGAACAGAAACGTACTCCTGTGACACAGTTTGCTGGGTAGAGGTCTGGGACAGAGGCCACGACTCCCACAGCCTGCTCCTGAATGTGACACTGAGTGACATCGTGGGAGTCATGTATCTCTGCCAGTTAATCACAAGAGATGAAAAATCCCTGATTCTTACATAAAGACTGAGATAATGAAGTGACAAGCTACAAACTATACTGCTAATATTACCACCATTAGCATTTGTGAATAACCAACTTAAACATGAAAAGATTTCCAACAACCCAAATCCCAAGTGTCAAAACAAGAAGTCATTTTACAGACAGAAAA
The DNA here is from genome assembly GCA_013397845.1 of Melanocharis versteri. Lineage (NCBI taxonomy): Eukaryota > Metazoa > Chordata > Aves > Passeriformes > Melanocharitidae > Melanocharis > Melanocharis versteri. The sequence goes on along the minus strand of VZTG01000763.1, from coordinate 769,526 downwards.
GAACAACCATCAAGTGTTTCTCATGCTCAGAAGAGAAACAACCATCAGGCTTGCAGCGAATTCCCCACTTTTCCAAATGCTCTCCCAATGCAAGCCTAGAGGACCAGCTAGCCAGCTGCATCTCCTTTGCCACTGTGGCGTGGCTTTATACATGAATTTTAAGTCCTGAATTCTAGTGGGAGCATAAAGTTTCACAGGTACAGTGAGTGAAGACAGCACTTTTCATGGTTATTTAAGTAAAATAGCCTAAAACAAAGTGTTAGGCTGCCAAATTCACTAACTTTGACAAAATCTTCTGAAGGTGGATCTTCATTATTTGTTAACAAGAGGAACATTTAGCAATAACTAGCATTGGAGAGAAATCATTGAAAGGTACAGCTCTTTGCCAGCACAAATTCTCCAGGACAGTGTCAGCTTGGCAGAGGTCAGAAATAGCATTCCTGTTTGAATTTTTCCTGATTATTTTGACAGATTAAAGAAAACTGTATTTCCTATTAGTGTTTTTTTTGTTGTTGTGGTGGTTTTTTTGTTGTTGTTTGTTTGCCTTTTTGTTGTTGTTGTTGTTGTTGGTTTTGGTTTGGTTTGGGTTGGGTTTTTTTGTAGGTTTTGGAGGGGTTTTTTGGTTTTTTTTTTGTTTTGCCTGGAGTATGTGTGCTTACAGTAACTCTTGAACCTGTTGAACAATTTCAAGCTCTTAGACAAAGGGTAGTAGCCTGCAAAATCAGAGGTTCCTTCACTTTTAATGAAAACAGGCAGACCATTCAAGGAGAAAGAGACTATTAAAGTGTCTTCATCAGGGGAAAATTTGTAGTATGAGCTCACTACTTATTAAAGACCAGGAAACCTGTACTTGCAAGCAGGCATTATTAATCTTTCTGCTAAGAGAACTGCTTATTCTGAAGGAGTGCAGGATGCTGCTGTGCTTCCAAGATATAAGATGACAAATTCATTAAATGTCAAAGTAACTGTTTATACATCAGAAATGGAGCAGACACGGGCACTAATAGGGCTCTGTGTGCCTTAGGTGAGCTGCTTTCTCTCCAAACCCCCACCCCGTGCAGCTGAATTCCTCACACTTGTTTGTGGATCAGAAGATGGTACACGAAGAGAGGGCGAGGAGCAAATCTTGGGGAAGCAAAGCAGAGCCAGGCAAAATGCAGAGCCTCCGCCAGAAAGCTTTTTACACAGACCTCACATGCCTCTGCTGGAAGAGAGGCGAGAGCTTTGCATCTGGCCCGGGCAGCTGCCAAAGCCACCCCAAGAGTGATAGAGAAAAACAGAGCTGAGCAATGCCAAGGGCAGCACAAACATCTCCGCCAGCACGGGGACGTGATGCCAAATGAGGAGCACGATCACATGCCTCCACCTTGAAATGGCATGCCTTTTTAATAAAGGAAATTTGGATGGAGGAACAACTTGCCTGGGCACATTTTTTACATGTTTTTAGACTATGTAAAAGGAATAAATGACCAAAACACTTGTGTCTGCACCTATAGCAAGCCCAGTGGCAGTGTGAAAGCTGCCAGCGTAACTAAATGAAATCTGCGTTGATGCCAACCACAATCCTCAACTGAGCAGAATATTGCAGAGCTTGGCAGCTGGGGTCTCTGATTGCCATTCAAACAGGTGGAGAGGAGTACAAATGAGACCTCAGTTATATGGTGATCCCAAAGAATCAATGGATTGAAATGATAGTGCCAGAGATTGCAGGAAACAGTAAAGAGAAAAAAACATGGATGAGAGTGAAGCTAAACTAGGACATGAAAATCCAGGGTAGGCCAGAAAACCTTGCATCTCTCAACAACAAAATAGCAAAATCATACTGTATTTCCTATTTGTATTTAGGTCATGGACTTTTTTAAGGCGTAAAAGCTCATTAGTATTAGAATAGCCTCTGAAGCAGATGAAGCACATTAACTCTGCAATTCACTGATGACATGACATCAATGTTGTCATGTATCCATTTGCAAAAATCCAGATTATTCCTTCCTTTGATCCCTGAAAAACAGAAGCCTCAGACGCCTTTGAGAGAATATCCTCATCAATACTGAAGCACTTACAGAGCAGCCTGCCACAGCCAGGGAAAGGACTGAGACTGGAAAATGAAACATTTGAACTTCAGCCTCCCAGTATTTCTTCTAAAACAAAGGGATGTAGGAGGGGTGCAGAGTCCACGGAGAATACCAATAAATTAGACAACTTTTTCAGGTCTGCCATGACTTCAGAGCCCAGGTTGGTGGTGAATAGAAGTCATGTCCATCTGTGGGCTGTTTGCTGGCAGGGTGGTTTAGCAAATGCTTTTGTGGCACAGGTCCTATTCCTGGCTGTCACAATTGACGCTAATTAACACCCTTGCTGACAGCCTTGGGGGGAAAAGGCCAGGGGCTGAATGGGCACAAAGGCTGGATTGTCCTCTTCCTCCTCCAGCTTGTCTCCTTCAGGGGAGGAGTGGAGGCACACTGGGACATGCTTGGCCTGCCAGGGCCTCGTTGTGTCTGTTCTGGGCATGAACACACCGAACTCTGCTGCTGGAAATTCCTGGACTGCCTGGCTCTCTGCAAATCCATTCAATAATAAGAGAAGAACCAGAGGGCGTATTTCACAAACAGAGCCTAGGAGAGACATTACGAAGGTAGCCATAATTTAATTGTTTGTCAGCATTCAGCATACTCTCCATTAAAATTCAAAGAATAACCCAGACCCCAGAAGAATTATGGATTGGAAGTATGCTTTATGTAATGTTATTTCTATTTCTTATGCACAGGAGCATCTTTCTTCTAACACGGTGCTGGAAGTGTTAGGTTACCCTGTCAAATTTTTCAAGTCTGCCACTGAGAAGAAAAGACCAATGCTGTGATGGAACTGAAGAAATATTCTCAGAGATTTTCAATGTGCCAATTTTCCAGAAGATAGTGACTTTGGTGTGTCATTGAATAAGGCCTTCACACTCGAAAAGCTGATATCCAGTGTGTAAAAGTCTAGAGCCCTTATACAAACACAGAGTAACCCTGGAAGTTGGACCTTGTTTATACCAACTAGCAAGAGACTGCTACCAAGTGAGAAGTCATACAAACAAATCTGCTAAACAGTGCAGTATTTCTGGGGCAAATCAATCTCTCATTTGGCTTTACTTCAGGCTTCTGTCAACTAGATGCTCTCCTTACAGACCATTTAGGGAATTAAAATTAAACAGATGAATGAATAGCACAGCGTAAAAACACCCACTTTTCATTGTATGCAATCCACTTCCTGGTCAAATTTTTGACCATTTCCCCCATTGCAGATAAAAAAAAAATAGCTTCACACTGTTTAGTAAGAATTTTCACAAGTTCAAGGGGAGAAGAGAAAAAAGTGCTTCATAAAAGGGAAACCTCTAAAAGTAATTCACAGAGAAGAAGCCCAGATAGTATCAAGGATACTTATCAAATCGTTCTTGATGTGAGATCAATTGATTACTGTGAGCTCCACACAAACAAAGCACTAACATTCGTGAACAGACTCCACCTCCTGCCTCATTTCCTGCACCAACCCATGTCAATCCTTTCCCAAGAAGGAAAATGCGTTTGGCAATGGAGAGTTGTAGTGTGCTGGGACACTGTGTATCAAGCCCTGGTGCGCGAAATTCTTCACGGTTTTCATACCAGGCTATAGCAAATACAGCATATAAAAGTGTGATGTTAATTCAAATCAGAAAACTGAAAAAAACCCAACAGCTTAGAATCTTATTTTGCCAGTTTTAAGAGGGGAGGCTGCTGCTGGATGCTCAAGGATCCACCCACAACAGGCTATTACCATACAAATCTCATGGCAGGCTGAAGCCTTAAATATTGCATGCAACTTTCAAGGCTTGCAGCCAAATTGCAGGGTAGCAATGTGCAAATTCTTAGAAGGCTAGTGAGCTTGTTATTCTCATGTCATTTGTCCATTCTGATTATTATTGGCCTTTTTAAAATGGTAAAATAGTAAAATATACTTCCAGGTAAATGAATTCAGGACGTGAGCACATATTTCAATAAGAGAAGTATTAATTAGCATTTCTGAATGGTTTCATATTCAATGGCAACATCATTTTACTTATCAAATGCAGAAGTCCAATCTTCCAGCAGTAAAGATAACAACTACTAAATATTCTTCAAAACATAAACCAGCAAATACTTAGATGCTTGCCTTGCCTTTCCACATGATGCATTACAATAACAGCTGCTATTTTACTTTAACAGCAATTTTTCTCTCACTAAATTAAACAGTACCCAAACCAATTAAATTTGAGTGCATTTTGGTGGTGCCCTGAGTTAATAATAATTTGGGAGAAACATGTTTGACAACTAGTAAGTTAATGAAACATTTATTTCCTCCCTATGACATCCTAAGCATTTTAAGTTTCGAAGCCTGTCTTCTGAGTATCGGTGCGTCTCATGCTTTGGTTCACATCACAGAGCAATCCTGGAGCACACAAAATGGATTCCCCTTGGACGAAATTTAATTAGAAGATGTGCTCCAGTCACCAACAGGCATTCCAGCCACAGGAGCAGCCTAGAGCTGATCCAATGGGAAAACCTCAGGAATGCACAGAATAGGTATGGTCATGTCTTCAGTGCCAAATGTTCTGCTCCAAAAATCCAATCCTGTCAGTCCATACAATTTGCTAATCTAAACACAGCTTGAGCAACAGGAGTTGGGATTAACTCCGAGTTTTTATCTCAATTGTCTCCGCTGCAGAGTTTCTTTGCATGCTCAAAGTAAATGTTTTCAGATATTTCAGTTGCATGGGGCAAAGAGGAATGAACATTTTGGTACTTTTCACTTCTTGTTGCAGTGACATAAGTGGTGGCTGATGGGAAATAAAACAAATACTGCAGATTGTTTTGATTCCTGTCAAGGCTGTTATTACACTGTTCACATATGACTTTTTTTTTCCTTTTTTAGTTTTTGAAAAACACTTTGCAAAACAACATGTCTGCTGCTTCACATTGCTGTTGTCAAATAGTCCAGACTATCTCAACATTCTCCCTGTCACGTTTCAGAGTATGGATCAAAATGATTTTCTGGGTTTCTGAGCTGAGAAAAAACATGGATTCCCACAATGAATGCGCTTGTTCTTTGGGAGCATCCCTAATCTTTGAATCCCAGTCGCTCTTCATGACCACTCTAAGGATGTGCAGAAAAACACAGCTTTTTTATTGCATTTGCAATAGAAAAGGGCTGTATGTGTAACTTCTAAAATAAATCTCTCAGGCACAGTGATGTTCAGTACATTGCTTTAATTGTTTTGAATCTGAAAGTTAAATTCTATTACCTCCACCACAACTTGAATATGAACTCCTAAGAAATGCTCTTATTTGTCAAGTTGGCTGAGCGAGGAGAGCACTATCCTTACAGGGATTTCAAATCAATCCTACTCCAGGAGGTACCTGCCACTACTAATAAGGATTTTGTTTGCAATTTGCTGTACGTTTCCTCAGGATGTCACTTTGCTCATCAAGCAAGCCTGCAGGTACTCACACCACTCCAAACAATATAAGGCCATTAAATTCTTTTGCCTCGTTAAGGGGAAACACAAACGTCCAACCACCCAAACAGAAAGGTAAGTGGCAAAGTAATGTTCAACCCCATGCAAGTGATTTTCTTCCATGTTATTATTATAGCAATGTGAGCTCACCACTTCCAGTTTGATCTTTAACTTTTGTGAGACTCTGTCAGAGTTCCACATCTGAAATAAGAGTAATATGGGGTTTTTTTCAGAAGCAGATCTGCTCTGTTCACTCCTTATTCTCCATGCTTCCAACAGCTTTTTCTTTTCTGAGACGTTGCAATGTAGCCCAAAGATTTCCAGGGCTAGTTCATGACACTGGGCACTCAAAGCAGAAGAGGAGGGAAGTACAACAGAAATATCATTTTTGGTAGACTGCTCAATGCTATGCCTGATCCAGCTGTTTTGGGGGGTTTTTAAGCATCATCTCATTTGTCCATGTAGATATATTAACTTCAGAGTACTTCAGCAGATGAATTATTGTTCTTTACTCCCCTGTTCTCTTGTCTCTGTCTTTCTTGCTTAGCACAGCATGAAATATTTTAGCTAGTTTATGTGGTGTAATTGGTCACCTTGAAGTCAGGAAAAAATGCACTGAGTGTTTGAGAGCTGACTTGTGAGCTCTGCTCTTGTGTTGAAACTACATAGACGCTATTTTAAAACTTCACATGTTATATTCTATTAAACTCTGACTGTTACCACTTCTCCTTGGTAGCTTTTCTAACTCCAGTGCTCTCCACTGGCATAACTCTTGGCTGTGATCACACCCTGGTAGCACTTGGATATGTTTATCTCCTCTGACTAAAGGGCAGATCTTCCCAGAAATCCATCTCTCATGCTCTGCCCGTTTCGACACTGTCTGAGCACTACAGAGAGATTCTGAGCAAAACAAAGCTGTAAATTATTTACCTACTTGATTCTAAACCCAGGCAAGCAGCAAGCAATGATCTCATCCCTCCACAGCAAGTCCATGTAATTTCAGGCAGGCTTGCAGAACACCAGTCCAGCTCACGCCCCACCCAGTGCAGTTAATATTACTGTAAATACTGTGCTTTAAAGTCCATGTCAGGCCATACAAAAAGACCTTTGCCTGTTGCCATGGGATTCTCGTCCTGATTGTAAGAGATACACAAAATACCTTCTGACAGTTCTTTGCTGTAAATATGGTTTTGCTTGTAAATTGACCTCTTATTCTGTGCGTACCCAGGCACGTAATTCCCATTAAAACCTTGGGGTGTAGCTCTCCCATTTGTGAAGCACAAACACGCATGTGCACGAAAGGCTGCTCTACAAAAGGCAAATTACATCCGTGATCTGGAAATTGTCTGGTTTAAAAAACAAATACACATCAGTAGGCTCAGAGCCTATCAAATGCATATTACACCACCTCCCTGTCTCACTTTTGATGACCTAAACCAAATTTAAAGTCTTATAATTTAAACTGGTTTCTCAAATTCCAATACTTCAGTGCCTTTTCTTTGTATCTGGAAGCCAGAATAGCACGTGTTGAGGTATAAAATATTTTGAGATATACTTTTGACATTCTGATCCATTCTATGTCCCTGGGTATATTCCATTAAAAAAAAAAAATTGTTTGAATATATATCTTTTCAGGCTTCATCCAACTTAATTACTAGACAAACACAATCCCAAATTCTTTTGGTCAATACTGCTCCATCAAACAGGCTTTGGCTGCATTCCTGGCTTTGAGAAGCAGAGATCTAGGGTTTTTTTCCTATGCTGAAATGCATTATATTGTGCGAAGGATCCAGCCAATCAAGAGATCAAGGTTGCACTGTGTGACAAGCCTTTCTGCACCTTTCTTTACCACTCAACAGTGATGTTTTCACCACCAACAAATCATCATTAGAGGTTGCATTGGGCCCACTACTGTGAAAGGAGCCCATTAAAGAAAACCCCATTCAAGTGAGGCTCCCCCATGATGAGTGATTTGTGAGACATGTCAGTTGACTGATCTTTACCTATTTAATGCAGTCTATATTTTTGAAAAGTTGTAAGGTACTAAATCAAACACCTTAAAAAGTTTATGCAGCTTCACCAGCCATATATGTGATATACTCAGAGGCCAAAATAAATTGTTTGACAAATCCTTTTCCTCACGACACACTGCCTGCCTTTCATTAGTATTTAACTTTTGCTAACTAAACCTCCATCAGTCTTTTAATTAGTTTCCTGGGGGTTGTTGTCAAAATACCAGTCTGTGCTAACCCGAGTCACACGAGCTGCCTTTCTGAGTATTTGCACAATAAAATGGCAGCCCTCCATTTCCAAGACATGTTCATTTACAAGAGCATCAGGTCTGAGGTGATCCCAGCTCCTCTAGGATTCCTGCACTCCTGATTTGAGAGTGTTTATCCCTAACAAAATCCCTCTCTGTTATTGCTGGACTTGAAAGCATTTCACCCCAAAGTGATAGAAACTAAAAGAAATCCTTACCAGGCACATCTGCCCTTTTAGCATCATCATGATGAACTAAAACCTGAGTTTTAGTTTATTTAGAATAAAAGAGATCACAGAAAATATACTAAACTAGAACTTTTAGTTTTGCCCACATGGATTTTTCCTTCGTGTGTTTAGTTTCTTTTCCCCCCCCTTCTTTTCTTCTCCTTCTCCTATTTATACTTGAAAGCTATTTATGTCCCCTATTCCCATTAAGACTAAACATTTGTAACAATTTTAAATGCTTTCTTCATTGTATCACTGAACCAGAACGGATTTTTTAGCTAAATTTATCTTCTTTCATGGCAAGGGATGTGGCTTTGGAGATATACAATTAATACATTTTCTTACCAAAAAAACCCACACAGAAAAAGAACAGAAAAGTATTTTCTGTTCAAATATTTGCTAAGAAATTTCTACAGCTGTGGGAATTTAGTCCTTCTCAAGAACACCATAGTACAGCCTTCTCTTTTCCCTTAATGAATATAAACTTGTTATCATCCTTGGGCCAGTAGTAACTTGCATTTATTGCTGTATTTATCCACCATCGTGTGGCTCAAAATACAGTTATGCAACAGTGGATTCAGCATCTTTAACTATGCAAAAAAAACCCCTATAAACTTTAGAAACTCAGTTCAAGTTCCATTCCCTAGTGGCAAAACCTACAGGGAAAAAAAAATCTGAGTTCTACTTGATTTCTTTTCAGATGAAGTCATTATACTGATCATCCTCATTGTCTTTCAGAGTACCTCTGCTGGCTCTGCCACCTATTTTGTGAGCCGTGCATTGTTACATCTAATTTATTCTTTAGTTTTGCTGATATCACGCACTCTGCATTTTTGACTGCTTTTGTGCTCTGAGCAGACGTCTGCAGAGGCTCTGGGATGTCACTCCTGAGGGGGAAAAACTCCTCAGGTCAAGACAACTGCACAGAAATTTGGGGCACAGCATCTATTTTATCTTAAGGAGCTTTTAGCTTCTACATCATGAAATGTAATCCCGTGAGCAGGGAGTGCCTTCCTGGATTTCATTGTCCAAGGTAAATCCATCACAGCTGAATGTTCCTCTTGCCAGCCACATTTTAAGGAATTCAGGAATATGCCAGTATTCTGGCTCTGGATCCAAATGGACCATCTGCCTGAGCTCCCTGCCCAAGTCCTGGACAGAACAGAACTTCAATCGTGTCTGTCTTCTCTGTGTCACAAGAGCACACAACAGTTTCAGTTACAATAAAATATAAAAAAAACTTAAAAGCCATATTATTGTCAGTACCACAAACATATTTGTAACTCTCCAGCACCTGCACGTGCATCTCAGCTGGGCTGTGTGTCCGTGCTCCAGTGGGGCAATTTTTTGAAGGTAATACCAGCATGGGGCAGGGTGTTTCCTTCTGGAACTGATCATCTATGAACAATGGGTACAGATAAAACACGGGAGGAAATGTTCTGGCTTTCCCAGCCACTGATCTGTGACCCACGGAGCTGCCTCAGGAAACACAATGGTACCGTTTAAAGTTTCAGGAACACGCTGCAGGTTTCCAAAGTCCTTCAGCTGTTTGCTGGGAAAGGTTTGATGCTACACTGATGAGCTGTGCAATCTAGTGCCCAGCTTTTCAACTGTTCCTATAGATAAGTCCATATAGATACTGTAAACAAGGTAAACAAGGGCTCTGTTTAGCATTTAATTTGGCAAATAAAGAAAGACCTAAATAGACAAATAGACAAAATTTAATCCAAAGTGTCTCCTTTGCTGTTGATATAAAGTTTGCAATAAATAAGAGATAAAATATGTAAATATTTGAACAAAAATATCATTAAAAGAAATGAGAGAAACTCCTGTTTTCACAGCTGGTCCTTGGTGCTAATTGCCAGCCTCACAGTTCATTTTCAGGACTCAGCTGATAAAGGTAGCCATGACATATTTTCTGTCAAGAAGCCATTCATGTCTGTAAAGATACATATCCCAACTTCACTGTCCCAAAATAGCAAATTCATTCAGAATTTGCAAGACATACAAGTGCTGCAGCTTCACTGATGCTCATGTAAGGGATCTGCCTCACCTGAGGTATGTGCGAAAGCTTTTTATTACTTCTTGGATTTTTTTTTTTAATCACCTGCTATTGTCTTTCCAGCTCCTCATTTTCCAATACAACCTGAAAACACTCCAGCTCCCACTAAGTCCATTCCCCAGCAACAATAGCTCTGTCAGAATGAATGTTACAGGAAGGATGTTCCCTTACTACCAATAATTTAATTATAAAATCCATCTTGGTATCCTCACTCTGTGTGTCCAGCACTGAGTGGACAAGGCTGGGAGGCTCCTCCACTCCCTGGTATATCTCAGCCCTGGTGTTGAGGAACTGTCTTCTCCTGGGATAAGAGCCTAATTTATCATCTCTGTAATGATGCATGTTTCTTGTTTCATCCAGCTGCCTTCTTTGGAAGAAATGGACAGCTAAATAGATTTAAATAGATTATATCCTAATTAATAATTAACATTTAAAGCAGATATACAAAATGGCTCACAGCCAAGTGGGAAATAAACCCCTTTTCTTCAAGCTACAATTAATTTCTTCTAGAGATGAAGTGATAAGAAGTACAAGAAAATATTTAGCAACATTTATCTGCACATTGAAATAGAAGTATTATGAACTGAAAAATGTATGGAAAGGTTCCTGACATCTGGTCCTCCTTGATAATATTCTTCCATGGTGCTCAAACGAAATGCTGAATAACAAATACATCACAAAGCTCTGCCTCCTCTCCCATAAAGCCTGCTTTTCCTTACTCTTTTTTTCCCTCTCCTTTGTCTGAAAATTAAATAAAATATACGAAATTAAACCAGTGGAGAAAAAAAAAATCCCAGGATTCAGAGGAGAAATCCTTACATTTCTACTTATTCTCAGCAAAGTCTGGAAAAAAGTGAGATTGAACACTGACCAGCTTTACAGACCCTCTCACAGCAAAGACTGCAGGACCACTTTGCTGCCACTTTTGAGCTCCAGGCTGCTATGCTGTGAGTATAGAAAGGGATATTCCATGGCATTTGAAGACAAGCCTGAAAACACGCAGTACATATATTTTTTTATAGTAAATAAAGCGTTCTTCCCCCCATAACTCCAGCAATGCAAGTCAGTGCTATTAAACTCAGTGCTTACATTTGCATTTACTCAATCCCTTTCTATCCAGAGAGCATTTCCTCTTCCCTCCAATCGCGGCTGCTTTAATCCCAAGGCCCAGAACACAAATAGATTTCAGCACTGACAGCAGGAGCAGAGGCCACGGAGCCAAAACAAGACCTGTTAAGTCTCAAGGCTGCTGTCACTCCCTCTGCCTCAGGTCCCCACAGGTGATATTTCCCTCTAGCCTGCATATTTTGGAAGCAGCAGGCAGAGATGGGGTGGAACCATGTGCTCCACCCTGACTTTTGAGATATCTGGGGCCCTGAGGAAGCTGATCTAGGGAAGGGGTGGCTTCCCTGCACATGGCAGGGGGTGGAACATGATGGCTTTTACTGTCCCTTCCAGTGCAAGCCATTCTATGGTTCCATGATGTATTTCAGGTGGAAAAAACCACGAAGGATTCAGGCATTTTCCAGATGGAGACTGTGCCCAGCAAAGGATTTACCTGCTGATGGATCCTTTGGCACCACTGCAATAACCCAGATAATTGCAAATTGTTATCTTGAGCCAAAGCTTACAGGTCAAACAGGCCGAGATGCTTCAAATGGAAGCTCACATCATCTTTGAGTAAGTGAACATTAAAAGAAAGGAAACAGACTTTGTTTTTAAGGCTGTGCTAGGCAAACATCTCTCACAGAAAGTGAATAATAAATATGCTGCGTGCCATAGTAATGTCCGTGGGGGGAAGTAAGGAATTGCTATAAAACATAGTATTCTAACTACTACAGATGTTCCTGCTAGAATTTACAGCTTTCCCTGCGTGCTTATCTCTCCTCACCAGTTTCTGCACATTGAATCACATTCAAACACGGGCCATTTTAAGCCATCTTTTTATTATTTTAACCTTTTTTTTTTTTTTTTTGAGCTACAATTAATTTCTTCTGTGCTATTCTGTAATGTTAAATAGATTCAAGACCTGTATTTACAAACCACATGCAATCTTATTTTGGCACATGTAAATTACATGCAAATACATTCTAAATTAGTTTGTTTATCACTCCAGAATTCTAATCCAAAGGTTTTGTTTTTTAAATTTAGTTTCTATTCTGACATGTTTACAAATGAGTTTGACTCTGGAAAATAACTTAATAAACTCAGGGTTAGCTATGCAATTAGAGGAGGCATCTGGGAACTATAAAACCTGGAAAACAATATTTACATCTTTTGTACATCCAAGATTCCACCTTTTGTTTTCTCCTCCCTTAAATTCATCATTTCAAAATATTGCTGTTATTTTCGTATGGGGACAAACAGCAAGAATTCATTTTTATAACCAATGACCCCTCTCTCCAACAAGCAATTCATAGGGTAGCACTGGATAAAATGCATAAAGTAGAAGATTTCATTATAAAAAAAGAGAAAATGAAAAATAACTGAATTAACATTGATCATGACTTTTCAACAGCATTTCTTATTATTACGGCCAGGCAAAGCCTCCTGTGGGCAGTAAAGCTTTCCCATGTATTATTAGCCCTCTGCAGAAAGCTATGAAAAGACACAAATCTGTTTTGTCAAAGGACAGAAGAGCATTTAGTTATAAGAGAAAGTATGGTCATAATCCATTGTGGGGTTAAAGGTGAGGAAAACAGAACTATAACACGAAGCCTTGGGAGAGTCATACCCCTGCAGTTCATTCCCGAGCGCCGGCAGAGCCGCCCGGGCTGCGGGCAGAGCTCACTCCCAGGGCAGCCTGCCACCTCCCCGGCTTGGATTTATGAGCAGCAGCACTGCTGCCTGGCAGCTCTGCCCGAGCTGGGTGCAAACACCACGGCTCCTGCTCCCAGAGGCATTTTTTGGGATGCCACTGATGTGAAAACCAGCGCTGCGGCAGAGGTGTCCCCCGGAGGTGGGAATGCCTTGCTTGGCTGTGCTGCTGCTGGTGGCCCAGCCCAGATCCCAAATGAGACTATTTAGGAAAGTTTTCCAGCACACAGAAAGATATCTGAGTGCTCGGATAACAAAACTCGAGCCCATCTGCTGGAATGGGGGGGTTCAATTCGGGATCAGCGTGAAGTCGCTCTCACTGTCAGGTTTGTGCAACCTTTGACAAGAATTAGGGGTTTGGTCCAAGTCAGCTGCAATTTAAGTGCTCTGGATCAGATCCCAAAGCAAACGTGCAGCAGGTCTAAGTGAGGGTTCCTTTTGCATGCAGCCACAGGCCCTACACCCTCACAGGCCGAGGAAGAAAGGTGGGTTCTGCACAGGGGATGGGCAGCAGCACAACAGAATTTTGCATCACTGTGAGACTCCCTGCAGGATGGGCAGGAAAATCAGGGTCTCTACAGGTAATCCTTCCTTCCTTCCAGTAGTCCCCAGAGGATAAGGACGAGGGATGCAGCTGTGTAACAGGGCAGGTAATATAATAAAGCATCAAGAATAACACAATCTCCTGCTATCTCCTAGGTATTTTGAAAACACTTACTTTCATTTTTATTCATATGGCCCAGAAATGTGACTCTCTGGTTTATGCTGCCTCCTCCCTTATCCTCTCAGCCTTGTGCCCCTTCCCCTCCTCTGCCTGGCTCCTCTGGCAGCACTCTGTGTCCTGGCACTCACAGCATCTTTGCAGTCCAGTGCAGGGTCTTGTGCAGACACCACACCTCCTGCAACGTCAGGAGCAGACCGTGGCGTTAGAACAGTATTTCACCTTCCTTTAACCCGCTTCTTAAGGACACTGCAGTGCTACTACTGCCTAACAGCCCTCACGTTATCTCATTTAGCAGTAGCTCAAATGACTCCCTCCAATACTGCACTGAGCTGCGTGATGAGCAAGTCACTTTTCCACCATGGCTTACACTGCACTTACAGTCTGAATTCACAGAACCAGAACACCTTCCCCATTCAAATCTCTACTAAAAATTCCTTTGTTACAAGCTCAAAATAATAATAAGGGCTCTGGGTTATCCTTACTTGTGGGTTTCCCTGTGACCTTGGCTGACTGCTTTAACAGAAATGTTCTGCATACAAAAAGAACGAGCCCACTGGCAAACCTTAGAAACAAATGAGCTTAGGGAAAGTCCTTTGTGCAGTTCCAGCACCCCTCTTCCTCAGTCCCACTCATTGTTGCTGTATAATCACCACTGTTTTTGCCATTTTCTGTTACATCAGAGACTGGAGGAAAGGGGGAGCAAAGAGACACGGTTCTATGAAAATAATATTTTATTTTTGACATTCTCTTTCCATGTTTCCCATCCGCTGCCTTGAACTTTGTCTGCTTAAGTTGCCAACTATTCAGGAGCAGCCTGGTGTCACTGCATCCAGCAGGATGACACTCCTGTGGATGGGGGTACATGGGTGCTGCTGAAACAGAAATGAAGCACAGCTGCTGCATGTGCCCAGCTAGGTTAAAAAAAAAAAAGTCACAAGCTAAGATTCAGGCCCAGGTGCAATTCAGCTGCACTGGGATGACAGCACCCTAAAGCCAGTGAAAAAAGGACTTGGGGCTTATCTGTGTCTGGCACAGCACCCAAGTAGCGGGGCTTGGAGCATCTGTCCCCACCCTGGTGAGTCTGCAGAGCAGCTCTGCTGTTCAGGGCTCTGCTGGCTCATGCATTTCTGCACTGTGTTCTATTTTGTAGTGTCAATATAATCCTCTGCTGCCTTCTAGATATCTAATACACTGATTTCCACTTAGTCTTGTTCAGGTCACTCAGCAAGAAGAAATGTGCCTAAGTGAAGAGTGACAGGTGACCTTGAAAATTAAAATTTCATTTAAAAGGAAGAACGCTTTCCATCCTTTCTAAAAACATCTGATACGGAAGAAATAAGGGGTTTATGAGAAAAAGAAGTTTCTATTTTAAGTTTTCCCTGAGCTTACACAAAAAGAGGAGCACAATACACCTGTGCACAGATTTGCTCATTTTCAGTCCCTCTAAATGAGCGAGATGCTCATCCTGCACATTGTGAAGTAAAACAGAAAGCATTATGTGCAAACACTTACAGCATAAAAAGCCTCGTCACCTGGGATACTTGCTGCTTCTGAAAATTCTGATCAAAGATAAGAACCAAGACAACTCACTGTAATCAATTATGCACAGATAGTCCTCAGCCTATGTGCAATTCATAAAAATAATACTTAAAACATAACGTGGATTTACATGCCCAAATGAAATATGGACACGGTCAGAACACTAATCTTCTGATTGCTATCTGAAATTGGCAATCCCGGCACTCTGAGCAAGTCTCTGGCTAGATGCTGTTTTGCCATAGAAATTTCCAGCAGCCCTTCAGCAGCTCCTGCTTACACAAGAGGAGCTCCAGGGCCACAGCCCAGGACTGGAGGTGACAGGAGGCAGCACCCAGGCAGTCACAACCTGGACAAAGGTTTTGTGTCTGTGCAGGCAGAGATGATTAACCCCCCCACACATCCCCAAAGCCCTCATGGTGCACAGAAAGCCATTATTTGACAATCTGACTGAGTTTAACAGAAGAACAACGCCCGGCCGTATCCCTTGCGTAGCACAGGGTCCCCTATACGTGCACCCCTGTACATGGACTGACCAGAGGCAGTGGTCACCCTCCCACACCAGCCACTAAATCCAAGAGGGAAGTTGAAGATGTAGCCAGGTTTCAGGCAGGTATGAACATGCTACAATTGTTGTCCTCACGAATACCAAATTCACACTTTGAGGTCTTTTCTACGTCTTTTCCACTCACCCTTGTAACGGTAAAGTCAAGGAATTCACATTGCAATATCAATCCTCTCATCAACCCTACACCCCTCAAAACCTGTAAAATATTTAGATTTCCACCTGAGGATTTGCTCCTGTTTTGCTGTAGCTGGCATCCTTTCATCACAGGTCTTACACATTTTTGCCCAGGTGAGCCCCAAAGAGTACCCAGTGACTTAATGAGCAGATCAATTACTGTTCATAAGAAAAGATACTGTCTCTTTAAAGGTTATTTGAAGGTTGATTGCTATCTTATTGCTTATATCCTGCAAATCTATTCAGCCTTATGAATGAATTTGACCTTTTTATACTTACTGGGGGAAAAAAAACAGAACAGAAGTTAATTTAGAGCTCTATAATACAACACTTTTTCCCAGAGAAATGAAAGGGCATTCAAATCGATACCTGCACAATAACACTCTGATGAATGTTTGCACCCAATTTTCTCATTTTGCTAACTTGAGATTGGGCATTTTGAATAGTTCTCAAAGAACATATTCTTTATGTGCTGTGAAGTATGTGGTATTGTGTCCAAACAATGCTAGAGGATAATCATTATAGGAGTGTCACCGGGCCTGAAAAGGTCAGTTAGTTAGAAATGTCAGCTTTCAATGCAACTGTGCCGGACCTTCCCATGTAAGGATCCAATTAAAGGGACATGCCAAGGTGCATGGAAACACCATGGTGACCCAGAATAATAATAAGGGATTGTGGAAAAGCTTGATATTTTTCTTCAAAAGTAATGGATTAGCCTTTAGAATGTCTTCTCTGCAGTCTTATTTTGACTTCGCAAATATCACTTCTTCTACATGTATCCAAAAAAAGGTCACTTTTTTAAATGCAAAGGTGGGGATGAAACAGCCTTACTAAAAGTAAACATTCTACAACCAAGTGGGGATAAAGTTCTGGTTTCCTTATTGAATCAAAAAAGTGTCATTTCAGTAGAACTCAAAACTGGGTGGATGTGGGCGATGTTTGGGGACACCGGTTTGAGGAGATGGGTCAGGGGACAGGCAGAAAGATCAGGGAGGACTTATTCTCTTGGGACATGGTGTGAGGGAAGGGAAAAGACAGTGGAGTTGGAAGCATCTCTGCAATTATTATTCTGGCAAATGGAGAGGTATACCTGAGAATTAGGAAGGTGCTGATCTGCATGAATGAGTAATTACGAGTAACAATATTATTTCTCCTTATCACAGCAAATGGAAATTCTTACAGCTCTTCAGATCCCGTAAAGATGAGAAATTGGATACAGTAAAATTTCCTAATTAGCCTCAGGACAGCTGAAGCCAACCTAATGGCACAAAAAAAGGAAAAAGAATCCACATCTTTCCTCTGCTCTCTGTTAGTACAATCATCTTGCTAAAGTTTCATCAAGTCTGGAACAAACTTCTTCCTGGAGCTTTATGGTTCAGCTAAGACAGACAACACGGGGACTTCACTTTGAGCTGAGATTTTAGCATTTATATCTTATTTTTATGGTAGGGAAATTCTTGTACTGTGGGTTCAGACAAGCATTTGGGGTCTATTGCCTTGCTGAGCAGTGAGATTCTGACTCCCCCAGTTACCTCATATTATTGTGGGCAAATGGGTGGACTAATACCCAGTGTCTTAGTGATATGGGAAATATTTCACTGAGCATTAAAAGACTCAAATATTACTGGAATTCTAAGTAATTTCTTTCCTCCACCAGCTTTGCAAGTAAAAGAGCATGTGAAGCTTCACTAACAAACATGAGCAGTGGTAATGTTAGACTGTTTAAAATCTTCAATGCCATCCTTTGACAGATACTTAGACCAAAATCAATGTGCTATTAATTAATAAGGGCTTGCAAAAAAATGTCCCTGAGTTTTAGCCGCAAACAACTTTCTGTCACATTTTATTAGTCGGTATCATTTTTACTAATACCTGTCTTCTAGCTTCATGACTTTGGGTTCATATTATTTTCATGCTTCAATTAGAAAGAAGTTGATAGCCAGACTATCCAGGAAGGTAATGGAAAAGTCTTGTAGCGGGGCTTAGTGGTGGAATTTATAGTTAAATGAAACTTTGAAATATACTATAAAACTTCTCCTTCCTTTACGTACTTTTACTTGAGGTCTCATAAGCAGTAATATGTAGGAATGCAAAACTTAATCAGCTAAAAAATATAGCAAATCCCACATATCACTTTATGCAATGCCAGGAGAGCAGAAATATATTTTCCTAACCAGAGGAAATTAACTAGGCAACAGTCCTATATCTATAATTTAAAGCAGTAAAATATGTATGGCAGAAGCTAAAGCCACCTTAAAAGAATTCAGGGTAGCAGTATATCACAAATTAATGAAATGGAGACATTTTTAGAGCATGCAGCACTGATGATATTAAAGGGGGGAGAATATTTCACCACATAGATCAGGCTGATAAATACTTTTAAAATCAAGCTTTTTTCCCTGTTTAAAAGTGTAAGAGCTTGAATATTAGGAGGAAGCACGCACAAATCGTTAACATTTCTGATCAAATCTCAATGGAGATTGGGATTATCTTACTCTGTCCCTGCCTGTAAACCTCTCTTGTGGTTTACACATTAGGAAAATCTGAGTAAATCAAAAGGCAGGAATTATGGAGTCAGCACTAACTTTTTTTTCACCTAAAACAGAGCTGAAAGAAACTGAAAAAAATTACTTTATATTCCATGCTGTAGCCAAGCTGGACACTACGGAATATTCAACTACCCCAGGTTTTTTAAATGCAATCAATTTACTGCTGCCAAATGTAGTAGGTTTATATACATCTGGGAAACATGCACCTACGGTGCTGATGAATTTCTCCTGACATTGCACTGATTTCAAGAGAATGTTATTTTAAATTGGCAGTAGAGAGACTGGTAGAGAAGGATAAAGCCCTGAGGATGGCTGAATCAAAGAGAATTTCAAAAGAATTTTCCTGATGGTTCTTGGATAATATCACATGTTAGCTATTTTCAAAGCCAATAGTTTCCAACACACTTCCATTTATGGTATCAATAATTAAAAAATGCTTCAGTGGGAGAGGAACTTACCTTACTGAGAAGAGAAATTGGAAAGCTGTATTATTATCATAAACACAGGAGATGCAAAAAGCTGTGTCTCCATGGAAAAGCTATGGAAACAGGGGTATCTTATTTGCAGCTATTGAGTGGTTACCACAAAATGTGATGTGATTGCATGTGCATGTTCAAAGTGCTACTAGAACATGATCACAGAGAAATGGAGGGCAGATCCTCATCTCCTTTGTGCAACAAGGCCAAATTAAACTGCCTCAAGCTTTGGTCCTAAGCCTCAAAGACAACTAGAATAGCGTTAAGGAAATGTTTTGGATCCAATTCAGAGGTAAAGCTGGGTTTAAAGAAAATTTAAATTACCAAAACTTAAATCTCATTATGTCCCACTCCCTGCCAGCATGTCCCTGCCAGCTCCTAATGAATTTTTAACATCCTTCCCCCACCCCACTGCGCACATCAGCTCTGACTCGGGCACCCTGAACTGTACAGCTGCACTCTAATTGTACCTCACATGTCAAGGGGCAAGAAGAAAGGAGTGTGGCGAGAGCATTGATAAATTTAACTTAACATTCCTCCAGCTACTCAGCAGCAAGGCAGAGCGGTGAACTCCCCTCTACACTTTACAGGCGTGTCAGTTGCTTCAAAGGAATATATCTGAGCATGAGGGAGTCTGGCTTGCTCCCAGCTTATGCATCATTTGTGTCTGGCTGTTTCTGGAGATCCACAGCAAAGCAAAGACTTCCTCCAGTCTGGGGTGCAGTGTGGAGCTTTCCATGGCTGCTTTATTAAGGTGCTGCAAGAGGCGAGCCCTGCATGCTGCATACAAGCCGTGTTGTTGGAGCTGCAGCTCCAACTATCCGTATTTCTTCCTGTTTCTTTTGGTTTTTTCTCATTTTTGTCCAGACTTCTCTCAGCACAGGGTACAGATTAATGGTCTATACCTGTTCAGTTTGACATACAGATGTGCTGTGAAGCCCAGAACCTGTTCAGCCAGGTTTCAGGAAGCCGTGCACGCATTGCTTGGGGGTTGGAAGCCGTGTGGAGCAGGGCAAGAGGCAGTGCTGGGTCACCCTCGGTGTGGGTTCAGCACAGCACGGGCAGGGGGGAGGTTCAGGGAACGAGAAACAGGCACAAATTCTGACCCTCTGGTGATTCCTGGGGAATCACGCAGCAGCCATGGTCATGGGGAGCACTGTGGCTGCCATGAGATAACGTTAAGATTTCTGTGATCCCACAGACTCTTTTTAAATGTTTTGGCACCTGAGCCTCAACAACACTTATTTTACATTAATCTCATTATTTTACCTTGCAATTAATCTCATTAATTGGCTGATCAGTTTTTGGAAATTCTTTTAGCAGCACATGGAGAAGAGCTGTTGTACTACATGCAAGGGATCGCCATCAACTCTTGACTAAAGGTAGAAAAACTGGTTCAAGAGCTTCACACACACACGAGAAAGAGAGATGATATTCATCATGACAGAGGTGCAAATCACAGGGGTCACCTTTGTTTTTGAAGCCCTTTGTCTATTCTTACAATTAAGCAGTAGGGTTTTGGTGGCCGACACCCCTTGTGGGACACAGAGGACTTTCTCAGCTCTTAACTAAAGCTGTGTGACCTCTGCCAGAAGCAAAGGCTGCCTGCCTGCGGCAAGGTGGAGAACAGAAACAAGTCCCAGAGGATTGGCAGGTGCAACTAAACAGCTCAGCCCCTCATTTGAATCGGTAAATTAAGGGTTGACAGTGATTATGGCTGATCTCAGCCATCATAACCGATATCACGACTTTGTAAAAGCAGACTGTCAATGTCAGATCTTAGAGCTAGGACTCAAAGAATTAAATATTTTAAAGTAGCAGTCTCCAAAGACAGATAAAAGCCCCAAGGCTATGATTTATTTTATTTTATTTTTGTATTTGTAGGGCTGAAACTAGACCCTTTAATCCACAGGCTGACATTTTCCGATCCTACTAGGAATTGAGTGCCTAACTTTTTCAACCCCTTTGAAAAATCTCAGCTTTAGGCTCTTTGGTAAGTTTGGCCTGATCCAACACCAAGCTTCTTTTGAAAATGCCTCTACTGAAAGCAAAACTATAGGTACTTTATTACATAATCATGAACAAGTATTATTTTTTTCCTATGTATCCAGTTATGGTATATTTCTGGTTAAATATCAAAGAGTAAAATTTGCATTTCAGAAAAGGTACATGTTCTAGAAAGCTTTTCCCCCCTTTTAGTGCACTGTGCCTACCTACACAGTTATTGAAGATGCTTCCAACTAATTGCTGTTCATTTAGTAGATTGCTTTATTAAACAGAGATCTGAAGCTGCAGCAACTTACTGTGATCACATCTATGCACAAACTCAACCCAATCAATCCTTTCACAGTGAATACTGTATCAGAAATTGTGAGGAAAGTATCATAAGTTTGTTTTACAGAAAATTTCATATTAAGTCATTCTGGTCCCCAACCCTCTTTTTCTCTTATTGGAAAAGTGTCTGTGGACTTTGGTGCAATGATTAAGACCTTCAGAGATCTTTTTTTTTCTTTTTCCTCTAGAAACAGGGAATGCTGAAGATATGGAAAATGAAAAATGTGCCATGTTTGCCCTTGGAGTTACAGTTGGAATAGTGACAATGGCTGTATCACACTGTATTGTTGCTTTTATCAGCAAGTGCCCTGAGCATACATTAACATAATTGCAAACTGCATGAAAAGTGAACATGCAAAAATGTGATGCAATTGCCAATAGCCTCAAACATCTGTCCCAACAAAGCGTTCCTCCTCCTTATTTTAATTCTTATTATTTTAACAAGGTTAGTGAAGGAGAAACCATGTCACAGATTATATCTACATTTAGAGTGTCAGAACAATTATTGATGCAAAATTGTTATCCAGGAAAATGTGTGCCACATTTTGTTCACTTCCCATAACACCTGTTCGCTCTGCTAGCACATTAGTACCAGTTAAGGCCAGAATTCATTAGTCCCAGTTAAAGCCCACCTGAAAGCTTAATTCATACACACCTCTGAAAAATGAACAAAGGTAACCGAAATGAGGCACAGTTTGAGCAGGGCTTCATCTGAAGCTGGTGTGCCGCAAACTTCTGCAGCAGCTAATGGAAAGAAAGTGAGCCAGGCAAATAGAAATAAATTAAAAGCCACCCAGCCTTAAGGGCTGAGATCACAGAGGAGCACAACTGAACCAGCCTGCATTTCAACCACGGTGCTGAGACCTTCAGAACTCACTCTTGCCAAAGAGCCCCACACTCTCCCAATAAGAAAAAAAATTGGGTTATCTCCTCAACAGGTAGATGACAAAAGCCATCATGAAGCAGATCATTTAAGGTGTTTTAGTTCTACCTAAATATTTTCTGACCACTTTGGGGTTCTCAGCCCTGAGCCTGGGCCTCGTGTCTCCCTCCACACGCGTAGAGCGTCACCATCTCCCGACTCCCCAAACTGCTCCCGTTTGCCACCAAGGAAAGTCAAGCTTGCATTTCTGTGATACTTGAACACACTTCGTGAATTTGAGGGCATCTGCCCTGCAGATATACCACTAACTGTAACCCCAGGAGGCTTAAAGAAATATCAGCACTCCAATTCATAGAGTAAAGGTCTGAAGAGGCAGCTCTGTGAGCGGATAACTGCCCGGGGCTTTGCCAAGCACAATATAGCTGTCACTTGTTATTAGGTGAAAGATTTTCTGGGGAACAGTGTTTTTTCATTTTGCATGTCAGAGATGGGGGAAAAAAACACATTTAGACAACCATCTCTTTAAGAAAAGAGAAGAGAGCGGCACGGCAGAGCTCACTTACCAGGGCTGGTTATTGTCAGGAGGTCAAGCCGCCGTTTCTGCTGAAAAACAAATTATAAAAGGAATTGTTAAAAGGGGACTAATTTTAGTGGGTCAGCTTAGACCTGCAAAGTAAGTGTTCTGACATTTACAGCAGAATTAATTACAAGTTACATGGCTCACAGTAACTCTTCTGGAAGGGATCCACATGTACTTTATGAGGAAGAAAAAACCCCTTCCTCAGTCCTTTTAATGTGTTTTTATTTGCGCTTATAAAGTGTTACTATTTCTTTTTTGGAACATATACTTGAAATGGATAGCTGGAAGCACAGATGGACCGATATATTTATAAAAGTGATTTCTGATTCCACAGGGAAGAAGACATGGAACCAGGACAAGCAATGCTAAGTTCTTTATTCATATCAATCACTGACTCAATGCCTGTATGTGATCAAACACAATTATATCGCCTTGGGGTGAACCTTTCAAAGACACGTAAGAGGATCTAGACAAACTCAAGACTGATAAAAGGAAAGCTTCTTTTCATGCTGAGCACAGTTAGCCCATGGATCTCGTTGCCACCAGATATCCCTCACTCCAAAAGCTTGCCAGACTTGATCATCGCTAGATATGTGTGCAGATAGCAAAATACAGGGAGTTATTATGGCAAATAATCAAGTTTACACAGAGGACTGGTTTCTGTATAATGGCTGCAAACCTTTACAGGGTAAATAAACCCGTACAATGAGAAAGTTAGGAAAATTTTTGGCCTGGAACAAGCTATCCCACCAAAGCCTTTGTGATGGTGGGGTGCATCTGAGGTTCCCTTTTCCTGTAACATGTAGCCAGCGCTGTTGCCTGCTCCATGTTCCCAGTCTCAGGTGATCTCTCCACCATTGTCTCTCTGTAGCTTGCCACTTAAATCCATGTGCTCCTGGACCATTATCATCTTTTTCTACCTTTCTGTGGGCTGAGAGCTTTCCATCACAAGCAGGGCTTTCCCCATCTCACGGACAGACTGTTACTGACCCTTCATCATAGCATTTTCTAACTTACTGGCTTCTCCCTAACTTTGCCCAACATCAGTGTGTCTAGCAGGTATTGAAGATTATACTGTCCAGTCTAATTTCTCTCTCCTAATTTGCTCAATAATGTCTGTGTTACTTTCATTTATTGTCAGCCCTATTGATCTTCTTCTAATCTAATTCTCATCACTGCACTCACTGTATTCCCTGTGTGACAGCTGAAAGTCCTTGAGGAGGAAACATTGACTTGGTATTCCCTACCCTGAGTGCTCTTCCTTGGAAATCATGACTGATGAAACTCCTTTCCAAACTCATCATTTCTCTGTGGTAAAGCTTCACTGGCTGACGTGCATGGACACAGTTGGTCATCCACTGAATACACTTGAGCTGTGCACAACAGCCAATTTGGCCTGCTGGGAAGCCAAGTGGGGTGTCAGGCTGGAAAAAACACATTTTCTGAAACCTTCCTGGCCTTCAGTTCCTTACCTCTGGCACAACACAAAATATATTTGAGAGAAAATTCCTATCTGTCTTTTCCCAGAGATACTCCTTGTTCTCTAAACTCTGCTAAGTCATTCTGAGCATGACCTTAGCAGTCTGCTCGAGCACATTTGCTTTAGTTTAAAATACTGGGGCCAGTGCATGCCAAACCTTTTTCCAGGTGTGCCGGGGTAAAAGGGAGCAGAATATCCTGCTGCTGCCTTGTATCCACCCCTCCTTTCCCAGGGAGCAGCAAAGCAGGGTAAGAAATCCTGAGTGCAAGCACAGGACCCACCCTCCCAGTGGGAGCCGTGCGACGAAACATCTCCTAACGAGCTAAATTTTGTATAGATCCTGCACCTTAATCCTGATTCACATGTACAAAGCTGTGAAATGCCAGAGCTTAGCCCCCACTGGGCCAAAAGCTTTGCTTACATTTCTCAGCACAACTGGAACTCCAAATGCTGTATATCTAATGAACAGCTAGAGCAGAAAATATACATCCGAAGCCTATACTCTGTGAAAGCCTCTCTACTAGGAAAAAAGGTGGAATACAAATATCCTGCATCAAAGAAAGTTGGAAAATGTAAAGATATGGCACAGAGAGAAAGGCATGCAGCCCAACTGGTCCCCGGTCCTGACTTGAGTCTATTAAATGGGGTAAAAATAAACATTAAATAAAAACCAAAATAGCTTAGCTTGATGCATCAGGAAAACAAAAGCAAATAGGACAGGTCAAACAAATGGGAAATAAAATGAAATTATTACAAGTCAAATGTTCAGTTTGTAACTTTTTTCCAGATTGAATACTGCCTTCAAGCTGACCTTGAAAAGAACAAATTAACTCCAGATCCAGGAAATCTTTGTGTATATGTTGAACTTTAAGCTGAAGTTATTTCTCCGACTTCAAGTGGAGCAGCACTGATCTTTTGCATCTAACACCTAACTGCTGCAAGGGATTTGAAATGCCACCAGGTTCTTGGCACTGGCTCCACCCAAGTGCTCCAGGCTGGAGCTCGGTGATTCCTGCCTGCCTGGTGACAGAGGGAGGAAAAAATTCTCAGCTCTGACCTTCACTGGACCTTGAAGAGGTTTCTCTGACTTAGCTCGTCAAGGGAAGTTTGTGTACACTCATCCCAGCCCTGGAGAGAAGCAAACAGCAAAGTGCATTCCAGAATCGTGCATTGAAACATGCAAAAATGCTCTAATTATGGACACAATCACTTTCCGGAAATTCCAGCCTGCTCTCAGATCTCAGGGCTAGCTCTCTGCCGTTTCCAGGGCTCAGCTGGATGCAAGCAGCCTAGTAACTAGACAGATTTTTTTTTTTTAAAAACCCAGACAGACTCACTTATGAGTAGCTATAAAAACAGCAGTATTTGAATTTAAAGAGAGAGACATTACAAATGTCACACCCATTAATAAAATAATTTCATCAGAAGAATCGTGGCTGCGGGGCTTTATATATTTGCTTCTTTCTTCAGTGCTGAAAGATGCAAATTGCAGCTGTGGCCTCCCTCCAGCATGATCACCCTCTCTCTGTTTTGACAGATTTCCTGAAAGACTCAGCTCACAAGATGTCTGGCTTTTTTTGTTCTGCCTTTAGGAATTTTCCACTTTTCAAACACCTGCCCCTGCTGAGATGCTTGGGACCATCCCAATCTTCAGGCAACCTACTGTCCCAAGAATTTCTTACGATCTGAGCACTGAAATGCAATGACTGTCATCCCTGGTCGGGAAAATGGTGACAGCTTCCCATGTCTCTAAGGCTGGATTTCACCTACGTTGACAAAAGGGCATTCCATGAGAAACACAAAAATGATCCCCACAGCATCAGCCATCATTTAAAAGAGGCAAACAGAAATATTCCCCGCATCACCGCAGTATGGCTGCTGCTGTAATCCTGTCCTGCCCTTAAGGGGCAGCATCCTCTTTTCCACTCTGCTGGCTGTTTGAGATCCCAAGGGCAGCAAGAGGCCACTGGTGATTCATTCTGCCTCCCACCTGGAGCAGTTTCCATTGCTGGCACTACCCAGAGGCTCAGTCCCTACAGTGCACCAGGGCTCCGAGCAAACCTGCAGCGGATCGTGTTCACTTCCACAAAATTAACACGATCGTTAATTACTGCAATAAGCACTGATGAGTAATAAATCATATTAAAATACAAGGAAGGCAATTTTTTAATAAATTAAGCATTGATTCACTCAATAAATATTAATCTACTAAGCATCAAGAATTCATTACATTTTAGAAAACCAGTTGAAGAACGTTGCTGGTGAGCTGGTCTGCAGTGTGCAGAATGCTCCCTGTTCACCCATAATATACACTTCCTTTTAACTAATTCCTTAATTTATCAAGTTAAACAACTTGCCTGAAAGTGAGTCTGGATTATTATTCCATTGCAAGATGCAATTTTCTCGACACAGATTCTAACTCATCCCTCAGATTTTTTCCTGTTTCTTAGTAACTCCTTTTCTAAGTACTTTCTTTTTCTTCCTTGGTTTTGGAGGTCTTTAAAATATTTGCTGACTGGTGTCATTTAATTTTCACCTCAATTAACTTAGCAAGAGTTGCAAAACTAGGAAAAAAAATTGCAGGGGGAGTGTAAATTAACTCATTCATTTAAGTTTAGCTTATCTACGAGATGTTCTTTCACACTTTGCTCTCTGCAGAGTTCCTCCAACCTTTTATATAGATGTGGGATGTGCTGCACTTGCTTTGACTCTTATCTCCAGATTAGCAAAAGAGAAGGGAAAAAAAGCCAGATGCAAAGATGCCCCACGAGACTGATATGGAGCCGTTTCTGTAGCAACCGATGATTTTCTTCTCATGTAAGAATGAGCCTCGTCATATCTAATTCTGAATGTATCTGGGCCTTACTTGCCAGCCAAAGCTGTGTCAAGTATAAAGTCAATATAGTCAGGAAGAATGATAAAAAAGCAATTATAAAATCATCTTCCTACTCCTCCTTCAGCCATGATCCAAAAAATATCCTTATCCCTGCCTTCTGTCCCAGCACATCACCTCCAAGCCCCCAACACCCAGCAGTGCAGGTAAGTGGGGATGGAGCTGGCAGCAGCCATTCAGGGACCTATTCCACACATGATGCTGGAATCCTCTTCAGCTTCCCAGCCATCCACATCCCAGGAACCAGCAGAGGTTTTTCCAAACAGCAAGGCCATCAATTCCTGCCTTGCTCTGAGTCTCCATGTAAAATTCCTAAGCCCAGAGCTGAGATCAGCTTCAGCTCTAGAAAGCTCCTGCTGGATTTGTGCCCTTTCACTGCCTTCACTCTGAGGGCAGTTTTTGCTGCAGCTGTGAACCCAGAACCAGGCTGCTCACTCACTAACAGCTCCTGCCACAGACCCCTCACAGGAAGCTGGAATTGACTCTGGGACCTCACGACGACTCTGTCTTCCAAAACGGATTTTACCCAGCCTGGTCTCTGCTACTGATTTCTTCCCCCTAATCTACGTGTTTTGAACATGTGTCTGTCCCTCCCCACCTTCAATTTACTGTGCAGGGTGTTTAAGATTGAAATGAAGTGCACGATGTTATTTTTTTTTTCCTGGAAACTTTGCCACAAGTTGTCACTAACAGTGTCTTTTCTTTTCGACTTCAAAAGTCGTGTTTCTTTTCTGTAAACTGCGTTGACACGAGAGTAATTGAAACCGGTGTACCTTATCACAAAATAAAGCTGAGGATGTACTGAAGGGTGCATTTCACATTTCTGTGGCCTTTATTATTGCCACACTCTGTAATGTCAATGCTTTGGAAATCTTTGCTCTCACATTATGGCATGAAAGAAGCAGGGTTAAGAAAAGGATCAAAGAGATCCCAAGTGTGCAGCTTGGCAGGGTTGGGTGGCACAACATCACTGCCCACAGGCACCACCATGGTCGTGCACTGGAGGGATTTACAGCAGAGGGGAGGGGAAATGTGCAGGAGGAGGAGATTAAAGGCTGTATCCTATCCCTCCTTGTTGCCACCTGCTGTTGGACAGGTTAAGAAATATCCAGGGCTGATCAACATCTGGATAAAGGAAGGTGTTGGAAAGAAAGTGAGTGTTTCACATCTGCCTAGTTCCTCAAATGCAAGTTTCACTACTTGTACCTATCTCCCTTCAGAGTGCAAGAGTTACCTCCTAAGAGAAACTCTTGATTTAAGTAATGATCCCAAAAAGCTACTAATTCAAATCCTGTAAAAATGGATAATTTGATGATTTAAAGCTGCCTTTTTTTTCCTCCACATTACGTTGAGCAATAATCTTTTCTTTCCATCCTGAAATCACAGACTTTTGTTCACATAATGAAACAAGATCTCACATTTTGTACTTCCTTTATGATTAGCTGCTAAAGTTTCCTGGTATAATGATAAAATGAACCAGTCAGCTTGTTGACACTTGACTGGGATTTTAGCAAATTGCATCTGCTGTAGCCTACCCTGTGGAATCAATTATTGATAATATAGGTGTGGAAGAACATTTATAAAGTGGTTTGGGATACGTTATCACTCATGCTAAGAACTATAATGAGCATTTTAAACCATTCTGACAGTGACCTCTGCAGATATTTGATCGCTGCAATATGTGGTAACTCGATTCTGGTTCAGAATCAAAACGAAGTCCGAATAATGAAAGACAGTGCCAAACCTTTAAGCTACTTTACTCATTCTTCCAGTGCACATATTCTCCTACTTAATACCTGACACTTGCCTATTTCTTCCCCAAAACCAGTGATGCACAGTACCTTCCTATTTTCCCAAAGCACTGCCAAACAAGAGCTGAGACCTCTCCTTCTTCCCTGAACTATTTGTCTCAGGAGCAGAAGATTCACACATAATGTTCTTACAGCCCTGCTGTGCTCCAAAGCTGTCTTGAATAAACATTAATACAACAAAGGTTAGGGAAAGGTGGAAAAGCCAATTTTTAGCACACATACAAACACTCTGAAGTACCTATGGCAGCAGTAGGAGGTTGCAGCCCCTTGGTGAGGAGATTCCTGCCAAAAGCTGTAGATCATTGCCCAAGCCATGGGAGGCTGAGCTCCCTCAGTGGCTGCACAGTGAGGCCACTGACAATGGGCACTCTCAGCTTTATGGGCCCCACAAATTCACAGTCTCGTCCACATATTCTTGAGTGACATCAGCTTCATCTACAGGTTACCTTATTTACATGTGCAGCACTCATAAAATTGTAACCAGATTCTTAGTGGACCACTAGGAATCAAAAAAAACCAAAAGTGCCTCTCTGTTCACTATAAATATTAACAATCACAACAAAAAGTTGTTAAGGCTGTCTCATCTCTGGAAAGTAAGACAGGAGGAATGAACTCCTTTGGAACGAACTGGTCCTTAACTTTGCCAATAAAAGTTATGACAACAGAAAGCCTCTTGACTGAGGGAGAAGGGATGATATAACCAATACCTTTGTTCTGCTCTTTCCTAAAAGCTCCAGGCCTGCAAGAAACGAAGGAAGAGAATAGGCCCATTCCTCCATGGTCTGGCCCCACATCCAGATTGGGGTCAAGCCTTTTTTTTGCTGCACTGAAAAAAAGGTGGCTTGTGCATGTAAATGTACTTACACAGCAAGGGTTCAGGATCTACTCGTTCCACAATTTAACTCAGCACTCTAAGGGGTTTGTTTTGGTGAAACACTGCCACGCAGGTTTTTCATAGTTTCTTGTATTACTATGTAAATTGCAGAGCTGTGGTTATAATCCTGTGCTTGTGACATCAATTACTTAGTGCCTATAGAGATTATTGTAATGCCACAAACAACGGATTATGTTTTAAAGTACATAGTAAGCAGCACGAGCTAATAAACTCTTCTATTTAAAAGTTATTTATTTTGAAAAATAGAGTAAACAAGGGCAGGAAAAACTGTACAGACCCCACACAGTGCCATTAACAACCAAAATCTATCCATGACACAGATCCCTTTAGGCACTGCCTTGCCATTCTTTAGCTGTGATTCCTGTCTTACATTAATTTTTACCAAGGAAAGGAGCAGCATTTGTGAAAGCAATTATGAACTTTGAAAGTCCACCATTTGTTGGGGGGGTGGGGGGAGAGAAGCAACAGTGTTCAATGAATGTTTAATTAGAAACAAAGCATATCTACCTATACCAGTAATGGGATATTGACTGCCCAGCCATTGTTTATGGGCTGGTTTAGATAACAGACAGGACAGATTAACCCCCAATATAGGCAATTTCTAAACTAAACATGCAGTTGTAGGAGCCTGGGATTACATCACAACGGAGACACAAATTCAGGAGCTCATGTCCCTGCTCTAGCTCATCTGGACCTTGAGATTGAGCTCTGAACCAGCAGATCGTTTCTCCCAAATATTCTTTTGCTGTCTGTAACTAAATAAATATTTATTCAAATTGGGACTTAAGTTCCAAAATTCATGTCTGCCCTAAGCAGTTTAGCTACCAGCTAGTAGCAGTTTTGTAGCAGTTTTCTATTCTCTCCATGTTAACTAACACTAAGTCTAAGAAACCGTCACCATGCCAGAAAAGCCAGGACACTGGTGGGGAGGAGGCTGACTTGGGTTCAAAGGCATTCCTGGCTTGGAAAAAAGGGAATTCTGTGAGAAAAGGACAAAAATAAACGCCTAGGATTCTGAAGATGTTGGGAAAATTTCCAAAACACGAGAATTTTTCCCTGGAAGAGGGACTGACTCCAGCCCTCCAAGCTCTGCCCAGGCTGTCACGGCACCACTACAGCCAAAGACTTTTCTGCAAGAGGGACAGGCAGGAGGGAAGGAGGAGTAACTCTGTGTATTCACATTTAAATTAGGAGGATTATTGAAAATCCCTCCCCAACCCCCACATATTGTGTAATGTCTCTTAATTACTGTATATAAGTCAAGGCAACATGATAAAAATTGCAGCAAAAACTCAAATTAGAATCTATTATGTATGGACAAATATATAAATTTATATATCCAACTATTTTGGTCTCATCTAATTTCAAGCTTTTCATCTAATTTCAGTCTGAGTCTGTTTTCTTTCACAATCCATGGCAGTGAGTTTGTTTTTCTATTGCTCAATTTTTTTTTTTTCTAAGCCAGACCACTGCTTGTCATATTCACTTCAACAAATGATTCAGAGCATCCCAATCTCTATTCTCCCCAAACCTGCCTATTTAATTACAGCCCGTGTCAGCACTGCCTGGAGAAGTCAAACGGCACAAATGAGCATGGGCTATTGTGAAGGTAAAAGGAACAATCTGACTTTCCAAACAGAAACATCACTTTCTCATTTGTTTCTGAAGTAATGTCATTGTACTTTCCTATGAAATGTGCTAAAATCATTACTAATTCCTGCAACTGAGTATCTTGAGCCACAGAACTTGTGGAACAAGGTACATTCAGGCTGTAGCTGCTATCAAAATTCATAGGGACTAACAGGGCAGCCCTGGGACTCCTTACAGCCACTCCCAGGGTCACTCTGCCTTTGTACACTGCCTTGTGTAATTCATGTTTAATCTATGGGTGGTGTCTCTAGAATTGTTAATAAAAAAGTCAAGTGGAGGCTACTGGAGCCAAGGCAGCATTTCATTCTATACATCTCAATTGGGACATTTTTATCTTAGTTTTTAAATTTGGCATTTTAAACCTAAATCCTTCACGCAGGTGCTTTAAACTGTGAAAACCATTCCAGGGGAATTTTTATTCACAGCAGTTGGAGAGAGTTATATATGTTGTAAATAATATGTTATGTTATATTAAAGGAGGAAGTAAAAGTTTGGCTCATCAAAATCACCGAGCTGAGTTAGTTTGCCTGAGAGCAGCCTCGAATTGACACCTGTGTAGGAAAATGAGGCCATCCAAATATTACAAGTTTGCTCCTCTCCTCAGTCCATGTCAGCTTATTCTGACTAATAAAATAGGGGACAACGTTTGTCCTGTCAGCTGAACAGAGATAAGATGTCTGAAACCCTCTTTTCATCAGCCTCGTTGCTAACTGGTTCAAATTATCTCTTTTACAGTGGTTCTATAAGCAATTCCTTGGGGACCTGCCATCTGATGTACATCTAATGGTGGCTAAAAAACCCAGAGCACACGCTTGTGAAAAGTCTGGTGACTCAAAAACTGGAGACTACTTTGAGCATGAAGACCTAGCGGAAGAGAGAAGGGAACCAAATGCCCTATTAACCAATTTTGACACGAAACTGCTCATTTTTTGCATCACAAATGTGGAGATGTTTCAGGGTTCAGTCCAGCCAAAGGCTGAACTTCCCCAGCTCCCTGGTGAGACAGGCACTGAGGGCAGGTCGTGCCACTCTGAACCAGATCCCCAAAAGGCAGATGCTGAGATTTGCTCGTGTGTAACAAACATTTAACCAAGGATGTGGTAACTCTGCCATCAGATACTGCAGAGCACTTGTCCTTTGGGCTGCACAGCAAATATGTTTCTCTGGGTAACTTGAAATGTGGATGTTTATCCATGATTTGTGAGTCACTCTGAAGTTTCCATTTTTTTTAGAAAGAGATAGTTCTGTGTTTTAATTGCCACCATTGCCCTTATTTATGTTCTTCATTTTTTAGAAGAAATTCAAGAGGTTTCCAAACATCCATTGGGCATTAACCTTAAAAATTAATTATCTAGATGTTTACATCAACATTTACACACTGTGTTAGGAAAAGCAATTTGCTTCCTCAAAGAATACCTATTTTTCAGTTAGCAAAAAAGCTGTGGTATGTCAAGAATAACTCAGGAGGAAGCATCAGTCCATCATTTCAAACCAATTTCACAGTTGCAGGAAAGGTGAACAAAGTTTCCACAGGTGAAAATGCCAGGGAAATTTATCCTTGTTCTTAGCCTGAACTCTATTGTGCCAGACAGCGATATTTCAGGGGGTTTTAATTTTTTTTCTTTTTTTTTTCTTTTTTTTTTTCTTTGAAAGACCAACACAAATGTAAATGTTCCCATTTATAGTGGCAAAATTATGTGTCAGATTCATTCTTGTTTTCAGTGAGCTTAAATTTTTCTTTTGGGCACTGAAGACAGGGAACATTTTTCCTTCTGAAATGTGGCTCCCCTCGCCACGGTCCCGCGGGTTTGGGTTACGGAGGAGACGCAGGAGCCCAGCTCAGCTTTGCCCTCTCCAGTCCCAGCCTCCCCAGAGGAAAGTTTATTCCCCACAGACCACTCCAGAAGAAAGTCTCTCTGCTGTGTCAGCCGCCAGAAATATAGCTGTGCTAATTTCCAACTGGAAAAAATATGAGAGTTCACGTCTTTTATATCCCCAAATAAATAAACTAAACGGTTCAGACAATGCAATAGAATCAGTACTTTCAAATGAGCTTTTTAATGAAGCCTGAATAGATTTCCAGCCCACATGAGCAGAAAACTAAGTAAAATCATTGGGGATTACTGTTAAAAAGCTCCTTGAAAGAAAAAAAGAAAAAAGAAAGAGGAAGAGAAACTGATCTTAGGGCAGAAAAGGCACTTTGCATACAAGGAGCTGGCAAAGCAAGGGGCAGCAGAGAAGAAAGTGTTAAGTGAACTGAAGATAAAAAGGCACCATTAGGAAGATGGCTTTGGAGCAGATTACATTGAAATAAGATGAAATTTTTCTTAAAACCAAATAAGCAAACAAACCAGCTCCCCCAGCCCTCTGATCAGCAAAGAAATCAGAACTGTCAGCTTTCATCTGCCTCGTACAATAAAACTAAACTCAAAAGAATAGTTAAGTTTTGATTCAAGCCACACAAAGCTAATTTTTGCTGGCCACAGCTTTCCCTAACTAGGTGTTTTGGACTTTGAGGAACATGAGATTTTCTAGGCTGGGGAGTGTTTTAGTATTGCTACTGTGTCAACTTTGAATTATGCACGGATTTTTAAATATGGAACTGTTCCTCTACTTATGATGACAGGCACATTCACATCATATAAAATTGGGAATGAGGAGAGCTAAACAAAGCCAGTGAGTTCTGAATTGATCACCTAAAACATCTGCTGTATTGCTTAGGAATTGCAGCACATATGGTATATCAGAGCATCCAATATTTGGAGGCACACTACCTATGCAGAACATCCATAAAATGTCAGAAACACCCATTTTGGCCATCTCAGTCTTATCTCTGAATGTTCTTTTTTTAAAATAAAATGCCTAAAATTATTTCTGGGTTGGTTTTTTTTGTGTGTTTTATCATGTAATTTGATTGCAATCAACTTATCTCCTGCCCTAAGTCTCCCCTGTGTTTCTGTACAGCACTGGGAATGCTAATAGTTTTCAAAACAACAACAAGAACTTAACAGAAAAGAGACAAAGAAGTGATCATCTAAATGTGATCCTTCCTATCTCAGCCAATCTACTCCTTGCACTTATTCTGAATCTCACTATTAGGGTACAATAATCCCACAGCAACCCTAACACAATATCGATTAACAACAAATCAGAAATATGCATTTAAAATGGGATTTTGCTCTGATTTAACAACCCTGCTATATCACACTCCAGGTCTTGCCAGGAGAAAGGAGATGACATTTTTCAAGAACAACTGAACTAAGAGTGAATTAGGCACCCAAATTAGGCAGTAATGTATTTTTGAGAATCATTCTAAGTATCAAAATCTCACTAAAACAGGCCAGATTGGAGACTCTGATTTTGCTTCAAAAAATATCAAGGCAAAATATCTCAAATCATCAAATAAAAGTCTTTTTTAAAAATCTTGCTGCCCAATTATTGGCTATGCTTTGAAAGTTTGGCTGTGATTTAAGGGAGACGAGAAAGGCTGGACTGTCATATCCACTCAGACTGCATCCCAAAGGAAGAGAGAGCTGCTCAGAGAAAATACCAAATACCAAATGGGGCATTGGAGCCACAGAGCCAGAGGAACCATTACACTGGAAATAAATCCTTCAAATGGGAACCAGTCTAGGGAACAGTACAGGTTCAGAAAAGATGGCAGAGATCAGCTAAAATACTTGCAATTTCTCCTGCCAGAGTTTCCTCTAACCAGTTCGAGCTCAGAAAGAGGTAAGGGTGAACCATGAATCAACACTCACCGAGTCTCTCTGGTAAACTTATTATTTGTTGTTGCAGTCTCTCGGAGAACTAAAAAAAAGGCTTTCCCTCTGCAGATAAACACTAATAAAAGTATTTTCTCTTTCTGCTTTGAACCTAATCCATGGGCAAAAATCAGTAGCAAGTTGCGTAATTCTTAAAATCCCTCCAAAATTTATTGGATTACATTCTACAAGTGATTACAAATAAACCCAGCACTAATTTACCCTTTATATCATCAGGCAAACTGGAGAGATCCTACTCACCTGTCTCACACATTCAGAATTTCAGAATTAATTCAGTATTTCAGAATAAAAATATCATTCTGGGGTGGCCAAGAGGTGAATCAAGAACCAGTTTTGACAATTCCAGCTCACATAAACAGAAGGCAATGTGGAATCCAAATTACAACACAGAAAATCATGTACCATTTAAAATAAGTTCTGTGCCTAGCAAGCATTGTCCAGTTTAGCAGGATTATTATTTCTAACACTGGAATGCTAAAATAATGAAGCTGCATTGTGTACTTAATGATAGCCAGCTGAATAATCCTGAAAATGAAAAGCTTATTTTCTCTCTTTGTACCCTGAGGTCATTGTGAAACCAAAGAGGGCAAAACTCACAGCTCACATTATCTGTGCCATAAACTTGTTCTAAACCTAAAAGGCCTCAAATTTTGTGAGAAAAACAAAATTCAAAGCTTTTTCAAAGAGCAGATCCCAAAAGCAAAACTATTGCTAAAGCAGAGAGAATTCTGTGAGGGCTCCCTCTTTTGGCAGCAAAATAAAAGCTTCTCAGATCGTCATGAAAAGCTTTTCACAAGGGGTTCTTTGCTCTCAGGAGCACAAACCTCACATCACACACGGCCTGGCCTGACTGTATTTTATCTTCTAGGGAAGACCTCAGCTGCCCAAAAGTCTTCATTTACCAATTCAGAGAATGCTGCTGCTCTTGAATTTTGGAGTTACTTATGCTGTCCCTTGATTCCGAAGAGTAGTTGGAGCAAGAGGAACCACTCAAAATTCTGCATTTTGCTGGGAGCAAAATCTTGCTGGGAGCTAAGAGTTATAGGACTGGCCAGGAGCAGGCAGAAACAGAAGCAATTTGGCATTGGCTGGGATAAAAATCACAGGATCAGTCAAGAAAATAGGTCACAGAGGACAGGCCAAAGAACAAGTGTGAAAAATGCCTTTTTCTGATTAGTCCCTCCCTGGGAAGCGTGCCAGAAAGTACAGAAGGTCCCCAGGAAATTTCCTCAGGCCAAGTTTCACTGTGCAGCTTTTCCACGGAAGCTGTCGAATGGAAAAACATCTAGAAATTTTTTATCACTGTTGGGATTGCTGGTACAGAAGCTTTTTACCTGGACACGGAGTTTCTAAGAGCTGCTGATGGCTTGGGCAGGGGCCCTGCCCTGAGTGTGGGCTGCCCTGGCAAGGTGCTGCACCCGAATTTGCAGTTACCTGGGGCTGCGATGAAAAAGGAAAGGAAAATCTGCTCACCTGAGTTGTTACCACATTTCCCAGTAAAATAGAGTTTGGGGTCAGTATGCACAGCCTACAGGCAATTTAAGGCAAGTTCTTTAGTATTGTACCAAAACCCCAGAAAAAGTCATATTAATCTGGCCTTATAGGCATATAAACACACATATATATATATAAAAAAAAGAAAGGAAAGACTTCGGATAATTTTTCCTTTTGCTTCTCTGTAATTTAAGTCACCTGATATTCTGAAACTCCGATTTTTCACAATGGGAGCTTTTTAGGAACTTTTGGTAAGAGTTATTGAAATTTAGAAGTTCATTATTTTATAATTGTCTCATCTAGGCCTCAAAGACTTTTGTGTTACTGCTGTCCTGTAGGGAAATTGAGCAAGGGGGTGCTGGTTATGTGAACTCAAGGAGAGCTCCCTACAAACATGACAGATACTATGGGGTCTTTCAATTTAAATGCCCTGTCTGCAAAAGGCAGATTATTCTGGATTTATACACATAAAGAGAATATCATGCTAACTTTTTATTAAAAATTAAAATCTTTTGAGTCACAACAGAAATCAATATACCACAATTTGAGTGAAGTAGAATGATGATCCTGTGGTTAAGTAATTGAAAAGGGAATTGAGTAATCTGTCATTCTCCCTGCTCTGGGCAAGTCAGCTCTGGATGTCTTAAGTACTGCATTTTAGGCTCCTAAAAGGGTTAGACATCATGTTTCCAAAAGCAATTTTCAGCAAGCAAGGCAGCATTTTGAGTACATTCCTAAATACAAGTCTTATTTTTCACATTTTGCACATGCTGGAATTGTGGCCTTTTCTAACATCCTGCACTAAAAAGGCTCAAGGAGCTCACGAAGGTGTCCAGTAAGGATGGAAGGCAATGGCCACATGATCCCAGACAATCAAGCATTGCCCATCTCTAACCTGGCAGGTGAGAACCCACCACGGCTGTAAAATGTGAGGCTGGGCAGGAGCTGCTGAGAGCTCTGAAACGTGCAGAGCAGTGCTGAACCCAGTCCTTGTGCCTTAAAGAAGTGCTAGACCTGCCTGCAACTGGCCTTGGAAAGCACCCTAAGAAGTCTGACACCTCGAATCACTTCTGAAAATGAGACTAAACTTCCTGAAGTCCTTATGCATTGCTCTACATAGTGTTGTGGAGGTCAAGTTCTAAATTCAAGAGCTCTTCTGAAAATTGAACTGCTCAGCGAAAAGGCTGCTGTATTTCCTTTCTTTTGTTCTTTCCCTCTTTTACTGGCTTGAGTTTGTCCTATCTGGGAGAACATCATGCAGTGTTGAGGTGTGAGACTAAGTTTTTTGTGCAGATTGTCCTTTTCTGTATGTGTATCCACAGTTACATACATCACTGCCTGGTTATCCCGTGGTATGAACCAGGGTGAGGTGGGCATAGATGGACAACCACGAGGATTTAAAGAATGAAGGCAGCACAAATGCAAAAAGGTGGATGGTGAAGGCAGGCAAATCACGATGCAGTTCGGTAGGAAAATATATCTGTACAAACAGGATAGGCAAAATCTGTCCAGGCTCCAGTGTAGACCTGAATAACTTCCAGCTGCTTTTCATTTTATGCCATCAGTGCCTTTCTTGCACCCAACTGCAGCAGCTCAGGATGAGAAGTGTTTGCCTTCATTTGGAATTTGCCTGCCTTTTGTCACAACCTTAATTTCATTGAGTTGCTGAGTTTTGTATCTTTATAAAATGCACCATTCAAGCTTCCAGCAGACATGCAGATTAGCCTTATCCTAAAGCACCTCATCTCTATTTATCCCAGGATAATTAGTCACGTAAATTAGAAGTCATTACCAAAGGCTACAAAAACCTTTAGCAAAGGCTTGTTGAAAGGCTAAAGATGTTCAAAATACTTTTAGGTCTGAGGGTGGGAGGAGAGGGGTATGTATGTGGGGGAGGTGGGGGGGAAGAGAAACATCATCATCAGAGGAAGGAAATTCTGGCAGAGAAAATGGGGCTGCGTTAATCTGTATTCATTCCTAAAGAAAGACTTACACCATTGTATGCTGCCACGGTGATATATAACACAGGACATTTAAAATGCCAAGCCATAAAAGTGTATTTTCTTCATTACATTTTCGTTGAATGCTTTGATCTTCCCATTTTACACTATAAGTTTGATTCATCATTACTTTCCAGTAAGAAACTGCCACATTTGATTGTGGAAAGAAGAATTCTTATCTAATTGCAATTTGTAAGCACAGGATTTAGTGTATTGTTGCCTGAAAAATGGAACTGTCTAAATTATTTTCCCTGAAACTAGCGTCCTCAACAAATAAAAGCAACATATGATAGCTGGGCATAATTAAAGAAAAATGACACCTACTGTTTACATGAATAAAGAAAATATGTTGATGACAAGAAAGGAAAAAAAAATGTGATTTCCCTGCAGTTTTGGTAAAACAGAAAAGCATCACATTTTAGTTCTTTTAACACATTTGTTCAATGAATTGGAAAAAAAGCAATCCCATCCTCCAAAGCAGCCTGTAATGTACAGTTATTTCCCTGCAGTCAGAGCAGTGCACGTCAGACATTTTGGATTTACTGTGCAGGCACAGCAGCCCTGTCGGAGTGTCCGGCCACCCAACAGCCTTCTGCTGAGCAATGGCACAGGAATGAGAAAACAGCCACAAAAATCTGGGCGTGGAGGAAAACCTCCCCGAAAGGTTCCCACTTGCAGCTTCACCCTCAACAGCCATTTTGATCTCTAAAGGTGTCTATACATATTTCATACAATCAGTTTTCAAGCAACTTTCTGCTCCTTCAAACCTGTTTTTTAAATTTTATTTTCTGCTTTATTTCTCGTCATCCTTGCTCCGTCACACGTGCTTATCTATTCCCTTCCCTAATATTAAGCAACTCAGAAAACCTCTGGTAACAAAACATGTAATATTCCATTATCATTTGGCATTTTACCATCCAAAGCTTAGAGTATTTGTCTTTTTTGCCTTTGTTTTCAGCACTGTCCTGTCTCGCCCCTCCCCACAGCATTCACATATTCATTACAGATGCCTTGATAAACTCGTTTTCGACTCCGTGGGGTATGAATAGGGTTATGGAAATCACCTATCTATAGCAATACTTGATAACAAATATGCAGTGATAGCTCTGAGAGATGAATTATTCCCCATTCTCAACAGCATCAGAACAGTATAATTTGTAACCTGTTGGAGGAAATGCTATCCTGACATTAGCAAGTTTTCCAGCCCATTCTGAGATCCATTCTGCTCCAGCTACTCCCCCAATGTACTCGAGAAAGTTTGAAGACAGACTGGATAGTTCTATGCAAGCTGGCAATGCAGCTTTGACTGCAGAGAAGATACATTCAGACAATAATGTGTAATGTACTTATAGAAATATACCTAGAATATGACTAACTACTACAGGAGCACTAATACTACCTACTATAATTATTACTTGTAAGCAAATATATACACAGTCACAAGAAACACTATGAATCCCTAAAAAGATATCTAATTATGTATTTTCACTGCTTACAAATGGTCTCAAGTATTGTATCAAAATACAGAGCATTGCTCCAAGTAGAAGCATAATAGTAATGACTGGGTTTGCAAGACCAAAAGTAAAACAAAACGAAAACCTAAAATGGTTACCCTGAAATTCAGGTCATACTGCAGCAGCAATGGGGTTGAGCAGCTGTGTGGGGGATGCAGCCAAAACCTGGTTAGAAGCCACTGGCCTCTTCTAGAGATAGAAGAAACCCTCTACATGAGTCACCTTCTGAGCCACCTGCAAACTGTGGATCAACAAGCTCTCAAAATAGCAAAATCAGGGTGAGGGGTGGGCATATGCATCTCCTTCTTGGAACAGGATCTCCAGTTAGGAATAATAAGTAAATAAGGAAAAGAGGGTTTTATGCAAGAGTAAAATATGGTTTTCAAACATCCAGGTACTGAACTGGGTGTTTGTAAGCTGTGAAATTTGACAACAGCTGCACAAGAATTCCAGAGCTGGAGAGAGCCCTTACTAAAGCAGTGAGACAATAACCACCTTGAAGATTAGTGCCCATTTCACCAGGATTTCACTCATCATGGCTACAATGTCGTGTTTCACCTCCATTCATTACATGGACAATTGTTCTCTGCATTGCCAATCATTAGGACAAACCCCAGTATTAGGGCAGAAGAATTTTGCTGTGCACCCCACGTGAATATCATGCAAAATGCAGGAAGTTGAGCTCTAAACCCAGTTATTCCAGTGCCAGTGTGGGTGCTGAGCCTGCCCAGCAGTGCTTCTCTCCCAGCACCAGCTGTCACAGGCTCCTCAGCAGCCCTGCCATTGCCTGCAGCCACAGTTACCTTCCCTGTATATGGAGAAGGACCTATCAGATTAGAAAACACTTATTGACATTAAGCATCCATTAGATGATCTCCCAAGGTCCTTTCCAACCTCAATGATTCTATGAAATATTCTTTTATGTCAATAAACACAGGCAGATCTGATCAAATATTGATTTCCAGCACTGCTCCTCCCGAGGCAGCCTCTCTATAACATCGTGAGGGAGTCAAGTGATGGGGAGGATGAGAGATGGTTTCCCCTCCCCTGCCTCTCTTTTGAAGCCTCAGGGAGTTCTCTACAGGTTCAAGAGAAACAAAACACATGTGGCTTTGAAGAGAGACAGATCCTTCTGAGGACTGTCAGTACTGCTGTGGGTCTGAGGGGTTTGTCTTGGGCCGTTCAAAGGAGAAGTTTTGTACCAGGATCTGGATGCCTCCCTCACCATGTGGGTTCCACAAGCTTCCCCAAATCTAAGATATTAATAAAAATAAAAGGAACAACCAGACAAGACCATTCTCCAGCATCTTAGCCCAGGCAGACTTCTTGTTGCTTAAAAGGGAAAATTTCCATTTATCTCAAATAAGTAATGGCTGCTGCTGCAGATATTCACTTCACACGAAAGATTTTTGGATACTGCAAAGTTAGATAAAAGCCCTGAAATATCTGGGATAAAGGACTGTCCCTGGCCCACACTATTTCAAAATATTTGCCAGGCAAAATCAAAATGTGACCTTCTCCAGTAATAAAAAGAGCATTATTTATTTATTTTTCAATTTCCCCTAAAAGTTCCTCAATGTACAAAGAAAATGACATTACTGCAGGGCACATCACAAGCATTTGGGAGAGTAGGAAGGAAAAAGGAAAACTCTCCCACTGAGCTCCTCTTTTTCAGAAGCATCATTCGATGATCAGGAGTGAGCTGTTTTGATTTCTCTTCTTCTTTTTTTTTTAATTGCTTTCCTATATTGTACCAGATTATTTTTTTTCTTGATTGCATAAAACATTTTCAGTCTGGAATAATTTTTAACTACTTCATTAAATTGTCCTAAAATACAAAGAATTTTAAAACAGTGTGCTTTTATGATGTGGAAATCCATTCTAGAGCTTAATGGAGCTACTGCTGTGAAATCATAAATCAGCATGGGCAAAACAATGAACCATAATATTTCACACTGATGTGGGAGGAACAGTTTCTGGTCTTTTATATAACTTCTAATCTATGTTAAACAGGAAGTATTAAGGCTAACTTAGAGACACCGTCAGAGTTTGAAAATAGGTATGATAAAGAAAAAGAATTCACTATTGCCTATCAAACAGTGTAAACTCAGGCCCTTTCAAAAATTATTTGAGCATCCTCAAATCCAAAATGAAGTCGGTGGAGTCCTGCAGTAGCTCTGTGCTTCTGAAACTCAGTTGCCCATTTTTAATGGAGAATGGTGAAATACCTTGTGGGGATACAGAGCAATTTAAAGCATTATGAAGACAAAATACTAAGTACCACTTCTTACTGTACACACCATTTCATCAGGGCATTTTTAATCAGCATGCCTCTGAGAGAGCCGAGCTCAGCTCCACAATATTTAATGTCAATGGCTGCTGGTTAGCAGGGGTGGCAATTCTGCTTAGTGGGGACATCTTCCAGTGATTTAGCAGTGATTAGTGCTTCTCAGTCTCCTGCTGGCTGTCGCTGCTCCTTTCTCTAACAATAGCTGCTCGCTTTCCTCAGCCCTGCTGCCTGCTGGAAATTGCTTTCGGTGTTTTTCCAGCACCCCCTTCTTCCTGCCATCCTCTTTTCCTAGAAAGAGCTTTGGTCCCAAGGGCTTGGGAAGGCCCTGCTGCACCACCAGAGATGCTGTGACTGGCCCAGCTGGCAGCATTGCACTGCTGTGGGAGCATCCAGTCCCCTTCTCAATGCGTCCAACATTTAATTCCCCCTCCATGGATCTGTCCAGTGGCAACAAAACACTTTGACACAAGTTTTCAGCTCCCTGGGTAGGAGCACTGTTGGAAGAAGGGAATTTTTTATGACCTACTTCATCCGTTCAACAGGGAGCTCAGCACAGACTGGCCATTTAAGAAATTCAACAACTTTTTGATGATTTTTTTATTTGGTCCTTTTCTCTGGAACAGAATTATTGTTTTGTGCATTCTGTCTTTAGTGTGCTCACACATTAAATCCCAGTAAATGTATTAGTGGTGCTGAAGTCTGCTAAAATTCCAGAGCAGCAATTTCAATCCTGTACTATAAATCTGTAATATCATTTGACTGCTTCTTTCCCAATGTCTTAAAACAGTGGTTGTTCTTTTGTGGGTGGGGCTGGTTAAGTGATGATTCATTAAATTAAAAAAAAAAAAACTTGCCGTTTTTAATAATTAGTTTCATTTAAATTTAATAACAATGCAGCTTGAATGGAATCCTGATTTAGTGACAGAAAATAACATAAACAACCCTTGCTTTTTCTTTCTTCTCGCTGTAGAACAATATCCTTCTTCTCTCACAGGACACTTTGGGCTCATTATATCAACAGCAGATGATACCATGTCTAAAATATCAGTTACCTGTTAGTGAGTTGGCAATAAACTTCTTGTGTAATCTTCAGCAAGTTACTAGTTTACCATCTAAAGGAATTAACCTCACACTGTGCTCTACCTGTTCTAGACATTATATGGTTTCCTTAATGAATATAATGGCAAGAACAGATAGTAGGAAATTTTTAAGTGTTTTAAAGGAGAGACAATTCCAAAACACTAGGGGTTTCATTTTTTTTTCTTTGCTAACAGCCAGGGAACCTTAAAGGAAGTCTTTGAGCAATAGCTGCATTCTTGGTATCCACTGCTTTTAGAAGACTTTGCAAATTTTTTGGTATTCAAATGGCATCAATAAAATGATGGTTTATGAGCACTCTTTAAAATGCAGAGGGGGAAAGAGAATACAGAAAGCTGTAGAGTAATTCAATATTCCAAAGACTGCAGCCTATGAACCCAAGACAATAAGGACTCTATAACAATGGAAGTCTACAGTGTACATAGAGTTTTGATATCAGACTATTTTTTAATCAGAGAATGAATTTTATCAATGTTGGTCTAAAGTAACCTTGGGCACCGTTAAGATTGCTAAAGGGGGAAGGAGCCTGGATAAAATAATTACATATAAATCTCCAAGAAGAAATTGCATTTGATCCCAAGTACACATAGAATATATTACAACCAGGCTATTTTTAAAATACCTACTCAAAGAGATTGAACAATAAGAATTTTCTTGGGCATGAAAAGGAAAAAAGGCACCTACTTTTAATAAACATTTTATAAATTGTCCTTACACTTCTTTAGAGACTGCATGGGAAATACTCACTTGACGTAAGTGGTTCTAGACCTGTATCTTCAGAAAGTGTTTAGAAGCAAGACCCACAAAGCCTCAAAGT
Source organism: Melanocharis versteri (assembly GCA_013397845.1). Classification (NCBI taxonomy): domain Eukaryota; kingdom Metazoa; phylum Chordata; class Aves; order Passeriformes; family Melanocharitidae; genus Melanocharis; species Melanocharis versteri. The sequence goes on along the minus strand of VZTG01000763.1, from coordinate 725,100 downwards.
TTGTACCCCTAGGTTGTGAATTACAGGTAATTTCAGAACAGAAACACAGCATGATGAACCCAGTCACTGCTGGAGCTGGAGTCCAGCTGTACTGCTGCACGGACAGCCCCTGGCTCTGGGGGCTCACTTCTAGCTGGCCAGTCTCCATTTTCAGTAGTGCCAAGAAACGCAATTTGGGGGGCAGCTCAGAACACATGAGGCCCCTGCTCGGGGCACCCCCAGCCCTTGCAGCCATCCTGAGGTGATCAGCCTCTCAAGATGCCTCAGCACGACAGTCGGGCTTGGCACAGAAGTGCCAAGGTTTTTCAGCATTGTTTAGGAATCAACACTTTTTTTTTTTTCTGTTCATCTTTACAGGGAACTCCACACATGTGGAAAACTATGCTCAGCAAGTGATAAATGTCCACTGGAGACCAAAGCTCCTGAGCCTGGGATAAGGGCACAACTTGAACTTCTCCCTCAAAAGTTGCTGCCACGCCGGAGCCACTGAAAATTTGATATTATTGAGGCAGCCCAAGTGAAGCTTAGCTGTATTTCTTGCTCAGAAACAATTTGGTGCACTGATTTGCATAATGGTGCACACATTTGCATTGTGAGCAACTTTTGTAATATTGTATGTGAATGTTCCGTGTGTCATAGGACTGACTGAAGTTCACAACGTTGGACATTTAGAAAATAATCATCTGATGTAATTAGGTTATCTTGTCTCTCTTTAATATCAGTGGATGGATAAAATCCCTTCTATAGGATGAATCTTTTTACTTCTCTTGGATAAATGTCTTAGGGGAGAGTGAATCATCTTTTAGAGTTTCCTTGCACACACCAGCAATTTAGAAAGAGCCCAAATTGGCAGCTCAAACAGGGTCTTAACTAAGGTTTGTCATCAGATGAAATTAATTTCACCATAAAGTTTGTAAAGACTGGAAGGCACATGAGGACAGCTACTTCCCTGAGCCATCCAGCTGCTGATGCTTCTTTCTGGATTAGGTATTTTAAACTTAATCTTTGTAGGAAGATTCTCAACGCGGTAGTAAAGAAAGGAGGCAGAAACTTCCATTTCTGGTTTAAGTCCCTTTAGCAAGACATGCTATAGAATAAGAAAAATCTAAAAATAGGGAAAGGAGTTTTGAAATACTTAAACCACATTACATAAGCAGAACTAACAAGCAAAACAAGTCAGATGAATTTCAAATGGTACTAAATATAACCGTGTAAATAATACCATTCTAGAAGGCTGATTTTCTGAATCAGAAAGCCAGTTAGCATTAATGGACATAACTTCTATGAGAGATAACAAAAGGAAAAGAGGTTAAGGGTTGAACATTTTGTTCTGTTTATTCTCTGAAATCCAATTAACTTCAGGTATTTGAGAAGACAAAGCTTGAAGAACACATCTGAAGGAATGTAAGGGATCGAGACTCCTAAAGGAACAGGAAGAGCTCTTGATACAAACATTGCCACACATCCAACAGGGTAAATTCTTTGAATTAGGCATGAAAGAAACAAGAGCCCTTCCCAACCGTCCGGAATGGAAGTATTTTTGTAATTTCTGATCTTCTTTCTGTGCCTCTAAAGTCATCACCTCCAGCAGCCTGAAATCCAGCACAGCTGCCTGTGCCAGATACCTGTATTCATTAGCACCAGCATCTAACAATTGCTGAGGCTCTGTGGTGTGGCACCTGCTCAGCGCTGGGGTTATGGGCTCATTTGTGCTCCTTGGATGCCCAGCAAGAAGAAAATTTGAGGTGCGTAAGCAGATCTTGCACAAAAAATTTGTTAGTGATTAAAAAAAAAAAAAAAGGAAAAATCTTCCCCCAAAAGAAAGGGAAAACCCAAGGTACTGTGCTGGAATACAGGTGTGCTACAAACACAGCGTAAGTTTGTAAGCTCAGAAACTAGCAAAACTTTTGACAAAGATGTATGAAGGTGGATCTGTCATGATGCTTCTGCAGCTTTGAGGGAAAAACATTCAGTCACCGTGGAGAGCAAGAGAGAGGAGTAAACTCTGACAGGATGAGCTACAACCTTCCAGTCATCAGGTCCATGCATGCTCAACGTGACCCTCAAGTGTTGTCACAAGAACAAGCACAAATAAAGTAAAAGAAAACAGCTCCATCCCACTGAACAGTCAGGACTGACCCAGGAGAGAGGTACACCATAAAACCAAACAAATACATATACACAGGCACATATCCAGCTTCCAGAAACATAAAAACCAGACCACACCTTGACTAGCAGAATTAGGTGTGCCTGATGTTAGTTACACTTGCACTTGTAGATGAAGAAAACAATCTGCTTGGAAGCAGCTCATGAGCAATGACAGGCACAATGTTAATTTTTTTTTTTCCATACAGTGGCTGGGGCAGGGAAGTTTCTTTGTGAATTAAGCTGCCACAAGAAATCCAGGGGTGAAGTGACTTTGTTGTACTGAACAGGAGTTTCAGCTAATTTCGGGCAAAAGCATTCTCACATTTTCACCCAAAAGTTCTGTATCTCCATCATGGAACTTTAGCGCAGGAACCGATATTAACGTCTGCTGGGTTATTATACTAAAAAGAAGAAATATTTGGAAAATAAGTCCTGAGACACTAAATATCAGTAAAATACAAATGCTAGCACAAAACTAATTGTAATTTGTGTAGCTGGAGGTGAAGGTAGACAAACACCTGAAGGGAAACCATACCAATTGAGGATTTGTGCTCTCCTAAAGTCTGTGGGATTTCAGCATTTCTTGGCCATCTATATTCTCTCAAACACTAAGTTTGCAGAAGAACTTTCTCTTTATAGACATGTTTTGAAAATGGCAGTCTGTCAAGTCACACTATGTGGGATCCATCTCACTTATCTTTACAGGATAAGTTCATCAAAGCTGAACTGGTCAACTGGGATTTTCCTAAAATCAGAGAAACAGGCCCCTCCGAAGGACTGTTAGTTTCATCTCCTGTAAACAACAAGCTCAGGATAGAGTACAGTGCCCTGTAGCTTTGGGGTTTTTTTTGTCTTGAGCTATTCCTGAAGAAATCCAACTCTAATTGGTAAGGTCAGACAAGAATAATTCTCCCCAGTAACACCACACATTAGCATGTTCTCCTGGAGTCACAGATGTGTTTCAGAAATAAAAAGCAGCCTTGGCTGAGGGAGGGAATGCAGAATTGGATCCCTACAGCACTAGACAGAGCATCAACAAAGTTGGCTGTAGCTGAAAGGTATGAAATCAGCTCTCCATCTCATTGCTGTCCATGCAACTCTGTACTCCCTGTAGTGCTGCTTCTCCTCTTTCACCCTACTATGGCTGATTTGGGATTAAAATATGAAAGCAGCTAGCGCAGAGTAGTTTTATTAAACAGCTGCTGTAGAGGAAGGCTTTGAGCTACCTCCTGTTCCTTTGAAAGATACAATGCCAATAAATCTACTTCTGAGTAATGGTAACAACATGCTCAGTGTTAGTTCTGGTCTTGCCCTGTTTGCTTGTCCTGTGAGAAAGATGAATGGCTGTCATGCCTCACATGAGAATCATAAATAGCCTGGTATGAGAAAACGAATTCAGTGTTTATGGGGCACCAGTGCCAGTGAAAGCATTTGCTGGGAGCATGCCAGCCCTGGCTTGCTCGTGAAAACCACTGAGTTTTCTTTTCTCACATCAGTCCTTCTAGTAAAGAGGCCTTTGGAGTTTATGCCCACATTGGTATGAACACTGTGAGGGAAGCAGTTCCTGCTTTTAGTTGGAGAGAGGGCTACCAATGCTTCCATAAATTGTTTTCTAAGACTGTGGCTGTAGCAGTAAAAAACGCACAAAAACTAAAAAAAAAAAAAACTAAAAAAACAACAACAACAACAAAAAAAGCCCTAAACCACCAAAAACTCTTTATTCTGCTTCTATGAAAACAGAGCTCAGAGATTTCATAGAAATGGTAGATAGAACTGAAAAGCTGGACAGCACTGAAACCAGGAAAGGAAACAGGATTTCTCTAAAAGGGCTGGGACAAAGGTATCAATCTAGATAGGCAACATTCTTTAATGAGGAACTTGTAGGCAGAACAAAATAAACAGTATGGGTGGCAACTTGCAGTCTCAATTATTTGGAAACAACTGTATTTGTTGAGAATAATTTTGAAATCAGAATGTCTCTCCAAGTAAATATCCAATGTCAGTTATATTGAAGAACTTGTTTACTCTGCATTAAGGAGGTTCACATCCATTTGTATCCAGCAAACTAAAACAGGCAATGCCAGCCAATTAAACTGGTTCCAGTTACTGTCTATAAACCTGTAAATGGCCATTTTTAAATATATTTGTCAATTCTTATTTTAATTATGTAAGAAGTACATTTTATGATCATCAAATTAAAACAGAAGCTAACCCATCTCATTAAACCTATCTGAAAGGAAACAAAATGCACTATAAAGTGACAAATACCAATTGTTGAATCATCTCTCAGTATTGAGAGCCAACCAGCATTTCCCTTAAAAACCCTGATGAAAGTGAAGCAGTATTTCTGAAATAAATTAGTCAGGCAGTATAACCTGAAATGGAAAGGGCACTCCTGCAGATTGCCCACCCTGCCACTGCCAGTGTGCCTTGGTTTTGGCTAACTGGGAATGTCACGTGAAGAGAATTCCACAGTGCAATGAGCTCCCGGGACTGGAATTTTCTGGGGTCTATTTTAAGGGAATAGAAATAGCATTTGGCTACTAAACTCCTGACTCCATAGCTCCTACAAATTTGAGCCAAGTTCTCCAACAGGGAATGGTTAGTAACACAGATAAATGTGTTTCTACTCCATACCCTGCAGCATCTCTAATCTTGATTATGTGATGAAAACCACAGCCCATACTCTGTTCTAGCTACCCTCAGTTAAACTGTGCTGAAAATTTCTGGGCTTCTTGGAGTCTGTGGACAGACCAGTTGATCAGACAGCATTTGGAGCCAAATTTTCTGCTGGCTTAACACCATTAGTGTTGGTGGAGTTGTGCCAACAGAGAATTTGGCCCTTGAACTTGGAGTCAGTTTTCTGAAAACCTGTCCATTTCCAAGCAGCCACAGAATGTGCTGTGGAGGGCACACAGACCAAAGCAAATAAGAGGCGCTATTTTCTTTTTTTTTTTTTAAATCCATGTGAGTACTTTTGGTCTGACACCAGAAAATAAATAGTGCCTTCAGCTTTCCACCATCTGCAGCACCTGTAATTGCACAATCCAGGCTCCAAAGGGGCCTGCAGGCTGAAACTGGTTCTGGTTTTAGATCTTACAAATGCTCCATCTCTGTGAGGTAATGCTGGTTTTGTAAGACTTGTTCAAGGTTTAACTGTCCCACATTACATGTGCAATTCACACCAGTCACTTGCATGCAAGCACTGTCTCTAACATGTTCTGCCTATTTTTCATACCATTTTTTAGCGATCAGGAAAGATTTTTTCACTGTTTTCTTTTCCCCTACAGTTCCTTTTTTTGCCTGCTGGCAATAATTATAAGTTGTGCAGACACAAAAAAGCGGATATTAAATACTCTGTATTTTATTAAAAATACTGTCATAGGCTTCAGTCCTGAACCAGCAGTCTGACTAATACATATTTGCCTTCCTTTGGGACATAAACATAGTCATTATTCCTGACAAAACAAAAAATAAGGGGGGGAAAGAATTGTAGCTATTTAGTAATAATTTAAGGTTTTCATTTACTTCCTTGCAATGCAATAATGTACATGCATCTGTGTAATTGTTTTTCCTATGCATTCTAGTTGAAATGCATCCTACTTCTTAGATCCATGGCAATGAAACATTTATAGCCTATATTCTGGGATTAATTTATATTTATTGTATTATATTATATTATTAATATTAACATGCCACTCCTCCCCTTTAATTGTCCTCTTCTTTTCAGAACAATAGCTGCTGTGAAGAAATTCAGTTTGCTGGAAATTCTGCACAAAATTTTTTACCCTATCCTAGTCCAAGGATGTTTGGCCGACTCTTCAGGTATTATAGCATTAACTGATTTATACCAGCTGAAGGTCTCATATCTCATTTCAAACTGTGTTTCACTTCAGTTCTCAGACTGTTGTGATAATTCCTCAACTTGATCAGCTGCATTTGTGCAGTTGTCATACTCGTCCACTCCTTGTTTGCTGAAGAAAGGTGTACGTGAAGAAAGGTGTAGGTGAAGAATCTACCCACAAAGTTTAATTTTGTAAAAATCTCTAATCCAATGCACAGGGAAAGCATCCTCTTTATTGCCTTCATGCTGTATTTGCTGCTTACTGCTTACTTTTCAGAAATGTTTGCTGATCACTGTTCAATGCAATTCTGACTGGAATCCAATGAATTGGATGGGGGCTGAATTGCTGGGATAAAATGCTGTTTTACAGCTCAGCTCTATTTTCTACAAAATGTGAGAAAGAGAAGACCCTCTGCTGAAGTTCTATTGGAACAGAAGGATTAAAGTAAATGAAATTGGGCAAAAGCTCTAACTGCTGAGCTTTGGAGTCCAGAGATAGTCTTAGATAAAATATCTTTAATCAACTTAATACTACAACAGTTAAGGAAAGATCTTGTGTCATGTTCTGAGGGTGAGAGATCAGAGCATTCTGAATTTGTATACAGATAATACAGTGGCTCGGATATTGGTTTCATTTCTGTCTGATCCAGGAAATGGAATTCGCTTCTTGGACATACAAAGCACCAGATAATACTCTCACAGCCCTTTGCTTCTGGGCAGCATCTATCCTCAAACGATCTGAAAATGCATTACATGGAGTGAGCTGCACAGCAGCTCAGTAAAGCATAAAGATGGGAGCTGATTATCAGGCAGCATCAATACTCCAGACCTCAAAAATATTTCTTTACCTGCTGCATGAAGTTCTGGTCACTGTATCCCAGAGAGTGTTAACTCTTTGAAACAGATGAAACAAGTGTTGTGGACACACAATTCAGAGCATACAGCAAAGGCTGGGGGCTCCTCATTTAGAGGGAAAAAAGGACACAGACAGTAATTAATGGTGTAAAAGAATTAATCTGATTGACATTTACCACCGTTAAGTGGCAGGAGACAAGGACAGTTCAATGAAACAGAGGGGCTGAACATTTAAAATGTTATATTAATAATTCTTACAATATGCATAGCTAATCCCTGAAACACTAGCACAAACCAGTAAAAAAAGATTTAGTATGATTTAAGAATTATTTGCTTTCTGTACATCTAATGAGAATATTCAGGGGTACATTTGGGTAGGAAGAAGCAAAGGAATTAGCTCTTCCCTTAGAGTAAGGCTTTAACCATTTTCTGGTATTTTAAGAAGAAATCAGGCCATGATATGTAATTCCATGGCTGCCCACTTTAGGAACTCTCAGTGATGTGTTTGTTACAGCTCGTTGCTGGTTACACGATGAAGTTGCTCTTTGATCTGATTTGGTGTGGTTACTCTTTTACAGATGGTTGGGGTGAGGTAAGAGTGATTTACCTGAGGTGACAGAGAGAATCAGTGACACAACTGGGAGCAGATCCCAGGAGGCTGTATCTCAGCTCCAATAGCTAAGAAGTTGACACTACTCACTTCTCAGTTTTGTAAATAAAGGAACAAAGACCTCTTCAACTGAGAAAAAAGGCACATTAACTTTGGAAGGATGACGCATTTATTATCTGAATACACATATAGCATCTAAATTTGTTATATTTTAAACATTGAGACAAGGTAATACTCTAATCATTTTGCAGACGAAGCTGTGCTGGAAGTGGTTTAGGCTCACTCTGTAATACAATGTGCTAAAGCACATCTGGTTCCTGCAGTGGGTACTGAAATGTGCCTTCTGCAACCTCTGCTCTGCTGCTCCCTGTCCTGGGAAATGCATCGCCCTTGGCTGCCTGGTGACTCCACCTGCACCTCACCTGACCCCTAAAACAGCTTGCCCCAAGTCCATGATGGGCAGAGAGGAAGAGGACAAGCACAGAATCATAGAATGGTTTGGGTTGGAAGGGACCATAATGATGCTGTAGTTCCAAGCCCCTGCTTCTTGCCCCAGATCCAGTCCTAGCCTTGCCAAGGCCTCTGAAGTAATTCCCCAATGCTACTCAGTCTCTAAATCTATAGCTGCAGAAGCAGGTAATACCATTTTCTTTTTAAATCTGTAGGATTTCAGAAATGCTAGCAAATAATAATTTTTCTATAACACCAGTTAATGCCCCTTCTGATTTCTATTGCCTGTTCACACACTGGTAACTAGCCACAAAATAATTAGCAACTTGAACTTCTGCCCTGTGTGAATAGAGATTCAGATCAAATCTATCATTTCTGGATACCAGTGGTTTCTCAAGTAAGAGAAGCTTCTGCCAGGAAGTACTGAGAAAAGAAATACATAGAGATACGTCACAAATTAATTTCCTATTTGAATTATGTTAAGTCTAAAGCAGTCCACACTTCACTCATCTCAGACTTCCTGGGAAGTACCGATGTACTTTAGCACTTTCATGTCACTTCCACTACTGCCAGCAATCCTCCCCAAATCGAAGATATCTGGTTTCATTTCTGATCAACATCAGGAAGGAATGCATCCCCTGTGAAGGGCTGAATTTGACTTGAACATAAACTTAATTAACAGCCTCAGTCCGTATAATTCACTTGGTAAATTATATCCTGCCTTAGTCCTGCTGAGGTCACTGCCAGGGAATCAAAAAAGAGTGAAAGTTGGATGAAAGTCCAAGACATCAAGTGCAGACTAGTGAGAGGTTAAAAAGGGATGTACATTTTGAATTTAAGAGAGGTAGTTCTAAAACATTCAAAAAATTATCATTCATTGTCATGGCTTTCATGGTCCAAAGGCTACTGGTATCTTGTTTCTGAGAAAGCAAGTAGACTTCTCTTTCTAAGCACTGCTCTGTGTATGCATCAAAATTTACTTTGTTTTGACCATCTTTATGCAAAACCCTATTTTCTTTTTAATTATCACCACTAAAACTTGTGTTCAAATAAGCAATCCAATCTCTGTGTGGAAATCCACTGCATATCTGTTTGATCTGAAGACAAACTGATGTGTTCAATCTACTGAAAGGAAATCTGTGACAGGAATATTCACAGTCCATCTAAACAAAGCTTCACAAAATAATTTGGGTGGTTACTGAGAAACACTGCAGAAGGTACTTTGTCTGGTGAATTCTCTTTTCTCAGATGTTTGAAAAGATATGTGCTACCCACACCCTCTATATGGAGAGATTCAAAAAAAGACTTTGGACAATAAGATGCAAAGAGCCCACTACTCTTGCCAGTGGGCTGAAATATCTCATCTGTGTGTACAGTTGACATAAATCCAAATTAAGGCTGATGTGCAGAGCCTTACACTCTCATTGCCAGTTCTGTACTTGTCTTTATACAAAGTCTTTAGCCTCTGAAAGACTGTCAAGTTTATTTTCCTTAGCTCAGCATTCATGCATGCAGATATGTGCATAAGCATTCAGCCTCTTATCCATCCTTCAATTTTTTGTACTCAAAAAAGCAAAATATGCTGATATAACTTCATTTAGTTTGCTTCTAAAATGGTTTTAGTCATCAGGGCGCAGGCTGCTGTTTACACTGGATGGCTGTCCCCTGGGTAAAGAGCTACCTGAAGGAATGGGGCTTTGGGGAGAACTGCTTTTTCTCTGTGAATTCAGATCCTTCCTATGAATTCCCAACTCCCAAGATTCACAGCTCATACACCACTGAAAGGGAGAAGAGACAAAATGCAATTAGAAGATAAAGTATGTATCAGTGGGAGAGCTGAACAGGAAAGTGATGGCACATCTCTGTTCACCTGGTGCTTTTGTAGCTGCTTCCCCATGGCCAGGCACGTTTGGTGCCAGCCCAGGTCATCACCATAAACCAGAATCAGCTGTTTGCACATCCAGGTGCAGCTCAGGGACATGCCAACAGGAACACCAGTGCTGCCCCTCTGTTCAGTTTTCCTGTAACATTTATCACTCTCTTTTTTCCTAGTTTTTTTTTTAATATTCTGACTATTTATAGCTCCTACAGCAGCCCACAGAGTCTCTTTGAGGGCCCTCAAGAAGCCTTCCCCATGGGGGACACTGGAAGAGCGATCAGTGGTGGAAGTTCAGCAGGATCAGGGATCCACTCTGGTAACTTTCCCTGAGTATTGGCCACTGGGCACTGCTGGAGCAAGAAGCTGCAATGCACGGGCCTGTGGTCTCCCCCAGAATGAATGCTATTTCATTATTTACTATTATTCCTGATATTTGCCCAGTCACAGGGAAGTAAAAGCACCATGGTACAAGCTTCTCACAGAACCTGTGAGCTTACCACGCTGTCCTCACGCACAGCCCCGTAAAAATAATCCTAAAAGCTTTACCATTTGTATCCATGTTCAGGGAGAGAGAGAGTTACAAATACCTACAAGCTGAGGGAAGCCAGGTTTCCATTCATCCATGCACCTGCACCTGTCTGTTGCTCAAGTATCAGTTCTATACATGGTGACATCAGCATCAGTGACCCAAGGGAGCATTCCTGATGCCCACAAAACTAGTTTTATTTAGAGAAAGCAAGCCTTTAAATAACAATACTGGAATGTTCTTATTTAGTCACATCTGTAAGGTTTTACTCATGCATTGCTTGGTATTAACATGCTGTGTTTATCTCTAAGTACCAAACTCCTTTCTGTCCAAAAAAATGATACTGAAAATGCATAAAAGCAACATACTGTGAATAAACAGCTTATCTTGGGGGAGAAAGATAAAATTCACAAAACTAAAAATGGGGAAAACCTCCTTCACTGTTGAATTTACCATTTATAGATTAATCTGTCCATTGTGCTTCTATGAAAAGCTTCTCTGGCATTCTACTCAGAAAAACAAAATCTACATTTAAATGAATGTAAGAGTGTACTACAGCAGGAGCCTGTCAGACTGTTTTATACCTCATTGCTATAATTTAATGTTATTGATGCAACCTAGATTATGTTTGAGAAATGAGATCGTGCAAATTCTCTCTCATAAATCAACCAATGTGGCACAAAATATTAGGCTACAGCATTATGTAGTTCTGAAACTATTATATGACCTCAAAGTTCCCTAAAAGGCTTCAAATTGGCATAGACTAAGAATTTGCTAGGAGTATGTTTTCAAAGGGAATAGCTGTTGCTTGTTCATCGCTTAAACATTATACTATGCCAGTAATAAAATACCAGTGATGCATGCAAATGGAAAATCGTGCTGCTTTTTGTGGTAAAAAGGTTAATTCCTTTGGAAGAAACCAAGTCCCTGGATAAAAAGCATATCTCAGCCACCTGGCTAACACACAGACATTTCAGTACAGTTTTATTGTATACAAGGGCTAGGAAAATCTAATAATATCCCGCTTTTTTCCCTAAGATTCAGCAGGTAAAAGCTCTGATTGAATTTCATCTTGATTTCATTAAATATTCATAAAGGCCAATTAGAAGGGCAGCTAAGTAGGCCACAAGGCTCCCTTCCATCATCCCGTCAAAGGCAGTCCATCAGACAGTCCTGTTTGCATTAGGGCCTGTAGTCAATATCTTCATTCAATCTTTATGTAGTATCCCTCTAAATCACTGCTCCATCCCACTTTACGGCTTTTATGGACAGACAAGGGGGGAAAAAATCTAATAATTCTGAAGGCAAGATGCTTACTCGGTAGAAAGCAAAATGCAAATGAGAAAAAACATCCTCAATCAAATGTTGGAATGAAAATCTTTTCTTTAATGAGCAATGACATTGGTAGAGCACTGATTACATTGAAGAAAAACTGTTTAAAATTCATAATCAATCAAGCAAGTTTATTTTAACCTTTCATGACTAAACCGCTGGGTTACAGTTTAATTTATTGATGGTGCTTATCTCTCCCTTCAACCACTAATTTTAAAATTACAACCCATATAGAATATGCTGAGTTGAGTCACGAAAATATATACTGATGTTTATATTCAAAGAAACCTATTAGCTCTGCCTGTTTCCCTTTAAAGATTCAGTGGCCTTTCTATACATGCCATGTTATATATATTTGCAGTTTATGCAGCTGAAATGCATTAACTCCACTGGCGCCTTGCTGGACTGAAGTATCCTGGCAGTTTTCATATCCAGGTCTGTTTGTCAGATAGACCTGAGCAACTATTGGTTTTTGCAGATGAGCATGAGGTAGAGCCTCATCTTGCCACTAACCACCCCCTCCTGGCTCAGAGGGCACTGCCTTCCCTGAAACTTCATGAAATTTGAGGATTTTGCAGATAGGCTTTTACTGTAAGATTTCTAAATTTGTCTATATCAGGTGTCATAAAAAGAAAACTATTTCCTTTACTATTGGCTCTCTTTCCTGAAGGACTTAAGGAATGCTGTGGGTTGTAGCAAGGTAAGATTGGTTTATATCTTGTTTGAATCAGTTGCCTTTGCTTGAATTGCTGTTTCATACAACACCAAAATGTTGTCCCAATATGGTTTTAAAAGACCTTCAAGCTCTCTCTTCCATTTTCTGAAAATAATGATATATCTTTCCAACCTAACACAGGGCATGGAAATGTAAGTTTCACCACCCTGCTTAAAAAGATATTACTATAAATTCCAGAGACCTAATGGGAATAAACCCCATCAGTTTCTAAAGGCTGTGTTCATTTCCTTCATCAGGATTCCTTGTGAGTCTTTAGCAGAGCAAATTTTGTAGGTCATTTTCTGTACAGCAACTCCATGCTTCCTTCCTACAGTATTTGCACGTGTTCAGTTAAGCAAGCTTTACCTAATCCTTAATTAATATTTTCTGTTCATTTTCCTTTTTCAGTGTGTTTAATTACTAACTACCTACTTCTCTTGGTAACAAAGAAATTGAAGGATGGATATCACTGGGAGTCATTAGCAAGTAGAGGAGGCAATTGTATGTCTTTGTTATACAGCTTCACCTGAGGACACTTGACAGTCTCAAAGGGGTTACCATGAGAATAAACATATTTTTGAATACTCCTCTTTTGTTTTCTTAGCAACATATTAGATTACTAAAATGTACTTTCAGCATTCTTTATATTAAAAAAATTGTCATAAAATTTACTCAATTTTGAACAGAGATTGGAATATTCTTTTCTACCCAACTACCTGTCCTCCTTAGGTCATGTACTGCTCCATTAGGGTAGAATGTGAATCCCTGGGAAATTCTTATTTCAGTCATCTGAGAGGCTGAAAAATATGGTCCTCCCATTTAACATGCCCTGTAAACTACCAAGAGACCCCATTTTGTCTTTTTGGTCTGTGTTTGTTCTGCACCTAATCCTGCTTGCTTAGGTCAGGCAAGAACCATGAGCAAATTATTCAGGGCTCCCAGTAGGATGAAGCAAAACACAATTTTCATTTGCCGTGGGAAGGCCAGCTCTCTGCAGAGGAGCTCAGCTCTCTTCTTGCCTCTCCAGGCAAGTCCCTGTGTCCAGGGGAACATCCTGGACTCTGGCTCTGGTGCAGGGTCCCCTTTGTTCCACCCACACCTCTGGTTAATCCTACAATCCTTCCTCTGTCTCTTTGCCTTAATAAAACGCCTTGTGTTGTAAGTAAATCACGCCAAAAGGCTGCAACAGCGGGCAAAGGGAAGATATTTATCATTTTATTTGGCCTGCAAGGAGTTTGATATGCCTTCCCTAGGCCACTAGAATGATGGAGAGTTTAAAATATTTGAGTGTCATTTTACATTTTCTACCTGTTCTCTGTTCACTTTCTTAAATCTTGGTCCCATTTCAGTACCAGTTGATTTGAAAAACAACAAGAATAAACCACACAGAAGCTGCTTTAGGCAGACTAAAGACAACCTACTGTATTGGACATTCCTACCCATAAACCTCTGGCATTAACCATAAACCATCCTAATCACCATTGGAACTACATGTCAGTCACTTTCTTAAACTGTGAGCAGAGAAAATCCCTGACCTGTAAAAAAACTAGAAAAATGTCAAATGGCTCAGTTTGTAGCTTGTGTTCAAATGATTATTTAAAGACTCCATCCTGAAAAATTTAAAGCTTAAGTAAACTACTTCTTTCCATTCCTCTCCTTCCGTGTTAAGAAAAAACACGTCAAATATTCACTGCCCGCTTGTATTTGCTACAATGGCAGCCAAAAAATCCCCAACAGGATGTTGGGAACCACCAGGAAAGCTGCTGCACACAAGCCAGAATGATTTTACTGCTATACACACCCCTGTGAACATGAATGTTTTGAATCCTGTGTTTGGTTCCTGCATTCTAGAGAGGACGTGTGAACTGCATCCAGATCTGGGACATGAGGAGGATGTGCACCAGCCCAAGAGGAACACAAAAATGATCAGGGGAATGGATCACCTCCCCCATGAGGAAAGGTGAGAGAGTTGACGTTGGTCAGCCTGGAGAAGTGAAAGCTCTGGGGAGACTTCGTTGTCTTTCAGTACTTACTGGGGGCCTGTAGGAAAGATGGGGACAGACTCGTTTGAGGCCTGTAACAGTAGGAAAAGGGGGAAACCAAAAGGGAAAAGACTGTAACCAAATAAGAATCAATTCAAACTGGATATAAGGATGATGTTTTTTACAGTGAGGGTGGTAAAACACCGGCACAAGTTGCCCACAGAGGTCATGGGTGCCCCATCCCTGGAAACAATCAGGGTGAGGTTGCACAGGGCTCTAAACAGCCTGATCTAGCTGAAGATCTCCCTGTTTGTTGCAGGGGGTTGGACTAGATGGCTTTAAAGGTCCCTTCCAACCCAAATCCTTCTGGGATTCTACATTCCTATTAATCTATGACATAGCAGAAGGAGAGAGGGTACAGAGAAGGGTTGCAGATGAGTAAGATGATGAAGAAGCTGCCTAATGAGGAGATTTTGAAAATGCTGGGGTTTTTTTTCAGCTTGTAGAGAAGTCTGTAATCTGGGATAGAGGTTTACAAAGTCCTGGAGCTTGCGGATAATATGGAATCAGAAAACAGAGATGTTACTCGCCAAATCCAATTAAAACCAGGTGCCATTATTCTTACTGAAACTAGTGAACCACAGGGTTAAAGCAGACAAAATTACAGTGTTTAAATAGCAGGCACTGAACTTCTGGAATCTGTAGCCATAGGAGGCCACGGAGACAGACAGCACTGGCAAGTTTAAAAAGAACTCCAGGGACATCAGGTCCACAACCCCATCCTAAAGGGAATAAGTGAGGATGTATTTTTTAATGCCCCTAATCCAATGCTGGTGGCTGCTGAGAGGTTGAGAAGGGAAGGGGCTGCAGGCAGTGGCCAGCCTGATCCACCCTCTTTATTGAGCATCTCTTGCTGCCACTGTGGGAAACAGTGCCCTGAGTTAGACAGACCCCTGCCTGCCTCAGCAGGGCCTTTCTGATGTTTCTGTATTGTTCTGCAAGAGTGAATGTGCTCTGAAAGATGTGCAGATTGCACCTTTCCATGGTAGATTTAAAAATAAAAAGAGATAAGTTGGGCAAAAAATGTAATATGACATGTTTTTAGGGGGTTACAGAGAAAGGGTACTGGAGACTGTTACAGTGCAAAAGAATCTGAAGTGTCAGGGACCAGTGGTGAGAAGAATGGAAACCAGAAATCCAAGGGGAAAATGGTTTTCCTAGGGCTGAAAGGGTGGTGGATACCCAAGTGCAGATGGAAGAGCATGAATCATTCGTGGCCTTAGTTCTGCTTGTCTGTTAAATGAGGTTTATGCTATTTATCCTGACAGAAAACACAGAAGCTTAATTTGTTATGTTTCAAAGAATTTTGTAGAAGCTGAAATGCAAATTGCTGGGAGATGGATCCAAAATGTGCATAATTCAATTAGGCAATTTTCAGTAATTTCCAAGATGCCCTGTGGAAGCCAGCTCTTTGCACTGAACACCAGGTTTAGCAGCAAACTGCTCAATGAGGGCATTTGTTTTGCAAACCATGCCCTCGTCATCTTCTGGAGGAAAACAGGGATGAATGAACTTTTGAGTTCCTAACACCGAATGAAACTGGAAGTAATTTCCCTTTCCAGGGCACATCATCTTATAGTCACCATCCTAGATCATCAAAGAAAAAGGTGACTTCTTTTTTTAGGTAAAGAGGGCTGTTTATACAGAAAAACTATTCTTAGTCCTATACAGATAAAATCTGTTCAGGAGCAGCCCTTAATGATTTTGGTAGCTTTTAGCAATGTTTGCTGATCTACACATCAAGAAGAATCAGAAGAATTTGTGGGGTGGTTTTTTTGCTTCTTTTTAGGAGCACATTTTTCTCTCCATATTTCTGCAGTTTTTCACATTCTTGTTCTGGATACACACAATTACTTCCATTAGGCAGCCTAGATACACCAAGAGAGAAATAGGAATGTTTCCCTTTATCCTCCAAAAGCAAATGTAATCATGTTCCCTTGCTGATTTGTGTTTTGAAATTACCATTCTAATCCAATAGTTTAATTTTATTATACCCCTCAGTCTAACAGACCAGGCAGAGAATGTGTAATCACAAACAAAGGGCCAAATCCTGCTTGCCATACTAATGGGAGTAGTCCCACTGATTATAATGGGACTACATCAAGCCTTACCCTTAACTAATGTGAAATGAGATAAACACATTCAGGCTCTGCTGCAGGGTTTTCTTGGAGCATTTCTTGAGGCTTGTTACTGAGATTTTAAAACACAGTCTAATGTAGTGGTTAAAGTACAGCCAAAGTGGGAAAAAACTCTTCTTCACTGGGAAGAGCAAATATTCTGATATTTAGCTTATGTTGAGATAAAAAGCCTCAAATGGAGTATTTCCATATAGGTATTTGAAGTGCTTAAATAAAATATATTTTAGCATCCTTTTGCAAAAGAAGCCATGTGATCTTTCAGGTCTAAACCCACAAATTTAATCACTTTCTGCTTCTAAACAGAATAAGTTGTAAGTCAGAGTGGTGATGGGGAAAAGGACACTTCATCAGTCCCCCCATTAGTTCTCCTGGTGCTCATCCCACACCGAGGCCCCTTTGCCCTGTAACCCTGACAGGTCACACAGCATCTGCAGAACTTGTGGGGAGAAATCACTCTTTCTGTTTTCTCTCAGCTCCCAAACCCATATTCGCCTGATATTCTCAAACCTTCTCAGTCGAGGCTTCAAGGTAAAGAAAATTTAAGTTGTAAAGGGTAGCTGAGACTTATAAAAGAAATCAGGTGGGAGACTTGTAGAGAGAGGTGTTAAATAGTTGCAATATGGGCAAAGAAAGAGCTATAAAGTGAAAAATAAATCCTGGGAAAAACTACAGCAAATCTATGCTGCTGCCTAAGCAGTATAACCATTGGCAGGCTATTAAAAAACTACTTTAAAATAATATAATTGGTTTCCTGCCTCTCCACCCCAGCCTTCTGTACAACCAGGATGGAAGTATTTGGAAAACTATTCAGGACAGAAAAGAAACAAAGAAGGGGAAAGGAGGGGTTTACTACTTGGTTTTGTGGGGGGTTTTGTGAGCTTTTTAATACTTTTTTCCCCTGAAATGGTGTGTTCTTGGTTGTTTCAAAACCTAAGTGGCTCTGTGTAATATTCAAACTTTTCAATCCTTTAACATAATGTTTATTTCTGTCAGCTGAGCAATCTCTTTATCCAGTTCTCTGATTTAGTATACTACAAACAAAACACAGCTTTAAAGCCTTCATACTTTCGCATTATCAGGTCCTGTGTGCACATTTGGCTTTTTATTCTTGACTATATGTTATTTACACAGACCATCTTTCCTTGGACTCATAAAAATGTCTAACTGACCATGTTTCTGATATACAAGAGTCAGTCAACATAAAAGATGTAGAATGAATTGATGACCAAAACTTGACTTTTCCAAGCCATCATCAGCAGTGCAATAAAAATGATTCAAACACCCAGCATGAGTCATACTGGCAACCTGATGGGATCATTGTTTCCCAAAAAGGAAGCCTATACAGAAGCCTCTGTGCTCTTCACTTCAGCAGCCTTCTTCTAAAATAATAAAGCAATACAAGGCTTGTCAGAAATCAAGTTTTACCCAAACAGGACCACTCCTCAAACACTCCTGCCATTCCCCTCTTCCTGAGAAAGCCTGGGGACACATTACAGCCTTAGAGCACACATTTCAAAGGGGAAAAGAAAAATCCAGAGTACTTCAGAAGTACTTCCCAAAATCAGAGTTCCTTTCCAGGAAAGAAAACCTGGCACCTTCTCTTTTACACTGCTTTAGACCCACTCATCCCTGGATTAGGTTAAGGAGGTCACTTTTAACTGAATTGATACACCTTATTTAGGAGTTAAGTCACCCTAAGCAACCTAAACAGCTAAGGGAGAGAGACAGACACCTCCAGAAAGCATTTGAGCCAACCTAAGATCAAATTCACTACGGAAGTGCCTTTTTCCTCACTGATTACCAAGAAAGCCCCAGATCAAGCTCCTAGCTTAGAGCAAATCTCAGCAAAATGCTAAAAAAAGGATCAGTTAGGGCTGTAGACATCTGCAGAGGCAGGCCAATACTTTAATCCAAACCAGGCAGCCAGTAGCTATCACAGCTCACTAACAACATCTACTCCCATTTTACACCAGTGTTCTCTAAAGAAAAATCCTTGTTCTGTAAAAAAAGCCAAAAGAGGTGAAGGACTTTGGATCATCAGTGAAAATGTGGGACAAAACCAACCTAAATTCACCTGCCCTCTTCCATTCCACAATGGCAATAGGAGAAGGTTCCTCCTTTAGCCATTTCTATTCACATATGTTCTATTCATATATACATATATATATATTTCACATCTATATTTCTATTCATATATGTAAACAGGGAAATATATTATACAGTGTTCTGGCCTCGCTGTGGTGTTGGTGAAGTGGACAAGATGAGCCTGATCCAAGGCCATGATGATGAGGAGGCTGCTCCTCATCCAGCACTTATATCAGGGAAGCTGTGCTCATAGCATGTGCCAGCTGTTCACACACATAACAGCAAATAGTGTCAACTCTGTTCAGGAGACAATAACAGAAAACCAGTCATCGCTTCTCCAGTTCTCAAGCTGAGATACTGAAATTAATGAAATCACCCCCCAGAACTGATCTGTGGCATCCCAAAACGCATTCTTAAAAAAAAAAAAAAAAGTTAAATAATAGTTACTGACCTTTCCTGTCTTGCTGGGTAACAAGATACAGCACAGCAAGCTCCTTTTGAGTTTCGCTAAGGAAAGGAAAGCATTTTAAATGCCACAGAAGGCACCCCACAGCCTTTTCCTCACATGTGTGTCATTCTCCCAAGAGCTCGTGTGAAGGGTTCCCTCGACACAGAATTTTAGAAGCTGAAATACAAACTAGAGGAGACCAAGAACCATCAGGACAAAAACATCTGAATCTCCCGCCCAAAACAGGATGTGGGCAGCTACTGGGAATGCTATGAAGTCACTGCATCCTTCTGTCTTTTAATATGCAAGGGAAAGGTGGAAAGGAGAAATGACTTCAGCTTCAGGCAAGACCAAACCCCTTTAGAAGGAACATATGGAGTGCTTCAAAGTCCTTGAAAAAGTGGTTTGGAAAAACAACAGAGCCATGATAAAGACTGGGCCAAAAAGACACCAAATGGGGACAAACGTGCCTGAGCCTTTACCCACTGGGGCAAGAGGCCAAGCTGCAGATCCACAGCAGCAGGGAGAAGGAGCAACGAGTGCAGGCTCAGGGACTGAGAGCCTGGCAGCTGGAAGGGAAAACAGAAAGCCTGGGAATGAAGAAAAGAGACATCCAAGGAGTTCAAGCTTCAGCTCTAACAGAGGAAGCTGTAGCTGGAGGTGATAGGGGTAATGCTCTCCCAGCTTGGAGCAGCACACTGAGCCACCCTGCAGGGGAGAAAGTGACACGAAAGAGCTTTTTATGGCCCTGATTTTATACTCTTCTACCCTCCTCTGGTGGTTTATGTGGACAAGCAGTCTCCTTGCATGGTAACACAGAACAGTAAAAACAGCATTATCCAAGCACGCTGAAAGCAAATTGGGAGATAAAGAGGCAGACAAAACTCACAGACTGAAACTGGAGGTGCCACAGAGCTGTAATATGGTAAATAACAGCTATAGCAAATTCAGAGGATATTTTGTTTATTCTTTGCCAGAGGTAGAACAAATGTTGAGTGACCAACAATGGAGTGATTTTTCTCTGTCAGCTAATGCTGCTCAGTGTCTGAATTGTAATTACTATGCTACTATTACCTGAGATCCAAAAATCTACTCAAGGGTTTCCTTCATCATGCACAGAACATGAAACACAGGAGTAAAAACTCAGCAAAGAACCAATACAACTATAAATATAAATGGTTAACACGGGTTGGCATGAGAGGCATACATTTTCCTCTGACTGGAGCTGAGTAACTAATATCTCATTCAGGAGGTCTGAATTTCAGCCATCCCATAAAGCAAGGACAAGGGCTCACGGTCAGCTTCAATGTGGTGCACCGAGGCAGGCATGCCAGCTTTCTATTATCGTGGTGAGATTCCATCACTACATTAAGCCAAGTTGCTTGACAGCTATGAAAAAGACAGCTTCATCCACTTTTATCAGAACACTGACCTTCTCAGGAAATAGCAGGATATATCCTGCTATCATTTCTCACGCAAAACTCCTGTTGGGGTCAATAGGAATTTGGCGTAAAAATGTGAAATCAGTACTTGGCCCATAATGTTTAGTGCCACAGAACAGGCTATTGGGAAAGGATCCAGCGTTAAGCATCAGCTCTCATTAACTACACTGCAGATTCCATTTCAAAAGACTTTCTGAAATTTACTGAGCAAATTAAGTACCAAGAGCCAGATCCTGAGCTGATGTAAATCAGAATACCCACGATGAAGTCAAAGAAATGAGGTCAATAAAAATCAGTCAATGAACTCAATACAGCTAAGGAAAACTACACAACAGAGAAGCTGGCCCAATGAATAATTCCTTTGTCCAAGAAACACTGCAGAATTTTTATCTGCAGTGACTGATCTTTTCTGCATATTCTGTGGCTCTTCACCTGTGGAAGGTCATAAGATGAAACTGCTGGAAACCCCAATACAACAAAAGCTGTACCATGAATAAATTCAGTTCTGGACTGTAAAACAGCATTTTGCCTTACTATAATAAATAATATTCTTTTCTGAACTTCGTGATGGTCTGACTTTTCTTGTGATGGAACCATATCAAAATTTACTATCTAACAAATCCCTACCTACAGAAAAGGGGGGAAGTTCTCTTTTGCCTACTTATTGGGCTGATTTTTATAGTCCTCTGTGTTATGTACGAAAGGAAATAGGCTTGAATGTTTATTTTGAAATGAAGCCACTGCTAAATACGTAGCTTTCTCTCCTCTTGTTTGAATGTGACTTACCCAATCTAGAGCGCTGGCCGATATTTTTGGATCCACATTCCTAAGAAAATAGATTTGAACTGCCTTACAGATTCGAAGATTGTAACATAAGTGTTTGTAGAGATCAAAAGCCTCCACCCAGGCATTCAGTCAACCAGATATAAACATTTAAATATTAGTTTTAATCAAGCCATAAAACTCATTTTTCCAAGCCACAAATATTACAGTTTTTAACAATAATAATTTATAGTACCATAATGTCCTAACAAGAAAACAGAACTATTTTATGCTAAGCACTGCACAAATGCCAACCAAGGTGAGAGTTACAAAAATAATAATACAGAAGTCCTGTCACAACCTCTCCTACACTCCAGAGAGCAAAAGATGGAGCAGTAAAAGCAAATACACTTTGTGATACTGTATTGCAGCAAGTCATCTTCTCTCTGTGTATAATTTGGGTTTGCAGGCAGTCTTTGCACTTTGGTATTTATTTGGTAAAACTAAAAGCTGGAGATGAATCTGCCATGTGTCTTAGACCATGCAGCATTCTGGCAGGTCCAGCAGAGCCCTAAATGGGGCCCACATAAAAACCAACTCCATTACCCTCCTCCCTCTTTGCAATATTCCTTCAGCTTGTGCTTTGAGGCCATCAAAATATGAAATTACCTTAAATATGGAAGCTGCATGACAACATTTCAATTAAAAAGCTTTTAGGAAAGGTCACTGAGAGCATCTATAATACATTTCCAAAGGTCTTGGGAAGGAGAAGGGTACAATATAGGTCACATCACAATTATGGTAAATTGGGTAAAACACAGTTTCCTGAGACTGCTCTGAGCACAATAAAAGTGATTGAGAAAGTCACAATATGACAGGTATTAATAAGTACTACCTATCATAATGTCTGATATAATACCTTTTATCAAAAGGATCCCAGAGCACTTTGTAAAACTCTACATGGAGTAATTTCTTTTATCACTATCATGTTCCCATATTTCTGAGAAAGCAGTGCACTGATGAACTCTACACAGCAGCACAGCATGAAATTTTTCAGAATCCCAGAAAGTGAAGAATACCATTTCTGTTTGAAATTTGGGCAGGGAAAAGCTGCATTTGGGGGTAAGTTCTCACCAGCATAGTACATTTTCAATAGCAAACATCCTGAAGTGCTGCTTCCTTCTGTCCAAAGCCAAGAACATCCAGCACAGCTGTGCACTTTTGTAACAACTATTTTAGAGTGAGTTCAGAAGAGGAGCATTAGTTACTGAATCACCAGGAATATGCCCTTCAGAATCCATGTCCTATACTGAGGTTTCCTATCAAAGCACTATTTCAGATCAAGACGATCTGAATTATCAGACCTGAAGAGATTCCAGTCCCAGTGACACAGCAAATCCCACACTCCTACATTATTTAACAGCCAATAAACTATCAAAAACCTTCTTGGAATCTTCCCTGAGTATCTAGGAAAGATGACCTGTGTAAAAACCCATAATGTGTTTAAACAATAAAAACAAAAACAAGGAAAAAGATTGCTGAAGAGGAAATCTTCAAGGGCCTGCCCCTGACAGGCTTCTCAATATTAAGTAAAAATATATGCCTAAAGTATAGAAGAGGATGAAAATAAAGCCCTCTCACCAAGTATAAAATATTTCCACTTGGTTCAGACTGCCATCTTCTTACCTTTTCTTCCTTGAACTCTGCGCCCATTCTTAAAATACCTATCTATCTATCTATCTATCTATCTATAGTGAAACAACAATACAAAAATGTGATTTTTTCCTATGCTCACAAGGCTGAGAGGAGCATGCCTGATGTCAGAAAATTACAGAGAAAGAGCTCTCAAAAACCAAGTCTGTCTCTTGTGTCTTGGGAGGAGTTTGATTTCTGTGACTATGGATTTTTTCTGGGTATTATTTTTCTTTTCCTTGTCTGTGAAAGCTAAATGAATAATTATATTACAAGATACAGCCTAAGCAAAGTATTTATTTGCAAAGAAAGGCATATACAACTTCATTTGTTACTCTTTAAATCTCTCCTTTTCCAGGTCATACAATTGAAAATGTGCTGGGGTTTTTTATAATGTTTTCATAATTTTGATGACGGCAAGACAAATATTCATTTGGTTTTTCAAAGTAAGGATAGCTCAAGGTCTTTAAAAATCTGTGAAACTCTTTTATTGAATGCAATACATCTCAAATGAGGACTCGATTTTCTGACGTACGAAACCCTTACATATTTACATGCATTTGTCTAGGTCGTATCTCTCCCTCGCCTTGAATTTCTCCCTGACTTCAAAAGCTCCCGGCAGGGCTGTGGAGGTATAAGAGGGCATTGCAATCCTATGGATCCTATGGATAACCATTCCTGCTGCTTCTATTATTTCCTAGAAATCATCTGAGATCTGCACATGGGGATTTCCTGCCTCCCCAGCCCACCACATGTGCATGTGCGTGCACACACACACTCACACACAAAGGATTATTTTATGCTGACATTCAGCTGCCAGCTCATTTTATCCTGGTCTTTATAAAATAATATCCTAAGTAGCCTATTAGCTTTAAGGTCAAAGTCTTTGTCTATTTTCTAAATCTGTTCTCTCCTCTCCCCCCGCCCCCCACTTCCTTTCCTTTCATTACCCTTTCCTATCAATTATCTCATCCCTGCCTGCTGCCCATCTGAGCAAGCCAGCAGGACCCCCTCAGTGCCCGCCAGATTGTCTCATTCAGCGAGCTCTCAGGTTGCTGCTGATTGCCGTCTTTATTCATTACCAAAACACTTGCTACACGGTGCTTGGGCCCTGGCAACCAAACCCGACACGCTGCCAGCGAGAACGTAATTACTGCTACACCACAAACAGAGAATGGAGTCTGCTGTGAGTTGTTAGAAGCAGGCGTGAGATAGACCTGGGCTATTTTCCTGCGACTGGAGCTGGCTCCTTGTTTGTCAGGCGGTGTGCGCTAATGATTGGCCTGGTTCGTGTTTTTGACAGGCTCTATCCGAGGCAAAATGCATCTCTGAACAAACACAGATCCGTCAAGGGTAGCGATTTGCAGGTATGGAATGTGATATGAGAGGAGCTTTGCGTGAGCTTTCATCTCCGGATTTATGAAGCGTCTGCAGCCATTGGCACTGCTTGGATGTGGAAGGTGTGCTGGGAGCCTTCTCTGATCTGTGGGAGGCTACCTATAAGGGCAGAGTTCCTTTTCCTTATTTCTTTGCTGAACTAAAACAGTTATTAGGCACTCTTAGGCAGCCTAAAGTCTCCCAAGTGATGATTCGCCTTCCCAAAGGAGCTGAATGTTACTTTCAAATGATCTCAGGCACAGATTATCCTTTTCTCTCCTTGTGTGCAAATTGCACAAGTTCTTATTTCGTCCACTGTATTTATTGCCCTTCCCTGTAAAAGCCCATCTTAAAATTTCACTCTTCCATTGGGGAAGTAAAGCTGAGCAGTGCTGCTGTTTCTAAAAAATATTTATTAGGGGAAGATCATTCTAACATCAGCTGAAAGCTTCTGTGTGTCTTTTGCATCTGCTCTTCAAACCCTTAATCTTTAAAGTGCTCACGAGGAAAATGCCTTAATGCTAAGCAGTCTCTAGCAGATTTGAAAGTTAAATTCAAGCAGCATTTATCTCACCATCAATGGGGAGGATTTATCCTATTACCTATCACTGCCATTGACAAGAATAGCTCCTGTGTATCTCCAACACACAATGGGAAGCAGACCCAGCTAAAACTTCTCATGTAAGAAAAATCACCTTTGATCCAAGCAGTATCAAATTGTATGACAACAGTTATAGTGATCATACTGTATGTCACATGGAGAATAATTGATAAACTGAAAGGAAGCCAAACAGATAATTAAAAAAAAAAAAAAAAAAAAAAAAAAAAAAAAAAAAAAAAGAAAAAAAAGAAAAAAAAAAGGAGAAACCTTTCATACCACAGAGTTACGAAGACCTTGCCCCTGGATTTGTTTGCAGTGCTTTGCTTAAGGTTTAATTCTATTGATTACACATTCCATTTTCCAAAGTGCCATTTGCCTGAAGGAGCAGGTGGTGTTTGCTGTTTCCATTTAACTGATATATTAGCCATGTGGTGCACTGCATCAGTGGGCAGTATTAATCAATTTACGGCAAGATGACAGAGAGAATCACTCACAGCAAAATTGCAAGGGGGAAAAAAAGGACAAAAGCAGGAAAATAATGACCATTAATGGGGAACTTGAAAACAGAAAAAAAAAAATCTGGGCTTTTAATACTTCCCTTTCATAACAAATGGAATTGGAAGAATTTAGGAGCAGCCAGTGTTTGAAAGGAGACAAATATCACCATGTTCAGAGCAGTACTTTTTGTAAGCACTTTGCTGTTTGGCATTGTGTGATGAATACACAGTCACAGACCTCGATAGTTGCTGAGAAACTTAGATTTCCCTCCCTTAAATAAAAGCAAAATGCATCATACAAGATCGAAGCTAGTACATCTCTTTTCTTGGAAGATCCATTAAGTTTCTATGTGTGAAAAACATTTTTGTGCTATTTTATATATTATTTGAATAAATATTTTCAATTTGTGAATTTAGTATGAAGATTTCTATGACACTGAGGTGTTTAGGTTCAAATCAGCTGGTTCCTTCTATTTGTAAGATTTTTATTTTTATTAAAAAAAATTGACCAAGCTGCACATTGCTCTGTAATCATGTTTCTTCAAAAATATACCTCAATTTAAATTCAGTGAGAAAATAGAGAAAGACACACGCAGAGGAGGGCAAGTGACTTCCTCTCTATTTGCAGTCAGGAAATTCATACCTTTTTTAAGGAATTACAGGAAATGCACCAAACTTCAGCTAAATAGTTTTGCACTCCAAATCGCTTCCTCATCCACAAAATAAAGAATTGGCAGAGGAGCTTTAGGCTCCCCAAGAGTCTAAAAACTACGAGTCTGAGGGTTCCTCTCCATCAGGGACTTGGAGGGCCCTGCCTTTCCCAGCCGTGTCAGCCACACCGGAGGAGGAGCAGCCCGTTCCTCTGCCACAAATCTCACTGTTCTTTCTCCCCCATCCAACGTTTGCACCCTGCCAAACTGGGCCCAGGCCCGCCCTGCGCTCCTGGGTGTGCAAACAGAGAAATGCCCTGGTCACATCCACGGCTGGGTTAATTTGGATGGTCCAGCAGAGATTCTCTGGTGAGCAGAAGCTGAGTTCAGGCTTCAAGGTCAGGCCCTGAGAGCCCTGATCCAGCGAGTGCCACTGCTGCCCGCGGCAGGGGGCTTGGGACCAGCTGAGCTTTAAGGGCTCTTCCAACCCAAACCATTCCATTATTCTGTGATTCCATAAGCCACAGAAAAGAGCCAGGATGGCCGAAGATTCCTTGAAGTTTGCAGAATCAAAGGACTCTGCAAGAAATGCAAACCCTCACATTAAATACCTAGCAACACACTGACAAAGAACTGAAAGGAACGTGAGCCCATGTAAAAGGAGAGACTCCATTTAGGAAAACTGTCAGATCTTCCTGAACGGCACGTAATCCACCTCCTTTGTCTCCTCACACATGCTGTCTCCTATAAACTGACTTATCCCTAAGTATCTGATGCATTTTGTTGTTTAATATTCTATCCTTCCTTATTGTTATAAAGTATGATGATGCAGTGAAACTATGCTTCATAAATTAACAAATAATAATGAAACACTGCTTCAGGAACTTGTCTAAATGATGTAATATTATCATGAATCATAGCCTTAATGAGGATAGAGGAAATATTTGACAATGGAGTATCATATTGCAAAATTCAATGCAATGAAATTATAACAGCTCTCAGTAGCACCACATCATTAAATAAATTTAGCAAACTTTTCAATTAGATGCCACGTCCTGGATGTAATAAACTTGTGGACAGTTTGCTTTTGTATCTTTTGTGGGGTTTGGGGTTTTTTTGTTTGTTTTTTTTTGTTTGTTTCTTTTTTTTTTATTATTTTTTGCATCTCTGGGCAGAGAGAGAGTTTGAACATCTGAGCAAGTTTACAGGGTCTAAGTGAAGATGACAATAATGTGAAAAGCAGAACTGGGAAAATCACTTTAAAACATTAAGTGAAATTGTACATGGGCTAATTTACAGACTAGGGACTCTTAAGGGAAATTTCTTTTATCCTCCTGAGCTACTTCATAGCAAAACATTATCAGGAAACCATTTCAAAAAATCATGCCAGCTTAGGAATTGCCACAATTAATGAATCTCATGGACCGATCTTCCCCATTGTTCTTTCCTTAACAATGTCTAATAGCTTGCATTTTGGAAGAAAATGTGAAAAAGCCCCACAGCCCTGCTGCACACAGCTGTAAGGTTACTCCCTTTGGTCTCCTCGCAATCGCTAAAATGAAATAATTTAATGCTGAAGCATATGCTTTAATATTATGGGAAACTTGTTAGGCAATTAGAACTCTAGCTTTTCTTTATAAGCATTCAAGGAGCTGATCTTAGGGGAATGTTTCTGTATTTCTGGTCTCGGTTACACCTGGTGTCTCACAGTTTCACAGTGGATTTTCCCATGGTGCTGCTCCAGCAGCAGGCACTATTCTTGCCACACTGTGGATAACCATTGTTTTTCGTAGATTTTAGTCTGTTTGCTGTGATTTTTTGTTGCAATGCACTATGTAAAGACACTGCATAACAGCTGCTGAGTGTTCCATCACCTTTGCCAAGCTTTGCAGCTCTCACTCATACAGGCACACCCAGGATATGAGATGCTAATTAGTTCAGGAGATGCAGTGTGTCCACACATCAGTAGGAAGGACTACTCACATCTCTACCCACCGAAACAGAGGACATGGAAATAGAGCTGTGAATTTCTATTTGCGATTTCTGCTTTAGTATTCTCACTTGAGCTTTCTGCTCAAACATGAAAATGTTTTTAGTGATGCTGTAAGTAACTGCAATAGATTACCACAAGTCACGATGCAGGAGCAAGGGCCTTAACATCTCTACATTAATATTTTCATTGTATTTTTTTTTTTTTTCACACACCCAAACACATAGTTCTGGTGTCAGGTTGCTTATCTGCTGTCGTGAAGGGACTCACAGAATAACGCTGCTTCCTGAGAGAAGGGAAAGATTCCTTAGGAGCTGCAAGTGCCTTCATCTCTGTAAAAGGAGCTGTGGGACAGCAGTGTGACCTTCCCTGGCAATTGGAGTGATGCCACTCACGACAACGATCCTGGAGCACATCCCCAACGCCCTGCAGAGCACCTCACAGCACTGCTCTTTACCTCCATCAGCACCACAACCTTCCAAGAGTGCTGTGATTACAGCCCTGAGCCGATTCCTCTCCTTGTCTCCTGAGGAAGACAAGCAATTTATTTTGTCCTCTGCAGCAGTGCCCTCCTTCCTGGCCTGGCCCATCACTCCGAGTCTCTTGGTGTGATGTAAGGGCGGGCAGAGACTGGCTCTCACCAGCAATTCTGCACAGTTCTGCCCATGTAGAATAAAAGCAGCCTTCTCCACACCAGGCTGCTTATTAAACAGCTCTTAATGGTCTGTGAGACCTCCCCTCTTCCCTCTGCCTCCAAAAATGTACATTGCTTTATGGGACTTGTGGGAACTACAGGCTGACTACGTAGAACTAGAAAAGGATGAATTCTAATTAAGAGATAATGTCAGTGGAATAGAACTTTGTCACAGGATAATGATCCCCTGCTGTTAGATAAATATGGAAGCAAAACTTAAGCAGTTTTTGAAAATAAACAGTGAGGTGATGCCAAGATGTTTATATTCAGAAAGGGAAACATTTATCCCTCTGCAGTATTTCTATTTCATGGGTTTTTTTAATTAAACAAAACCAACCCTTCCCTCCTACCCAACAGAAAACATCTTCATTAATGACCTTGGCCTTGCAAACCATCAAGAATATACAATCCTCACTGAAATCCAAGAGAGGTGAAAGGCAGCACTGACAGGTTCACTTTAGGGAAGTAATAGAATTTTGAGAATGTCATCAATAAAGCTTAGAAACGATTAGTAATATTTTTCCACTTATTAATACTCAAATTACTAGGTATAATGAGCCAAACTACCTTCTGGCAAAACTCCTTTTTGTCAATGGATGCACGCCAGCAGGCAATTTGGTTCAGTGTTTTACATTTACTGTATATGTATTCAGTGGGCAAATTTTGATCTGTTACCTGTTTATATTTGGAACACATCAACAAAAGTCAGTGGAATTACAAAGTGAAAACTATGTAAAATCTGCTTATTAATCCTTTCACACTGTATTTTTTTAATTTACAATTTCTTGGGAACTGGGAAGAAAATAGAGCATGAAAAATATCGTGACTTATCAAAATCTGAAGGAAAAAAAGCTGCAAAAGTCAAACTGTATGGCAGTGACTTTGTTTGCTACGTCTGCCAAAGGTAGTTCTGTTCCTCCAAAGGAACTGGAGGTCGCAGGAAAATCAGTGAGTTACAAATGTGTGGGGAGAAAACCTGGCTGCTGCTTCAGGTTGCAGAAAAAGGGATCAGAAACACCAAGCTTGGAAGTTCTGGGTAAGCAACCACAGGCTCTGGTTTTTACCCTCTGTTTAAGGGAAAAACCTTGTTCTCACTCTATTTTCTGGTTTCTAGTGAACCTAGGAAGGGGTACAATGATGTTGCACTTGTTGGTCTCAAGTCCTTGGATACCTTTGGGGTAAATCCCACAAATTAAGGTCAGCCCTGCACCAGTGCTGATGCCAGCCCTGGAGTAGCTTCTTTACTACCCCCAGCAAGAAGGAAGGAGGAAATTTTTGAAGGATGCCACGGAGGCATCGACGTGCCAGCGAGAAAGAAGCAGCACAGACATGCCATCAGTTGGAGCTTGTCTCACATGACAGAATCTATGCCACAAAGATTCAGCTGCTTCCCTATGCAATTCAGGCTCCTTCCTACCCCAAATCGCAGATTTTGTCAACTGACAAAAAAGCATCACACGGATATTTCAGCAAGAATGAGCATAGTTTTAGTTAAATTGATTAAATGAATCTGGTACACCTCTCCATTGTTTTTCTGTTCTGTTATTTTCATAATATGGTATTTAGCTGTCAGGAATTACGATCAGGAAAATTCAGTGGCTTGTGGTTGTTTTGGGTCTTTTTTTCTAGATGAGCAAGTATAAAATAAAATCAATTAAAAAGCAGGAATGCAATTTCTAGTGGCACTTTGCAATGACTGATTAATATATTTTGAATATTTTCCACTGTAAATCTGCTTGGCTTGATTCTCTTCCCTAGAAAACTGTTTAAAAATGAATCAACTTGTCAACATTTTGTTTATTCTAAATAGCATCACTGTTGTTATTGTTGTTATTATTATTAGTGCAGAGTAACTTTGTTTTTTGCCATCCAGAGGATTCCAGGAGCTCTGGCTCCCTGCATGGCCCAACTATTTGATATTCAGGATGCTTTGCCCCTTCTTCCATTGCTATGACAAGGTTACACAAAGTCTGCAGCTCTGCGAAAACAGGTTCCTCTGGAAGCTGAAACTCTGACAGACTTCGTACACAGCAAGGCACCCGTGACATCCTGGCGTCTGCCAGCTCCATTCTTGCTTGATTAGCTCTTGGTTACCTCAGTGATAATGTCTGGAGGCACTGATTAATGCACAATAATGGTACATCTCACTGGAAAGATAAGCTTATAGAAGATCAATTAAACAGTGGCAATTTCACAGGCTACAAGCTGGAAGAATGGTACCTGCAGCTTTTTCTGAGAGCTATTTTTTAAACAGTCTCTTTTGCTTGCCCTAGAATTTTCATTTAAAACACTGACTATCATAGGGGGGAAAAAAGAAATACCCTGAAAACGAAAGGTGATGGTACCCATTAAAATTACAAGGGAAAATGAATATGAATCAAGGCCCCTGAACATTTCTTCAGCTGTCAGAAGGTTACAAATTCTGCTTTGATGATAAGACAAGAAGTTTTTTCAAATGCAAACTTGCCATAAATGGTACATAGGAGAATGCCATTGTTTCATGCAATTACATTGTTGCCTGGGCAACCATGTACAAAAGTTAATGTAAGTACAGGTTTAAAGATGAAGTGTCTCCTGAATCGGAATAAAACCCCATTTAATAGTATAGATGATCCACAGGAAAAAAAAAAAATGACCTGAATGTAACTATAAAAAGACCTCTCCTTGAGAAGGAGTATAAATTAAAGGTTATCTTCCTCCTTCAGTTTTTAGTCAGTCATTTTAATAATAATAATAAAAGCAGAAATCTTCAGGTACTATATCTTAAATAGATATAACAATGAAAATTTAAAGAACATGAATATTATCTTCATATCAGAAAACTTTAGAGAGATTCATCCTCTAAATAATAAAAATTCACAAGACAGTTTTTCTCATAAGGGCATTTAGCACAGACAACAAATTATTTTGCCCTAGAAAACAGTACTATGGGAAAGTATTTTATTGAAATGCATCCAGAGGTTGTTCTTCCAATAATTATATTTAATGCAGATGGGGAGGGAGAAAGCCCATATTGTACTGGGCAGTCAGTTTTATTACTGGAATGACTACACTTCTTCCTTTCATCAGGCTGGGTTTAATGGCAGAATTATGGCCCATTATGTCTATTGCAATGACTTCTCCGGAAGAGGGTGGCCAAAGATATATATTTGAATGTGGAACTAAAACACACTGTTGAATGTATTCTTCAGGGTATTTCGCCTCCCTGGTCACAAGCCAAAGTGGGAAAGCATCCAGAAATCATGACAGACACAGGCCATGAAACAGCAAAAGAGCAGAAATTAAGAAAGGCAAAGATCTCCTTTGTTATGCAGTCATGGGTTTGGGGGTTTTTTAATCAAAATATAATCTGCAAGGCATCCTGCATTTACACCCCTATTTATAATGACAGCAATTGCCTCTGTCTGTCAAATCAAAAGGAATACCTTTCTCAATTTGCAGGGAGGATTAAAAATACTCTTCTTTCTTTTCTTTACAAATATAGGTATTATTTTTGAAGGAAAGATAAACTCTTGTGCAGGCTTTGTCACTAGAAAAAAACCCCAAGGATGTGTCCTGTATTTAGAAAGGACAAAACACAAGCAAACTTATTGAAAGGAACAATGCTGTACTACTGCAGACACGGAGCAGCTGACCTGGCAGGTCTTTTCCATCTCTTATTTCCTTGACTCTGTGAGAAATGGTACAAATGCATAACAAAGTCTAACACATATTCACTAAGACACTGAGGAACCAAAATACATAATAAAATAACACAATTTTCCCTGCTAGGAAATAGTAACTGTGTTTTGCTGAAAACGTCAGGTAGGAAGAAAAGAGATTTCTGGCCGATGTTGAAAGAAAAACCTCTTTGTGTTAATCCAGTTGGGCATGATTTTCACAAGTGCAAAACACTTAAAACTCCACTTGAAGTCAATAGAAGCTGCAAGTGCTCAGCACTTCTCAAAATCAAGCCCCTCGGGAGCTGGTGAAGAACAAAGAGCAAGGAACTTGTGCCTCAGACAAACTGACTGTCAAAATTTGTAGAGCTGCCATCATCTTCTCATTTAAACATGTTCTTAACACCTTCCTCTGCCTCTGAGTGATAGCTACAAGTCACTCCAATCTGGCACTGGTTAGGCAAGCAGCAAGCTAAGATTTCTGCATTTATGCTAATGCATTTGATTTGGAATGATCATCTTGCCCGTGGAAGTCCGCATCTGTACTTTTTAATGCATTTAACACACTTGTGTTGCTTCCTACACAGGTTGAAGTTATTAGAACAGATACCTTCATAAAACATCAATTAGATATAATCAGTTCTCTCTCTCTCTTTCTTTTTTTTTTTTTTTTTAATGCATTACTATGGATCTCTCCAAAGCTGGAAGACCAAAAAATCAACAAATTATCCAGCTTCAGCACAGTGGTTATCAAACTGAGCTTGTAGAAACTGCAAGATTATTAAGCTGACATTACAAACCACAGGTAATTGGGAGGTATCAATCTTTGAGCGCCTGTCAGATCAGGGTTATAAATCAACACAGTTAAGAACAAAGAAGGAATTGGACATTGAGCCATTTTCTTAAAAATGTACTGACAACTCCAGCAACTGTAGTTTGTTTCTGAGGAGAACTTAAAACATCATCTCAGTTAGATAAAGAAATGAGATCTTATTGGAATTCTTATGAAGAGGAAGAAATGTCTTGTTATGACTCATAAAATAATAATAGCATGAATAATACTTCGCATTGTTTTAGAGCTTTCTATCTCAGAAGCTGAAGGTAACTTTATAAAAATTAATGGAATAATCTTGACAATACACCTTGGAGGTGAACCATTATCTTTGTTTTAAAGATATCAAACTAAAGGCAAACAGATTCTACACATCTTGCTAGATTAACACTTGGAGCAAGCATTAAATACAGTCTTTGCGGGAAATGCTGGCCTTCTGTGGAAGCAAGGCAGAATTATCAGTTCATCTGTTGGTATAATCCAGATCATACAAAATTGCTTTTGAACCTGATGGTCAGTGACATTTGAAGGAACTGAAGTCTCAATAATTGGTAATTTCCTCCTGAAGTCTGGAGGCAAGCAAAGGCAATGATCCAACACAGTGTCCCTCTGGCACCAAGGTCTACATTTTCCAGACCTTTTATTTGGCAAAAATACCTGATAGCCAACATGAACATAAAACTCCAGACAAGCCATAGCTTGTTTTCTTCTGCCCAGAGGATCTCCTGGAGCACATCTTGTGAAGAGAGAAAGAGGTGGGGTCACCATGTTGGGGCTAGGGGACACAGTAAACAGATCTGTGGGATACCAGGGTTAAACAGTTCTGCTAAAAGAATATCTATGTATGCTTAGTTAAAACATAAAATTTATTTCAGAAACCAGTCCTTTTAGAAAAAAAAATCAAATACCTGAGTGCTAAAATACATCTTTCAATTTCTATCCTTCATTTTTGCCTAATGACATATGCTTGGATAGCCACCAATCCAGAGCACTTTGGAAAAGATCTTAATCTGTCTGAAATGGAAGAGCTGTCACACTGAGATAAGCTCAAAGACTAAAAATTTGTTTTACTAAAAATTGCTATCTGGAAATTCTTTCTGTAGCAAGGTAAACAGTTCCAGCTAACCTACTTTCTACAGAGTCAAAGGAAATATTTTCAAAGGATACCAGAGGTTCACATACCAAAACGCATACGAATTTCTCTGTGCTTGCTTATATACTTGTGTTTATCATGACTGGGCACCTATCACAGGGCCAGCTTAACAGAAGTGAAAGTCAAAATCATCTAATTATGTGTTCCTGTGCACAACTGCAATAATACTTCACTGGATGACTGAAGGCACAAATGCAGTGGCACAGCAATGTGAATAGGTGAATTTCAAAGTGATGAAAACTGGTTTCGAGATGCATATCCTGGGGACAGGCCAGAATTACATGGTTTATTAAGACCCTTGGGTTCAGCCAGGACAGATCTTACTGACCACAGCAAATTCTGGGAGTGTACTGTTGGTAGTGTATTATTCATGTAGTGCTACATAAAATTAACACAACAGTGAGGAAACATTGGCTACAATCCCAGCAACAAAGCTCTCACCTAATACGAGTGCCATTATTAATGAAGAGAGATAAATTATGTGCTTCACCTCCTTCTTGAAGTTCCCCAATGTAACATAGGCTCTTTTACACTTTGTATAGATTTTGAGGACTGGTGTAAGAGTCGTATGGATCTCTTTGAAAGATAAAAGGTTTTTATGTATGAGGTATGGAAGACCACGTAGTTCAGTTCACCTCAGCTGCAGAGCTCTAGTGATAATATATAAATCATCGTGCCACCAGGGCTGGGTATCTTTGAAGGATCTCTACATTTGAAGCTCTCCTAATCTCAGATCTGATTCTCTTTATCTCTTCAATCAGAGGACGAGGCAATATATTAGAGAGCAAGGTGGAAGCATAGCTGATGAGTTCCCCATTTAACAACGACTCAGGCTAAAAAGAAGAAATTTCCAGGACTTCAGAACTGTCCCAAGGTCAGCTGCCTTCACTCATGCTCATTTGGGAAGCAGTTAAGTGGAAGATTGGTTTATAGACATGGCTTTGGAGGATGCCCCCAGTACAGGAAGTTTACACAGGACCACAAGTTTGGCTCATTGCACGACGTGATGCCGTGGGGAAGAAGAGCATCTTCCCTGAGCTTTGGATCCTCCCAGTTAGTGAACACACCAGCTCAGCACACCGGGGGAGAGCAGCACAGTTGACAGGCCCATTCGATTTCAATTAGCATTTCAGCTTCAGCTGACAAGTCAGAAAGACAGAGTAGGGGAAAGCTGAACGCGAGACAGCGAAACGTGGCGCAGAAACTCAGCAGACAGGGAAATAACAAAAAGGCTGCTTGATTTGCAAATTGACTCATGCAGCAAAATCAGTTTCCTTATTATTATTTTACAAGACAGAAAATTAAGGGCGGGGGGGGGGACAGATATATAACTGCATGAAATTATTTAAACCTCAAAGAAAATATCTGGAAAATGTGAATGGCTCGTCCATTTAAAAATGCTGTAGAATTAACAGGCAGGGGGAGCTCCTCTACTGGTCACAGGTGAGATTAAAACCAGAAGGTCCAGGAGCTGCTGCCATCGCTGAGCTGGGGCACAACTGGCCACCTGCTAATTAAAGGGTCTGACATAGCTACCAGAAATTCAAGGCTATGGGATTTCCCACCAGTTACAAGACGAGTGGACACAAAAGTCAGGATCTATTACAACTGGCATTTTTGGTGAAAATGAGCTACACTTCAGATCTATTTTCCCTCAGGGTTTTGAAGAAGGGGGACAGATGGTTGGATAATTTATACCATTTGGCATGAGGTTACATTTGAAAAAAAAACAGGGAAGAGAAAATAAAGGAAACCGAGAGAGACAGAGAGGCATGAGCTATACATAACTGAGCAGAGAGGCAATCACTAGACACAGATTTGCTCAGGCAACACCACCAGTGTGTGCCGCTAAATATTATAGTGGCAATTTTGAATGAAAGATAGGGATTGGTGACTCCAGCAAGGAGAAATTAGAGTGGACAATATGAACATTAATTTTCTAAACACCCCCGTTAGAGGATCTCAGAAAGCTCTTGCATCCATTTGTTTACATTAATACATGACCATGCTTTTCACTTCATTTTCTCGCTCATCACAAGGTATCAGGTTTCAGTGGTTCACTTCCTCCAGACTTCAGCTTGCAGCAATTACTATCATTTTTCTTGTACAGCAACGAACAGGTAAAGTTCTAGCTAACACTAGATCAATTTTAGGAGTGATCATGTTAAAAAAAAAAAAATTCAAATATGGTGGTCAATTGCAGTGTAATGAACTTCAGAGCACATAAAAGAGGAGATGAACTCAATGGAGTGGTAAAGGCTACCCATCCCCAAACTGAGAAATAACAAATCATCTACAGGGCACTGCAAAGGGAAACACAGCAAATCCAAGGTCATTTTTAGTCTGGCATCCTGAAGAAGTAAGTTTATGTAAAATCCCTACTAATCTGTCAGTCTTCTCTATCATCACTGCACCCACTAGCCAATTTTCACTAAATCTCTCAAAGACATCTGATTGATACACTGATATTCAGTGGTTGAGGCACTGGAACGGGTTGCCCAGGGAAGCTGGGGATGCTGCATCCCTGGAAATATCCAAGGCCAGGCTGGATGGGGCTTGGAGCAAACTGGTCTAGTGGAAGGTGTCCCTGCCCATGGCAACGGGTGGGACAAGGTGATCTTTAAGACCCCTTCCAACCCAAACCACTCTGTGGCTTTGATTCTATGATACTGCAGTTAGACAGGTTATACAGGGGCAAATAAAGGAGAGACACTCAAACTAGATCCACAGCTGAGGAAAAACTCACAGCCTAAACTTCACGGTGTGTTACACAGCACAGCCGCCACGCAAAGCAGCGCCACAGGGAGCCTGTGTGCACTGTCCACTGCTTCCATGTTCTGCAAAATAAATCCAAACCAACAAATTTTCTTGGGCCCCTCTGGCCGGTGGAGGTGTGACACTCACCTCAGCAGCCTCAATTTCCAACCCCAGCACTGCTCAGTAGCTAACATTTACTCTCTTAAATGCGTTTCTCAAACAGCCACCTCGGGAAGGTCTTGGAAAAAGCCAAAGCAATCAGAATATGTAAGGAGAGCTGTGTCAAATCTAAAGCTGTAAATATTAAAAAGCCATTGCATGAATATTGCAAAGCTAAATGCTGCATGTTGGCAGAAAGCCCACAGTTGCCAGTGACCTTCTTTGGGAAGGGAAGGCCGACCTCCAAACAGCCGTATGGGGGTTGCCTGTGTTTGTGTTTATTGTGCATATAAATACACGCTGGTCTGTTGACCAAGTTTGC
This sequence comes from Melanocharis versteri, assembly GCA_013397845.1. Classification (NCBI taxonomy): domain Eukaryota; kingdom Metazoa; phylum Chordata; class Aves; order Passeriformes; family Melanocharitidae; genus Melanocharis; species Melanocharis versteri. The sequence goes on along the minus strand of VZTG01000763.1, from coordinate 687,441 downwards.
GGGACATTTACAGTAGTTATTAAACTCAATCTGTATTGTTTCAACCTTTCCAGAGCGCTGACAATGTTTGTACAATAAATGCTGTCATCTACGAGAGAAACTGGGGGGAAGAACTAAAAGGAAAGCACGACAATACGGGACAGAGAGGCTGTCACAGCCTTGGTGGCTGCCCAGGTGGTGATGGGAGAGGCTGAGACCAACATGGGTACCCAGTTCCTCAGAGCTGAAGCAGAAAGCAGCAGCTCTGTCCTGGCCTCACACAGGCTGCTATGGAGGCAGCTGTGGCTGTACAGACTCTGCTGCATTTGCACCAAAAATCTGTCTTGCATTTGTTGGTGCAGACTGGGAGAGGCGCAGCAAGAGCCAAGGTGATGGACCTTTGGAAATGCTTAAAAGTAAATGTTCAACATTTACAGTGTCTGCACCATGACCAGACAGCCTTGCTTTGTTCCTTGGACTTGGCATTTGGTATGAAACTATCTCTGTCAGAACTAAAAATCCAGACAAACCCTGCTACAAGGAACCTGAACTTGTTCCAGAGGAAAAAAATCACACCAAGTTTTGAAAATCCCCATCATCTTCACAGGGGGAAAGAAACCACAGAAGATGATCTTTTAACAGAGGAAGCATTGGTGAACACCTTAGACACATCTCTGGCACTAAGGTTTTTATTCACTGGGCTTTTAATTTGTTTTCACAGCGGTTTGAACAAATTGAATTTGTTAATTAAAGCGGTAAAATGAAATGCTGAACATTATTGACTAGATGCTAATTACATTAGAAGAGATATCGGGGGAGGGAGGAGTCCTTGTTTTCAATAGCCAGGACAAATCATATTAAGAGAGACAAGTGATCAGTCTGAGCCTAAATTCTGCAGGGAAAAAACTGTTTACATGTTGTGGTTTAATGTTTATCATTCATGATCTTCAATTGGCAATACCAATAGAAACATGATTACTGCAGCTTGCTATTGTACCTCTTTTCAAATTTCACTCTAGTTTATAACATTCACTAAGCAGAGGTCATTACCCAATTAAATGCAATGATGCTCACTGTGCTAATCAGGAAGGACATTATTTTAAAGTTGGCCTCATGAAAATGCAAACAGTTCACATTCCATGTCTGAAAAGCCCTTTGAGTGTTCAAGCTGTAACTTTTAGTATTAAAAAAATTAATATCAAGTTGATTGTTTTGTTTCTTCATACTCCCTTTCATTTAATGACCTTAATTTCCATATTAGCATATTATTTTCAGCAAAATTTTAATTTCACCCTTCATCTATTTGCATGGGAATGGCTGGAATTTAGTATTACTTTCTTCAGTGTAATTTAATTTAAAATCTAAACCATAGTTCTTCCTGTTAATGACCACTACACAATTTCTGTTATGGGGTACCTGGCCCCAACCCTGTGTGAGTTACTTGTAAACACATGCTTTCACCACATGACTGCAATCACTACCTTCAAAAAAATCTCTGTAAAACCCCACTGCTGTGAAAATGCCAAGAGATTTTGGTTCCTGAGGAACCTGAATGATGTCTGAAAATAGAAGTGAGCCCCTAGATTACTTAATTGATAATTAATATTGTACTCTACACAAAGCAGCTCCTTTCCAGATGGGAGCTATAGATACCAACATGTGTGATCAAAGTGCAATCCAGCTTAAGCCCTCAGAGTTATATTGACTTTTCAGTGTGAACAGGTGCAATAAAGATTACCAGAAGCTTTCTGAGTCACCACCATCCAACAGCTCAGAATCCAGAGAGAGGGGATTTGCTGAGTAAGAGGAACCATTTTTAGATTGACAGTTTTCTTCCTCTCTGTTGTGCTCATAATCATGACCCTTTTTTTCGAACACCACCAGGATACTTAGTGCTTTACAAAAACACAAGGACACTTTTAGAAAGAATGAAGGCATTTTTTTCTAAAAGGCATCAAGCCTCTGCTGCTCATAAATACACTGTAAACAATAGATGAAGCCGCATTATAAAGAAACAAAGAACAATTGTAGCACAGAGAATCAGTTTTAAACCTTGCTGGGCAGAGGGAATAAACATTGTTCTTCCTTTAGAGTCACAGCAGAGAAGTGGCAATAAAATGATAGAAGACTGATTAATGCAAATGAAATAAACTGAAGCATCAATTTCTATGTCTAAGAAACAGGAGCAGAGCAAAAAAACCTGAACCGCAACCATCAGGAGCAGCAAAAGCAGCTGCAAAGCAGGGCACGACCACCTGCATTAGCTTAAACAATGAGTGCAATAAAGCCCCAAGCACAGGAAGGTGATAAATTAAAGGTTCTCAGCTCTGGCATGTTGAGAGTGCCTTAACAGGGACAAAGAGAAAACAAACAAATACTCTTCCTGTTGGCTGTTAAGAGCATGTACTTTGTTCTCCTTTCTAATATGTACAAACAATGTACAGAATGGCCTAAATGACACATTTCAATTTTGTTTCTTTTGGGAAGTTAATTGCCTGACAGCAACACAACCTGGTTGGGCTCAGTAGGGTCCCGAACGCTCGCCCCATGTGCAACTCAACCCATTCAGGCAGGCTCATTGAATTTGTGGGTTTGCACAATGGATCCTTTGAGCATGGTCAGTGCTAAGGAGAGTGGTGGCCCTGGGAATGGTGGTGCTCCAAAGCCTCTTCAGCCTGGAACAAAGCCATTCAAACCACTGCACACACATTGGGGATGACCCCATGTACGGCCAGTAGGTCTGACAGACTCAGCAGAGAGTTATTATGCAAAAGAAAGGACTTATGATGCATAAATAAGTCATCAATTGAAGCTGATTTTCACAACGGTTCTATCTATTTAGAAAAATAGATTCCTCCAATAATAGTCCAGGAATTTTTTCTCACATGTCTCTTATAAAGAACATAGAATGTGACCTTATAATATGTAAAAACCAGGTACAATACAGAGAGCTGACAGGTACAGCATTGGCTGATGGGTCTGCAGAGACTCCTTCAAGGTACAGATGTGCAGCCTGCGCCTCTGGGAACCCATCTCTTCAGATGACACCAACTTCAAATAGAATCAGGCACTTATTCTCTGCTTATTCCTGTTTGAAGTTCTTAAAGAGAGCATAATAACACTCAAGAGTCTGATCCTTCCTGCCTAATCTCATTCTGCTCTTTCCCTGAGCATGTTTGAGTTGTTTGGGATCTGAAAAAAACCAAAATCTGGTTCTGTGTCTATCTAATAGTAAATCTGTTGAAAGACTACTCGCAAATAATCCAGACTTAATCCAATCTACCTCTGCCCTTTGCTAGTTCTAACTTTTTATTGATATCTACTTGATTTACACTCTAAACTGTGAGTTGCTTGGGTATTGAGTTTGTTGGAGGAGTCTCCTGAACAAGTTTCCTTGAACATTTTTGAATGGAGCGCATATAACACGAAGTTTAAGCTTGAGCCAAATTCTTGGCCACAGAAAGGGAAGAGAGAAAAAACCCAGAAACATGAAGTAAAAAACATGGAAATGCCACAGAGGAAGTTATTACCACTGAAGCTTCTGAGCTCCTGCTGTGTTGACGTGGTTTTACAGATACTCAGTGTAGGTCTGTTGCTCAACAAAAGAATTTTGCTCTATGTTTGCATGGAAGAAGTAATAAATGTATTACAATCAGTAAGCGAAATCCAAAAAGATTGGACATCTGCCTTGGAATCTGCTCGCTATACAGAAAACTGTTTAATATTGGCAAAGAAACAAATCTGGGAAGTGCACAGGACCTAATTAAAGGAGACGTGCTTAGAAAACAGATACTAAAATAACAGACGACTACTTTTGGACTAGAGACGAACCAAGAAGAGAGAGTATGAGTTTTGGGGTGTTTATTTTTTGAGGTTGTCAGGCAGGCTACTTGTTAGAACTCTGTGGGTAGCAGCACAGCACAAGGCTGGTAACGTTGCTGGTCTCTCACAGTGCCCTCAACAGCTCCGTGTGTGTCAGAAAGGTTCATTCTGCAAACCCTCCCTGGAGGTCTGAGCACACTGCTCCACCAGAAATACTCTACAGAGAGGAGAAGTTTTAATTGATGGCCTTCAATATAGCTGAGGAAAAATGCACAGAACAGACTTACCATGAATTTACTACTGAGACGTTTTATTGATTAAAAATAAATTACCGATATGGCAGTTTCTGTCTGCACATTTGTTGCCTTTCTATTTCAACTAATGCTCAAACAGAAAAGTAGCTCTGCTGCAGGGCCCCTCCATTTCATTCATGTTCTGGCCTGAAGAAGTTCATCCCTTACACCAGAGGGACACTCCCTTTTTTTTTTTTTTATTCATATGGGCATTTATTATCCTTTCTTTGGCTTAACCAGTTTAATTCATGTTCTGACATCATGAGAGGAAGAATTTCACCTTTTCCATGTGATGGAAAATTGGTTTTTAAAACTTCAAATGTAATGTCACCATCGCCTTTACTGAGCCACTGGAGCTCAGGACTCAGTTCTGCAGGACACAGCCGTGGACAGTCAGAAAACTCTGGGCAACATTACCCTCTGGAGCTGTCTATGTTTTGAGAATTGTGTCTGGATTCCAAAGATCAAAACTTTGCTTTCTGCTAGGCTTCCACCTGCATTTCAGAAAAGCAAGGATTCTAACATCACAAGGATTGCTTGTTAGATAGGGCTCCTGGCTCTCGGGAAACTTTCAGAAGCTACAACTGGCTCAGAGGAATCTAAAATTAAAGGATGACCTTAGTGACCTTCATCACGAAACTCTGTGCCAGCTAGCAATAATCTGGTTCATATTTTGGGAAGTCAGTAAAACATCACCAAGGAGAAAAGTTTTAAAAATTAATGTAAAAAGCCAAGGGTATTGAAATTAGCACCAAATTTGGACAGCCACTTAAGTTTCCATTTCCAGTAATTCCTAAGCGTGGTCAATGAACATGAAGAATTTCAGTACATTTCCTCCAGAACAGATTAATGCTGCAATCAAAAGCAATAAACTAAAACACAAAATATAATTGAAAAAGTAGGGACTGGAAGTCCTTGGTCAGTCTAATGGATGTAAGAACTGAAGCAATTTGTGAGCTCTTGTTGCTCCCTCTGAGCTGTTCCCTACCACTCCGGTAATGAGACTACCATAAAGTTTATCACTGGAGTGTTAGAGCAAACCAACGAAGAGTCAAAAGCTATCTCACCTCTGAAAAAATTGTCTTCAGATTTGACTTAGAAGCAGCAGAAATTCATATTGCAGTGGTCTGAAGTAAGCCTATTGCATGTTTGGACTTACTTAGATCTGCATCCGTACTGAAGGTGTTACCAAATCTCTAACTTTGCTACAGACACACCATGCCCTTGTGACACAAATGCACCTATGTACGCAAAACCAAGGCTGTGTTCTACCCAAAATATTCCAAACCAGACAAGCTCTGAATGTCCCTGTACGCTCTGCATGCTGATATCCAGGATAACCCAAACGTGGGGGCCATGCCAGCACTACAGGAGGTGACACAGTGAACTAAGCATCATGAGAGGTGATCAGGGCATACTCCATTACCAGCAGCACTGCACAACTGCTACCAGTAATGATACCCATCACACAACACTGGAGCTGGGTGATTCAAAGAAGAGGACCCTGGACCTCGAATTTCTTTGTTTTGCCATTCACATGCTATGGAGCCTTAGATTCTTTTCAGAGCTGATGTTATGTCAATGCACTCATTACAGTTTAGCTGAGGTCTGTGTATTGTTCTTCATATATATTCACAGCATACAGTAAACTCTAATAGCTCCTTTGGAGCTTTAACACTGTATGCTGTAAATGGTTATTAACAATAGTATTCATTCATTTACATGTAATGGATTCATAATAGCAAAAGTAGAGTGAAAATCTTATGCTGTAATATAAAAAGTAGATACTGCATAAAGGCAGCATTTTAATACTCAATACTCTGACTGCTTTAATTATTTTTTAAATATCAATAGGTCCTGCTTCAGTAGCTTGTAAAATTACACAAACCAAAGCAGCCCTTGAGTCAAAGGAGCACAATGAATAGTGTGCACAAAGCCGGAGATCTCCACAGCCTGGGTCTTCCCACAGACCTGCCCGTGGTGGGGATGGGAATCCATTCACAAAAGGATCTCTGCCTGTGAATGGGCAGCAGGATGGAGATGATCCCATCCCTGCAGTGCCCAACATTGAATGCCTGTCCTCCAGACACTCACAGGTGCTCCAGGAAGTTGCAATCCATGTGCTGGAAGGCAGAGGAGGAAAGAGAAAAAAAACACCAGGCAGAAATTTATATCACTTTCCAAAATCTACCAGCAGGTCATATAACATCCACCTGCTCACCTTTAATATCACATCCTTTAACCACTAAAACTCCTCTGGAAGGGAAATTGAAGCTGACAAAAAAGACCAAAATGGCTCCATGGAACTGAGACATGAAGTCCCACATTTCTGAGGAGTGCTGCCACAGAGGAGCAAATCCTAATTCCTCCAAATACAAAAATCCCTAAAAGACTTCCTCACTGAAAACTGTCCTTTTCAACCTCAGTGTACATTACCAGAACCTTGTTTTTATTACTGCTTCAAATAAAAATACCAGCAAATAAGTCAAATGGATGCAATTTAGGATAGACAAAGACACTCCACAGAAAATGTGTGAGGCATTCACTACCCACAGCCACGGTGGCAAACATATAATGGAACCTTACAGATGCAGTTCACCACCGGTGCAGAGAAAGGGGCAGAGAGAAAGCAGCAGCTCTGGGGCCCTTCCTAATAAAGTGAAGAAGAAATAGTCTTTCTTTGCAGATTATTTTAGCGTTTCTTTAAGTTTAAGCCCAGCTAAAGCTAACCAAAGGAACAGGTTTGAAAATGGAGTTACTAGCAAACCATGAACACACTATGAAGACTGATACCGTTGTGAGAAAGCAGTTGAGCTTCCAGTACAGGTTTGCTCAAGTCATGTTTTATTTATCTAAGAGTTTAGTACGGTTGGGAGTGTATTTTCTGTGGATTTTTTTTTTTTTTTAGAACTTGAGATGGCTTCTCTCAGCACAGTCTGAGATGGTAGAATAACATAAGAATATCAGCTCTCATTATATCAGCTTAATAATTGGTTTCTTTAGTCATCCAGAAATCTAATGGAAACTGTAAACATCAATACAAATTTAGCTTTAGTTGGTATCTTTTGAATACCACTAATTTAGCCATTAGTTAGATTGCCTCGTAACATAAATGCAATGCCTTTCTTCTCAAGCAAGATGAAATAGAAGAGGAAAAACATACATGTATTCATGATCGTGAGCACCAGATATGCCATTAAAGGGATTTTTTGGAATCTGAGAAGATTCACATATAGCATAAAGGACATTGAAGTTTGTGTCTAGCACAGACACAGGAAAAAGAATAGATTATTAAAGGATTCACTGCATAAACTGTTTTTGGAAGCCAAGTCCAACACCCAGTAAAATCCACCAGCAGTTATTTATCACACAAGAATAATTTGCTTCAATACTTGAATACTCCATGCTGAACAGTAAAGAGCAAATATTGCTCCTTGTTTTATTGTTTCTTATTTTTACAAAGGTACTGTAATCACACTGACATAAGCCATGTTCTAATTTACCTGTGGTTTACAGCTGTTGTTTTTGAGCTCATACTAAAGGTCAGCAGGGCTACTTGTGTCTCTGCCAAAGACGTTCAAAATATCTTATAAATCAGTAATATTTGGGAAAAACAGAATCAAGAAAATTATAGCAGCAATGCCATTTATTTTTGTCTGCTTATTAAACTACTATTCCAATGTATTTTATATCTGTAACTATTTAATATAATTAGCTGCATGGCAAGGACATTTTTTAAAGCACTGGAGATAAAAAGCTAATATGTTAACCCCCAGGACCCAATTTTTGTGAGGTGAGAGTTTGCTCATTATATTCAAATTAGTAGAGATACAACAGCACAGGCAGTTATATAGCTTATCTTTTCTGAAAATATATGTAGACCACTCTAAAATGATTTGCCTTTTTTTTTCCCTGGCTATAAATAACTGGAAAGATGGGCTTCTGGTTCGTGCTAAAACTGAGTCTTAAACTACGAATATCACAGAAAAAAACAATTGTTCTTTTACATTTGAATGTAAATGTTTACGTCTTTATCATAACTATCTCTTTGTTCGTAGGAATGAAAAATAAAGTTTAATATATTCGGAATTTCATAGCTATTAGCAACACAAAAGCCAGCTTTGTCTCAGATGACAACTGATTAAAAATAATATTCAATTGTAATTATCAAGATTGTACCCAATCAAAAGAGTTACTGTATTGCAGGCATATTCAAAACTTCATGGACAGAGGGCAAGGAAGGAGGTTAGAAAATCTTAATGTGAAAGCAATTTGTATGATCTGCATAGTAACTTAATCAACAGCAAAAACAAAGTCATTTCTTCTGCGCTCCTAGTTTGTATTTTTATATTCAACTCTGTTCTGAGTGGTGCCAATTACCAATGTGAGAGTTACAGACTTGATTATCTCCCTGATTCTAGAGAGCTCTGTTCCATTGATAAGAATATTTGGTATACAGCCTGTATCACACAATGCTGCTCCATCGCCTGATATTGAGTTAAAAGGACCATAAATCCTGCTTGGCAACCTGGTCTGCTGGAATAATGGAAAGTACTTGGCAGCAGTGGCTGAGCTGTAATTCAAGCTCATCTCCTCAGACAACTGGAGAGGGACACACATGGCCGCAGAACTCATTTCGGAGTCTGAAAGCCATTAAACATCTTTTGCTGGCTCCTACACGAAGGACTGTGATGCCAGAACCTCAGTGCCAAGGGATACCCAAAGGGAAGGCATATGGTCTGCTTTCACTTGTGCTGAAGAGTTCATTCTTGTTATTTAAAGAAATAATGGAATGTATGCTTCTTTCTTTATCAACACCCTGCCTATTTTAAAGGGAGGTATAACAATACATAATTAAATCAAATACAGTATTTAAGCCTCCTTCACACTGTGGACTGGTTGTATCTGCAAAATGGTGGATGTGCAAAGAAGGGAAAAGTCCCAGGAGGGAGTTTAGCTCGCTTGTGTGGTCCTCCAAAGAGTGCCTTGAAAATGTGAGAGGCATCACTCATCTATGCTCTTCCAGCCCCACATCAAACCATGCTGTGGACATTTTCTACCCACAGGACAAAGAATGCTGCTTCTGATGTATAGCAGGTACCAAAGATTCACTCTCTGGCAGAAACGAATGCTTGTAAAAGCAATCAATGTTTCCCCTTGTGTAATCTTCCTTTACATGATCTAGTCTCACATCAAACCCCTCATGTTAGCACGCAACTGAAATCTGCAAAATTATTGTCAATATTAATAAAGTTGTCAGTGTAGTGTGTTAGAACTGTGTGCAGAGTTGGTTTAGAGCAACTGGTACAGCAAGAGCTTATCGTGAGTCTTTATTTCATTCCATGTAGGAAAGGAAATTTTCATTGCTGTGGGATTCACAGACTGGCTGTGGCACCGACACTAAATATAGCCAGCAATAAGGAACAGAAAGAGCAGGTACAAAGAAGTGGAAGAAATCTGTAAGAAGCTGGAATGAGGTTAGAATTCTTTGCATCTTTTTATCAAGCATACTTATCCGGGAAAAGGAGTGGAGCTGGTGCTGCTGGATAAGCAGCAGACCAGTGCTCCAGCCTTTTAGATCTGCTGTTCTTACAGCTCATTTAAAGCCTTGCCTCTACTCCTTGAATCAATACTCAGGCAGCTGTTCTGACAATCTCGCTCTGATGGTATTTCTCCTGCAAGGACGGACAAAGGGGAGAGAGCAATCATCTCAACAAGGTCCAAAGCCCTCAAAGGTTTCCAAGGCAGAAACAGACTGAAACATCAGATACCAATTGCTGAGACTGACACCATGAAACCCAGCACCTGGTAGTCTCAAGGAACATTAGGTGACTGAGTCAGTGGGAGAATGGATGTGGCAAGACAAGCAAGCTAGTGTTTATAACAAGATGTAAACCAATTTTCACATGCAATTTCTCTGTTATAAATTACAATTTTACCTTTAAATACCCACATCTGCAATGCTACAAGAATCTGAATCCTGAATAGATCCAATAAGAACTGGATATAAATTGAATCTGAAGTACCTATTCCTTCTTCCCCTCACCTTTTATTCACCTAGGAAATGGAAATGTCACAATCAAACGGTTTCATAAAAAGCAAGTTTCATAAAAGAGTTAAAAACCAAGTCAGATAAATGAAAGCAGGTACTACTCCACCTCTCAGAGTAAACACACTAATGGAGGGATAATTAATCCATTAAGACACAGGCTACAACAAGACAATGAAACTGAACATAGAAACATCAATTTTATAACTCACTGTGCTATAATTATTCTCTGGCTCAGTGAATGCACATACCCTTTCAGAAACCTACCGTGCCTTTCATCTTACATAAAGGACTAAATCTTTAACCCACACACAGGAAATACAGCCTTCTGTAACGTTCCCACATTACTCCCTGCACACTGCTAGATACTGCTCATTTATAGTAAAAACTGACTATTTGCAACATCTGAGGAATGTTGTCTGAATGGCTTTTTTTCAGATATGTGTATGTATCTCTGACCTGATTACATCTTCCTCAACTACACATCCAAAAGTATAATACATTCCTAAACAGCAAACTAAACTATCCATGGGGAAAGCTGGGAAGAATTCAAAGATCTTTAGTGTGAATGCTAATCATGATGTATAATTGGAGGACAAAGATATTTCCTTTTAAAATTCAGAAATAGGACTGACCCCTTGTAAATAACACAGTACAGTTTCTAGTATAAGATATCTAAACACATTTTCCAATCAACATTCATCCAATTAAAATCACACAAGAAAACCTCAATACAAATTAATGTGATTCAAGAGTTTCATTCATATCTACTACAGCTCCTGAACATAAACCAATGTGCCATTTACACAGCAGATACTCCCAGTAGTATTCTGTTCTCTCTCCATGCATAGGACACCCAATGCTACGAAGAAGAGTTTATATATATAGGGAGATGGAATCCAAATTAATCCCGTGGAAATTTGAACAAAATTCATCCTATAAATTATTTGTGAAGTCTGCTTGATAAACTATTAATCATTTTTGTCATACAGTTCTTTCAAACACAGCCACTACTTTGTGTAGAACATACTGCTGACTGTGTTCCCTTTATATACGAAAATACTGATTTACAACACTTTTCTCTGCCCAAGCAATACCACATGAACACACACATCTGATAAACTTGCCGATAACACTCACACAGAGAACCCTGTGAGTTCATTCAGAATTATAATATCTCTGTAAAGCTGAGTAACAACAACAAGCAGAAAATCATTCAAAGGTTTTCCTGTAAAACACAAGGTTAGTAACCAATGGTCAACTTCACTGGGTTCCTTTATCCCTATCAAAAGTAAATCGTTGCCATGCAATTTGTTTGCCCTGAAGCTACAGAAACTAGGCACTGATTCCCTCTGCTCTGTCATTCCTGATCCCATCCTTTCAGCTGGTAAAAGTGCCAGTTTAGTGCTATCAAATGTGAAGAATCAATATGCTGGCAGACACCAGTAGCACGTTGAGCCATCAGACCATAACAGCCTGAGATCAGTTTTCTTTTTTTCCCTTTTGTTTTTGTGCTGCTTTTTCCCTACTGTCTTATCTGGAGTCACTGGATAGAAGCCATCTATCAATCAAGCAAAGTCTCAACAAGGTTTATTACTCAGCCGCTCAAAACAGGGAATATAGATCAGGCCTCATTATTATCACAGAATGTGTTAGAATCTACTTTATTTTTGCAGTGATTCTTTCTCTTTGCCACATTAACTTAATGGCATAATTTTAATTGACCCACAGGCTACTGACTTACTGAGAAATGTAGCTGAGACTTCCAATAAATAAAAGGTCCCTGAACTAATTGGAAAAAAATAATTTGCAATGTCAGTAGTATCTGTGGTCAGTATTTTATTTACCTTACTCAATTGCGTTTGTACCTGTGCCTGCAGGAACTGATGGCCACAGACCATTTCTTTGAATTCCTGGAAATGTCTCCTCCACAGCAATCAAAATTTATGATTCCTTCCATTCTAATGAAAAGCAGGTTGTTTTCCAAAACTGTTCTTCAGTTTGTGCTTCTTACAGCAGAGAAAACTGAATACTTTGTGTTTTCCAACTTCAGTAGAACTAATCCTGGAATAAGAGTTACCCATCTATTTCTGTACATCAGTGGATGTAGGCCATGGAGAGAAGAAGATTTGCAGAGGTGTGGAACTTACGTGAGCCAAACACCACCTCCACACTGGACTCATCTGTCCTCATCTGTAACAAAGCTGATCATCTGAAGGATGAGTCAGCCTGGTACAAGGCTGGCACACAACAGGACTTTTCCTTGCTGCTGCATAAGGGACAGGAACCGGGTCTAATTTCTTCCCCCTTAAAAGCTGAACTTTCAAAATTAGGCAATCCCATTGTAATTTTATCATAATTAAAGACTGAGGCGTACAGTGACAGCACTGCTCTCTGAATTCACAGAGATTCATTCCGGGATTTCTTGCTATCCTGTAATTAGCACAATGAAGAACCTTGAAATTCACTTAGCAATTAGCTGTGATGAACAAAAATGAGTTGCCTTTAAGGCACTTAGGCCATATTCACACATCTTATTTTAAGAACCAAGCTGCCTAATTTCCACACCTGCAAACCATGCTCCTGGATCTGGAAGGATGATTCAGACAGCTTAAGTTAGGACTGAAAGTTTTTTATATCCAGAATCACACTGACACAGTTTGGATCCAAGTGCAGGCACTGCTTTCCTCCCTATTGCCAGTCACACTGAGTCCTTGCCTGGTCTCTTATTCTAAATCTGAGATATGCCACATCTAAAGGCTTTAAATCCCAGGTCAAATAGCAAGAGAAACCAGCTAAAGGCCAGCTTTGCATGTCATGGCTGATGCTGTCCGGAAGGATTTCCAGGATGTGTCAGTATTACATGTGTCAAAGAACTGAGGAAAAATGCCCTGGATGTCAGGAGGCTTGTCAATAACTCTGAACCTGAGAGCAGGAGAAGCAGGTAACCATAAAATGATGCTTTGCATATTCAACTGTTTGATAAGCTCTGAAAGTGCAATTTAACGGTGCTGTACAAATGCCAGGATTGTTGCTCTTTTAGAAATTAAAAGATTAAAAAGCAATATATATTGCATTATCCCTCTCCTGTGCCACCAAGGAATGTGCCAACCAATATTCGTCATAGAAAAACCTTCATTCTTCACCTCACCTTTTCCAGTTTACACCTACTCTTGACAGCAAATATCTCTATGATTAAACATATAATCCCATTTCTTTGCTGTGATGGACTGCTGACCAAATAATTAAACCATTTCTAGTTTTTATTTTGGATCTGTACTGAAATGGGTGAAATCAATAAGAGGCATTACTTTAATCCCACTGTGGTTTTAATTTGTTTTGTTTTGTGCATGCTGAGAAGGTCTTTCTTCCACAAGCTTCCAGAAACCAAGAACAATGAGGTCAAAGCTTGGTTCTTCACTTGGGCTGAGACACAGGACTCCTGCTGAGTGCAGCAGCAACCATCCAACTGCAGGTGATGGGAAATAAAAAGCCACTGGAATGTCTTCAACTTTGTGAAACTCAAATGGTTCTAGATGTTTGATTGATTGATACATAACTTATGATGTGCTGTCTCAATATCAGTAGATAAAAATACATCAATAGCAGACTAATCCCCCTTTTTGTTGTTTTTTTTTTTTTTTACTTGAGAAACTCGTATAATATGGAAGCATTTTTTTAAAAGTATTTTTAGATAAATCAGTCTTCTATAAGGAACTTAGCTACATTTTTTCTCTTTGCATGAAATTAACTCTGTTTTATGAGAAAGAAGTTCTTCCATTTTTAGACTTTTCAAAAGTAAAGCAAGAATACCTATTTTATATATATTTTTTTTTTATATAAACCACTAAAAAAATCAGAAAACTCTAATGTTCACCCAAAGGAGTTCATAGGACAAATAATTTTGGTTTACACTGGTAATTGTGAGTAGCAGTGGGCTGACAGGAGAGGTCCATGGCAGCCCGAGAAGGGAGGCCCCCGTAGCATCTTGCTGATGCCTTATTTAAAACACATCCTACTCAACCACCCCCACTTTATCACCGTGACAGACCTTACACTGAAAAGTTTTACAAAAACTGCAACTGATCTGTGTCATTTATTTCCACTTGAGCCAATTAAGGCCCAGTGATTGGAAAAGCATTCTCAGTACAGCATTTCCATTTGGACTACAAAGCTGGGCAAATCTGGAGTTTTGTGATAACCTTGTTTCAGTATTTTTAAGCAACTGATAGATAGAAGTGAAACAATACCAAGCAGATTAGGGCATTATCTATCCAATTAAGGAAGAGAAAGGAACACTTCAGTCTTGGATGATTTGGCAAGTAATGCATTCGTGTGCACTCTTTTTTTCCTTATTATTACAAAGCAATGACTTGGACCCACAACACTTTATTGTTGTAAATATTAAGCACTTTACTCAGGGATGGTTCAGCTTCATTTCACTAAACCAGCTTCTATTCACCTCCTTAAAGGCATGCAGGGGTAGGGAGGAGGAACTTTACGTTGAAGGTAAACATATTCACACATTTTTGGGGCCTGAACTCAGGGGTCTGGTCTTGCTGCCTCTCAGTACAATGGAATTTTGTCACTGACCACGATGGAAACAGGAATGGACTGCTGGGCTATGAACCACCCTCCCAGCACTGTAATGAAACAGGGACACAAAACTCTCATTGATCAGTGTGTTACTGCACTGACTAGTGGAAGAGCTGCCAGCTGCCATTCAAGAAGAAATTTCTCAGCAGAAATGCAAGGCACAATATTAAGTAGAAGGTGGTTATAAAAGTTTAGGTTTTCTCAGTGGATTTCAAGTTAACTGATACAGATGCAAGGAGTTACAGCAGAACAAGAAATCACTTATTGCACCTGGATGTGCCAAAGTACCTTAGAGCATATTTCAGCTTTAACCAAGAAACTAATGAAGACTTCGTGGATGAGGAATGGGTCTGAGAAACAACTTAGTCTTTATACTATCTTCCTTTGTGACCATGGGAAAAGCATTCATCTTGTTTACTCCATCTTTAAAATCAGGCTAAATATATATTATTCATCTTTAGGCAGGGCTGAGTTATTGATGGCAATGGCTGTGTAACTGTTCACCATTATTTATTATTATCAGAACTGAAAGCTTTGCAATGGATCAGACAACAAAATCTAATCATTTCTGTTTATCACTGAGCCAAGCTAAACAGAACTTGATTTTCTTGTAACAAAACTAACACATCTGTGCTTTCCTTCTCTTCCTCTGGTAATCCAATGATTGCACCCTCCTACATTTAGAAAAGCTATTGAGAAAGCAAATGCACATAAAGTTTGCCATGGAAACGTATTGGACTGTAAACCTGGAGTTCCAGGGTCTTTTGACCTAAAATTTTTCTCATACACTACAAAAGAGATTTTGAAAGCTGAAATAAGTAGCTAATCACAGTGGCATCTTCTAAGCATCATTTTTATTCCAAGAACAGGAACTTTATCATGTTAAACCCCATATAACCTATCTGCAACCCATTCCCAGTGAATCAGAGATAAATCCCTCTGACACCAGCAAAACCCTCACTCCATGCTTTGCAATTTGCAGGGGCAGCTGAGGCGAGTTCTGGAAGGAACTGAAGAATGAGCAGTTAGAAGGAAACACAGAGAAGTTGTGCCCAGTTGCCAGTCAGAAAGTCAGACATCTCCAGGCTAGAGTATTTCACCTTGAGCACTAGAAAATTGAGATAAGAAGAGCTTATATTGCACATTTCATATTTTTTTTTAAAATAAAGCACTGTTCACTTTCAGAGGTAGGAAGCTCATTTAAGAGGGTGCATTACTGCAGAACTCATGAGCACAAACATTTCTGAGCTAACCTGTCCTTGTTTAATGGAAAATAGATTGGTGTACTGAAATCATGTGCTATCCTACATCATGGATCTCACATAGAAACCAGTGCAGCTCCCTTCTCATTTCCCTCCAACACAGGGGCTCCAGAGGAAGCAGAGTGTTGAAGCAAGAGTGTGAAAGCTCTCTCAACTGTGTTTGTTACAATTTCAGATACAGACTGATGGCAATGTGAAGCGTTTATGTCCACATAAAATTAATGCTTAAAGCTTCTAAATATTGTTTTCTGACACAGTTTCTATATTTCGACTTGTAGAAATCATAATCAAGATACCCCATTGATCTTCAGCAATCAATAAGATACAGAAATCAAAAGCTACTGAAGAAATACCATGATTTGGTATGTTACATTATTTATACAAGCTAAGAAAAAATAAATGAATTTGCTCTTGTTGGATGAGTGTCACGAGTGGACATGTAAGCCACAACATTTTGGCTACCTCCATGAATGATTAATTAAAAGAAAAAATAGTTAATCAGGATAAATTTCTACACCTAGCTAACAGAGGACTGAAAGTTTATCATGTCTAAATATGTTTCTCATACATTTACTGCAAATTAGTTTTTGAAAGTGAATTTCAAGGTCTACTGACTCCGAGGTTCACTAACTCAGTTTTCATTAAGTTTTCACAAATGATCTACTGTAGCATTATTCTTTTATAGTAGTGGAGATTTAAGGCCCAGTATGAAAAGCAATTATACTGTCAGAAAAGTGTATTTTGACTTATTAAAAAATTGAAAGGTTTCATGAAACTATTTATTTTGGTGTTCATTTGGAGTGCATGTTGACAGTGTTATGAAGAAAGCATTTTTTGGCTTGTATCTCTCATTGTACCTTCTTGTTGAAAACTTGAGATAATCTTACTTAGCAGATATGTTAAATACCTGTGTAGGTAATGAATACAAGGTACTTTGTGATTCTGCCCTGCAACTGGCCCACTGAATTTATTGCGCTAGATCTGTGTTACATTAACGATGCTCATGTGTTAGTTAAAAGTGTATTCATTTTATTTCTGTAAATATTGAAGATGCTTGAAAGAAAACCTGCATATTTAGCAGTCTGAGGAGTTACACGAGTCATGTCAAGAAACAATTTTGTCCGATTTTTTTGGATCCCTTGTTTCAATTGCATTGCATTAACTTTTTCCGATTACCTCGTTATCTCGCACAGTGTTATTTTTATATCCTATTTGAGCACTATTCATCTCAAATAACTGCAACTTAGAGAATAACCACAATGCTCTCTTCTGGTAAAGGGCTGGGGAAAGCTTAAAATATGAGGAAAGGATTTACCCCTCAATTGTTGCATGGCATCTAGAAATAAATTCAGCTGTTTGCCTCTTGACTTCCTTTTCAGAGCAAGTGACTAAGAAGTATTTAAGGGAAGGACAAAACGTGGGTGATAATTGATTCAACTTAACCCTTGATCTTGTTACACAAAAGCCATTGTAGATGACACAAGAGGAAGAAAGGATGACATTGCTACTTAGAACAATCACTTCTAAAAGTCAATGCCTGCACAGGCACCAGCAACTAAGGTGTTTTTTTCTGCCTCTAAAAAAAAAAATAGTACCACGTAATTTCTTTTTTATCCATCTCAATTACGTTACTTCAATTATTGTGTATATTAGTCATGAAAAATAATAACTTCCAAATCTAACCTTTTTGCCTGGCTTTGTCAAATTGTGTAATCATGTAGATTGACATGAAACTCTAGGAGAAAGGAGTTGAGCACTCAGATGATGGTTTTCTTTCCAGGAATCTCATTATGTCCAAGCCAAAAAACAACAGTCAGTGTGAGATGAATGTATATGCCCATGCAAGGCTTGTAGGGAATAAGCAGGAGTAATAGGAAGTGTTAAACAGCTAATAAAAACCTCAACACAGCTTTTTTAAGCAGCAAGACTTGGAGAAATTATGCATAGAAAGTTGTCTGGGGTCTGATTAAAACCTACAAAAAGGAAGAGGGCAGTGAAAGGAGGCATTGATCAGATGGCAGATTTTGAGAAGGGAAAGGCAGAGAAGAGTAAAATAAAGACAAATAAAGGCCTACTTTCAAGACCTATGACCTCAGTGAACTGCAGGGTTAGATAGCACGGGTAGCAAGTGTAAAACTGTTAATGACACAAGTGCAATTTATGACAGTGTGCAAGAAGTGGGCCCATTTCAGTGAGAGACAAACTTGGGGAAATCCCAAGCACTTCAATGACCTAAAACACAGTAAGAAATGGCACAGAACATGAAAAATACATGTTACAAAAGTCAAGAAGTAGACTTTGGAGAATGGAAAGAAACAAAAAGGCCAGGACACAAAGTGAGGTGCAGCAAGCAGGTCCAGAAAATTCCCTACAAGAACATTCTCTAAATTCAATAGCAGCAGAACTAGATCAAGAAAAAACTGCTCACTATTACATACAGAAGAAAAACTAGCAGCAAACATTAGGATTGCTGAAGTATTTAAAACCATATTGGTCCAGCCTTCCTTAAAAAGATAAATTATTATAAGAAAGTTGTGTTCAGAATGCAAGCTACGCAGACCTTTGACCTCTCTCAGCAGAGATTGTTGGTTCTTGCACAGTTTTAATACAATAAATGCAGTGTGGGAAGTCATAATGTTATTTCTACCAAATAAATACATTCACAGTACCATAGCATGGTTTTCATTTTACCTTACAGCCACCTGCAAAACAATGGCCACCATAACACAAGCACAGAAAAAATTCAATTTGATCTTGAAGACGTGTTGCATGGTACTGGCCGTACCAACTCCTGGTTAAATGCTGATACATTGAGATTTTGCTATTGTTATTGATTTCCCTTAATTACATTGATCCTAGAGGTTATGCATTGCTATTGTTTAAGCTGTAAATACTCATTACATCCATTAGGATCTTTACTTCGAGAAGAGAAGAAGAAGCTCTGTAATAACTACAGAAAAAAGTTTTCGTTATAACTTGTGGTACTAGAAACAAATTGTCAATAGGATCTGGTTCTTAGGTGTTAGTAATGAGTCTTTTCATCAACAGAGTTAACTACTAATTAAGCCTCCAATCTTGTGGTCTATTAGCATACTCTCTCTGAGTGCATTGATACTCTAGCACACAAGACAAGGGATTTATTTTCCTAATTCTAAAAGCTAAGGGGCTGTTCCCCTTCTGACAGGTTTACAAAACTCTTCATATTTTTTAATAGCTCTACATGTAAGATCTTGCACTGCAAACAACCTAATTAGAGCTAAAGGAACAGCTATAGATTTAAATAAGTTAGTGTGGATTCTTTATCATTAACTTCCCATGAGTTCTGCGTGAGTTTTTCCAGCGTGGAGATGTGGCTTTCTCTTGGCTCTTCCCTTCCACATTGTCTGCTCCTCCAAAGGCCATAGATCATTTCCTGTTCTGCAGCTGAAATAGCACAGCTTCAAAGGCTGTGACTAACATCATTTAAACCAATATCATTTTTTACCCAACTATTATTAAACAAATTGATTTCCCCCCAGTCTCCACGATAAAGAAAATCATTCATTCATTTTGTGTGTTCTTGGAAATCTCTGTTTCTTCTTTAAATCACATAATAGCAGGAATTAGGAAAAATGATCATTTATCTGATGTCAGTAAGTTGGGCAAAGCTATTACATTTGTCATCATGTAGGAAACTGCCATTACGTTAGGCCAATTTTTGCAAATAATATTTTTTTATTCATTCACTACTCAAAAATTACAATTGTCTCTGAACCTTTTTAATTGTCTCACTGGAAAGAAGAATACTTTGGACTGTATCTGATGTGACTTTATTAGTGTGTTGGAAAAACTTGAAATACGAGAAAACTGCTTTAAAATAACCTCTTACTTCATGTTCCTCCTACCAAAAACTTTTCTAGACAAAACAAACAGGTTTTGAAGATGGGAAATGTTAGCAAGATATTAAAATACTTTTTCTTTTTTTATCCACCTTAAAATCCAAAGCACTTGCCCCATAAGTATGGCATAGAGACTGAATGATCTGCCGTGTGTCATCGTCCCACAGTCCTTTTCATCCCCTTATTGCATATTCTGCCTCTGCAGTAGGACTCGAGTGAAAAGGATGATGGTGTTTTTGCCAGCCATAAAGTCTGCATATCTCCACAGAAGTCTTTTGTAAAAGGATATAGAAAGTAATACAATGACATCTGTGATGAATCTGGGTAGTCATGTGAGAAATACCAAGCTCAGCACACATTCTGGTAAGAAACAGCTGATATCTGTTCCCATTTAATAGAACTACTCTTGCTAGTAGAATAAACAAAGTTTTTATTTATTCTGCAGTTAGTTATATAAAATCATTTCATGTGAGTGCCTGCTAGCAGAATCTGAAGAAAGCAGCCAATCCTGTTCATTTTCATGACAGATGGTATAAAGTAGTGTTTAAGGCACTGGTGGGAAAATGGAGAGAGAGATTTTAATCTTGAATTCCCCATGGCACTGCAGTACAGCCTGTAAACCCAGCTCACCGTTCTGTGCCTCTGTTTACCTCTTTCCTTTCTACATTTCAGAGGGGAGCTTTTCTCCCTGGGTGCATTCATGCAACACCTGCATGAAAAGGCCACGGCACTAAGCAGTGTCCCAGGACCAGCAGTGCTGTTGGTTTTGTGTAAACTTCTTATTTACTCTATAAAAGCACTGCAGTGTACAAACAGAATTTACTGAGAAAGGCACCCTGGTAGTGATTTTCTCTGTGAACTGTTGTTCTGCCACGTAATGTGCAAGAGCTTTAAGTTCACTGAAAGGGTTATCCGAATTCCATGGCTAGTAAATGAGCGAGGTTTTTGGCAATAAATTCATGCAAAGCCAGGGCTGCTGAACTTCAACAGCTGACACTGGCTTCTGCAGGTGCGAAATCACAGATGGTTACATGTCATTACTGCCACAGAAGTGCTACTGAATTCACTAACATTTGCCAGGCTGTGCAGAATACTGTACACACAATATGCTATAGAATTCAGGCAGCCCTGGACACCATATATTCAGGATACTCCACTGCGCTCAGTAATAAACAAATGACTGAATGTGTAGGTCCTACATTAACATCCACATCTTTGTTCTTCAGACGTCACCTTGTCCTTTTAAAGAGGATTACAATTCACACCCGAGAGGGCCTAGTTTTGTGCACAACACATGGCAAGGTCAAATTAGACATATATAAAGCTTTAGTCTCCAACATGGTGCCCCTGACATTATGTTGTTAGGGATGAGAGTTTGGCCAATCATCAATGACAATTTTGTCCTTGCTTTCCCTCCTCCCGCTGCAGGAAACAAGCCCCAGGCTACTGCAGGCAGTTCATACACTGGGACAGAGCAGGCTCAGTAATTTAGGACCTATTATTTAGCAAGAGAATGGGCTGTGATCCTTCTTATCCTCCACAGAAAATAGCACAGAAACCAACAAGATCTTATGTTTGTAACAGTCAGCATACACCTTCTCATTGATTTAAGTTCTCATTTTTCTGTCTCACTTTAAGAGGAATTTTTTTTATATTGAAATTGCACTCAGGGTAATAACCAATTTACAACTTTTTTTCACATTCCTATTGCAGCCAAATAGATTGTGATCAGAAGTGTTTTAAAACTACAATTCTACTAATGTTATCTACTTGACAAATTGCCCATAATACGTGAGAAAACCAAACAAAGTTATACTAATCCAGACTTCAGAGAACAAAAGTATCAGCTATGGCTCATTTTGTAGCTCATTTTGCTTCTACTCAGATACTTAGATCCTTATCCTTAAAATGGAACAGAGATGAAGGACAAAAAAATACTGAGAAGTCACTCTGTTACTTAACAGGAGCTTTACAGATTGACCACTAAGTTGCAGGCGTCCAGAGGGCAAAATCTGGTCTTTATGTATTTTCTGAGATAGAGAACACTTGCTGTAATGGGAGATTATAAAAGTGGAAGGAGGTATTACTTTTTTTTTTTTTTTCCCCAAAAGATAGTGGAGAGTAAGTAACTACAGGCTAAGAATTCTCCTTTGCTGACCTGTCTAAAATACAATAATTACAGGACAGAGTAGAAGTGATCCTGTGCCAACAGAAATCCATGGCAGCTAATCACACTGCTGTATGGTTGACCACGTACTTAGTGATATAAACAAATTAATTCCCAAAAGATAGCTAATCCAGCTTTTCTAGCCCCCTAGTAACATTGTGGAGCCTGTGCACTAATACCTAACAGCATGTACTTTATATCATTTGGTGGCAACTTTTCCATTAACTGGCAACAAAGGACTTTTTTATTCGGATTTAGAAATTCCCAAAGCAAATTTCTGAAGGGCAAACTTACATAACGCCATTTAATTTGCAATGATTCCAGATCCCAACAGTGTGAAAGCTCCTACTGAAGCCTGTTCTGTTTCCCTTAACCAGAAATGTGATGGTTATAAAAACAGACCAAATCAGCAATGTGCCTGNTATGCTATTTAAGATGAATGAAGGTAGGAGAAATGTGTTGCCAGCAACAGACCAATGTAAAAAAAAAAAAAAAAAAAAAAAGTAACCCCCTCAGATGAAAGACGAATGGAAAAATACACATTCCAACACAACCTTTATCCCACATTTTGGTTAGACTAGCATGGGCCTGAATGAAATGACACACAGCTGTCTAATGTGTTCTTGGAGCTGCTCTAAACAAAAAACCAACCAACCAAAAAAAGGGGCCAAAATCTCATTGCCTCATTTGCAAAACCCTGCCATGGGTTCAGTGGAGGAAGGATCTGTCTCCACCACCCAAGTGTCACCGTCTACTTCTGAGGGGCACAAAAAAATAACTGTGTCATGTCACATTCCTATAATGATGCGGAAATTATTAGCTCTCATAAATTCAAATCAATAAAATAAAACAATCTCATTTGATCCTCATATTGGCCTCTTCCCTCCAAAATAAAAACGTCAAATTTATCTCAAAAGCTACTTTCCCTAAGTGTCCTATTTTCCTTTTACATTATGTGGCAGCATTAGAATATCATTATTCTCTGGCAATGGATGTTTAAGAACACTTTGATAGTGTTTAAATATTTTTTTTCCTTTTCCTACTGATTTATTGTACATTCCAAAAATACCCTGGAGCAAAACATTTGTTTTGGTTTGGGAAAGAAAAAATCAAAAATATATTTGCTATATTTATCTCAGTCAAACCCAAATTTGAACTCAGTCTTTCAAGGTAAAAAAAAAACCCAATAAATGAAACAAAAAAATATATATATCCCTTGCTTCTGTCCTTCTCCTTCGTTCTCTATATTGATACAGAACTTGTGTCTCTAGAGGCATAACCCTTTATTCTTTGAGTTAATTTTTTTCCTCCAAGTGGTTATATTGATAAAAATTTAATATCATGTTCTGAAAGTCTTTGACTTTCCCTTGCATATCTTCATTCTTTGCAATTTCTGTTGTGGGACCATATCTAACCTCCACATTCTTCTACCATAGGAATGTAGGAAATAATGAATATGTGCATAGTTAGTGAGAAGTGATGAAAACCAGGACAGGACAGCTGCATAAATAATTCTAATTGTGAAGGAAGGTCTACTGACCCACCTGCAATTCACCCTACACCCTGGCAAAGACAAAGGGGTTTACACGGGCTGAAGTTACATAAAGCTGGTCTGGGAACCCAAGTTAGAGCACTAAATATTTAAAACATAGTTATTAGTGATTGCTAAAACGTCCTTTTTACTTTAGTAACTGTTTCTAGCAGAAGGTTGCCTGTATCCTCAGTCTACAGATGGCTGACAAATGGTTAAGAAAAGCAGGGAATACTTCTGATATACTGGTAACTGAACGAAGCAAACAACTTAGCAATGAAAAATTTCCAGTAGAACTTTCTGATACAAGTTCACATACTTCATTTATTACTTAGTGTAACTTCAACAGCCTCCCTCTGCCATTTTGGAATGGTGTTGGTCTCCTGGGAATCTCTGCCCTATTTGCTATCCCAGTGCGAATACCCCAGCCACTCAAGGGTATCTAAAACAGTACTAGAAAGACTTCTGAACAATTGAGTCTTATCTCAAACAACGCCAACAAATGGGGATTAAACAAGTGGAAGGAAGATCAAATAGAAGGGCTTGATCTCAAAGATGTTACACACTTTCCATTCTGCAAAACCAATAACCACTCTGGGAAAATTATCTCATTTAATTTATGATGAATGTTATTCTAGATTCAATAAGCAAATATTTTTCTCACGCTTCTGACTCCATTTTTTATCTTTGATTATCTTTTACATTGTCTGTAGCAGCACTCCTTCATGATCAGCTTTCTGAAAGTACCCTCCAAGGGGAAAAGACATCATTCTGAAGAAGAGTAGTTCTCTTTGGGCTAACTTTAACTGGTGTAAACTGACAGCATCTTCCATCTATCACCAGGTCAGAGCACACATATAAGCAGTTACTATGGAGCAGCTCATGCATTGCAAATTAACACCTCTGTTTAAATATCACTAATTTATTCACATGCTCACTCCCTTAATCTTAGCCAGAGAATTGCATTAGACTTCAACAACCACAGAAAGACAAGAAATTAGTTACAAGCAAGCCACATTCATATATATGATTTCACAATATTTTTAAATACTCTTTTGACACCCAAGTCCTCAGTATTTACAAAACAAAAAATTATAAAATTATACATTGGTAAAGAGATTATTAAGAGCAAATTCCACTAGTATTTGAATCATTCGACCTCCACTCAGCTTTCTACACACAAAATACATATTGGGGAATGGTGCGTATGGAAAGCATATGGGCTGTGGCTAAAATGGAACAAAGCCACCTTTTTGGTAAGAATTCTGTATTAAGTACTCACATCTGCAGAGTAGCAGTGATGGCACTTTAATATATGCAAGTTATTCTCCCCTCTGAATTCAGCCAGGGGTTCTTTAACCGACAGACACCAGTATGAAGCCATGGCTCCATTCCCAGTAAATTCATCTGCCTCAGGGAGCAAAGGAGAACGTAACATTGGAATTATGCATGAGAACCAACTATGGAAACTTATCTGGATTGACCAAGAAAGGAAAAATAGCCCAGACATATGGGGTGGTGTAGGAAAAGGCACAGATTCTCCTGTAGGAGCATGGGACTGCCAGAACAGCTAAGCATAAACAGCCAGCTGAGAGCAAGAAATGTCTGAGAACGAAGGGCAAAATGAGCTGGGTAGGAGGAAGAAGCTGGATAACACCAAGTTGAAAATGAAGAGATTTGGTTTGGTTTAGAAGGAAACTATAATCCAGCTCTTAGACCTCAAGGAAGAGTGTAGTAGAGAGTATCAAGCTAGAAAAGCTAAGTTAAGGGTACGTTTCATGAATTTCAAGGTTGTGCACTCTCCTTCAAAGAATCCAGAGAAGGTTATAGTGCAAGATGCTAGAAATATTTCTAGATACTAACATAGTAATGCAGATCACATTAACATACAGCTTTGTAAGGAATGGTATATAAATTAGAACTATTTGCAAAGGACTGGAAATAATCAGCTCATATAGAATGATAAATGTGTGTTATTAATGCTCTGTTGTCTTAATTGCAAGGCTTTTGTTCTCTATTACAGAATGAGAATATTCCCTGCAAAACAATTATTCTCTTGATTGTTGGTTAGATTAGCATTTGCCACAGAGCTTTATGCTTCACAAAATATTTTTGCTTGCATGAAGAAACCATGAAAGCCAGGCCGATAGCAAACAGTGAAGTCAAAGAAAACAGATCATGTTTGCTCTGTCATTCTGCCTTAACCATCTAACTGGTCATTTATGGATGAGAGTGCTTCCCACATGAGGAAGAAGTGAACAGAGCTCACATGCTCTGTTCAGCATTTGATGGGTGGGTATTTTGTGTGCTATTCCAGGGGAAAAAAAAAAAAAAACAACAAAGAAATATGGAAGAAAAAAACAAGTATGAAGGCATTTTATTTGAGCCTTTTCCTTAGTTTCCAGCATTTTTTGACCAAACGTAAAATCTTATTTGTTCACACACTGCCTACTGATAGAGTAATATGAACATCGTGGAACTGAAAATACAAGTAAACAAACCTTTCTTTTAAGGCATTTATGACTCAGCAGGTCATGATTTTCCAATCACTAGGTGAGTCAGAACTAAGCCTGTGAAATGGTGTTAGAAATTACGAGACTTGATCCTTCATCTGCAGTGCAAGAACCACTGTCCTGACGGTTCTTGTAATTGAGTAATCCAGGGCTGTTGTAACGCAACGCGTCCCAGCCAAACTCCCAGACTGGTACTTTCTCCCTGTCTCAAATTGCTCCTGCAATCCCTTTTGGATATAGAACTCAGTCTGTTCTGCCCTGAGCAGGGAGGTGAGGCTGCATGAGGCTAAATGGCTGCTGTCTTGGTTAATGTTTACAAAAACACCACTTTGAGATACTTCTGTGAAAAGCACAACAGAAATACAAGGGACAGGTCCTGACTCCGAGCTGGAGGAACCCGATCAGAACACACACAGTGCTCAAGGAGGTACAGAGACAGATTGAGAAAACCACCCTGTGAGGTTTATACCCAGGCAATGAATGCAAATGGAATCCTGCAGCATTCTTGACCAGTAGCAGCAAGGTTATGGGATGTGTGTGTATCATGGCTTATTGCTAATCAAGATTATCGCCCCTGTTTATTCAATCAGTATCAGCATGTCTGAGGGGACTGAAAAGGCACTAATAAGGACACACATTGTTTATGGTAAACACAGAGCTGATTACAGCGACATCCACTTGATTTGGCAACTAAGATGTAAACGGATATTTTCGAGATGCTGATAGTGGCACATACAATTCACCTGACAACGAGAGAAGCAGACAGCACCTTCTGGGTTCTGTGCTACTCTTAGAACAACAATCCTGGGACTCACCATGGCTCTGGCTCTGCTCCTGGCAGACTCTCAAGCCACTGCATTGAGAATATTTAGTGTATAGCTACGCTCTGCAGCAGGAATGCAGACACAAGCCAGGTAAGTCACCTAGATATTCCTCTCCTACCGCGTATACCCAGGCTGCCAAATTGTGCAGCCTAAGAGACTGCAAGCCAACAAAGGATTTGACACAGAGAGTATGTGCCATGGGACAATGAAGCACAGAGATGCTCAGAAGTTGGCTCTAAGATCACAGTTGGATACTGAATGTAAATGACATTATGGAAGTCTGTTGCATATCTACTTCAGTTTCGCTCAGAAAACAGAACTGTGTGATTGCTGTACAGTGAGGACATCCTTTGAGAATAAATATGCACATTGTTATTGTTTAAAAGATGAATGATCATATCGGCCCCCAAGAATGCCCTCACAGAAATAATCTGTTCAGACTTTTCAGTCATGTATGTGTATGCCATTTTAAGTGAGGAAAGAAACAATCTTGCCTCGATAGAGCTTATATTCTGACAGGAATGTCAGCTACATCGCTTGGGACTGTCTAAAAAAAGGACTTGAAGGCATAAAATTGAAATCAGGAGGAATTTTGGTAGAGAAACCCAGAGCTGCGATCCTGAGTTGTGAACCTCAGCTGCCACTTGTATCCCATTCATTCAGCATTTTGTGGCTGTAAAGCTGACTAGAGACTAGCAAGTTCTGCTTGGCACCCACTCAGAATTGCCTGAGTTTTGACAGAGCTGAGCAGTTTGGCTCTTAACCCAGTCAGGCAAAAGGAGACTTGGCATTGCTGATGACAAAGAAAATAGTTTTTGGAGAATTAAATGCATTTGTTCAATTTGCTGAAATAGAGTAATTCTAATCATTAGCAGAGGTACAGAATGGCCTGGACATTGCATTTAAGACCTTGATTCTTCTATGCACACAATGGTACAGCACATTGACTCTTCTGCTAAAGTAGCCCTGCATGCCATTCCGTCTGTACTGTGATGGATCTCCAGCCACTTCCTGGAACACACTGGTGCAGTGCACAAAATCTAACTTTGTGTTTCTGCCTACAAACATTTTTTTCAGATACAAGAACCTAGAAACCATGACCAAAACTGTAAGCACAAAGTACTCAAACTTTGTCACTATTTTCTCATCTTTCAGGAGCTTACTGGTGACAACTGTCTCCAGGTCTGGTGGTGCTAAATACCTGCAGTGCCTGTGAAAGTCCAGTAGAGCTGAGAATGCCTGGCAATTTGACAAACTCTCTCAGGAATTTTATACTTGGTGCCAACAGAATAATATGGGGGAAATGAACATTTGCTGTTTCTTTAGAACATTGTCACAGAGCAGTATCTGTGAAGAAAAATAAATCACATGGTCATCATCCACAGGCAAGTCTGGAAGCTGATACCTGGAAATGCTTTTGAAGTCAATGACAAAATTTATTCACTTTAACAGTGCGAGAGAGCACACATAAAAATGTTCTTTACTGTTTCTCTGTGAGTTGTAGCGTTCAGATAAACACGACTCTGGAAGTGTGCACACAGTCAAAACCTGAAAAGCAGTCACTGAGAATTCTGACAAGGCACAGAAATACCTTGAAATAAGCAAGTCCTATTACCATAAAGGAAAATTGCACATGGTTCAGCACCATCTCCTCTCAACCTCCACCTCCACGGAAATCCACCAAGCATTTTGAGGGAGAGGCACCAGGAAAAAGGGCTGAAAAGGCAGGTAGGAACAACACATTTTGTGCAAGAACTGTTAGATTCTTTTCTCCTTCAAGCTTTTGCACATAGACCCCTCACACTGCGGGGAATGTTAAACAGTACTATAGACTAAATGTCATTCCTTGACTAACCACACAAGCTGAATAAAGCCAGGAGGAACTGCTCTCGCAAAAGTTGCAAAGGGGAGGGAGTAAACAGAAGTTCTTCCAAGCCCAGGTAAGAAATTGAGGTGGCAGCAGACTCAGGTGATCCCTGCTCCACCTGGTCATGGGGAATTCTGCAGGTTCTAAGCAGGGAAGGAATTGTTAATTCCAAAGTTTTTGGTTGCATACGTACAAGTACATATCAGCATAAAATACACCATCTTCAAAGAGTTCCTTGACAAACTACCAACATTTCAATAAAACAGTTGTAGTAAAAGAATGAACTAAACTATTGCAAAGTTTATAAAGATGGGTTTAGCTACTAAACAAAACTTTTTATTACGTTTATGCAGCAGCGTTTATTTCTCTCATGTTCATTTAATATCAGTGCTGGAAAGTTATACCATTTGTTGCATAACAATGACTCCCTGGCTTAGCAGCAATAGTGAAGAATACTAGAAAATGGAAGATACAAGAACTGTCCTTTCTAGACAAAAATATCAGCGATTTAAGTGATAAGCAAGAAAGGCTGTGGCAAATATAGAGGGCAAAATGCATATACTTGTATTATAGTCATATAATGCCAGAGCAAATGCTTCATCTTTGTCATCTCCTTTCTTCCTTACAGCAGACAGAAAACACAGAGGTATATTATTTCATTATTAGTAAAGTGTTGTTTGAAAGCTACCCCCAGAGTCACATTTCTAATAAACCCCCCCCAAAAAACAAACTAAAACCCCCAAACAATCAAACAAAACCAAACCCCAAAAGAAAACCTCAGCGATAAACCCTAAACATATGGCAGTAGAATTCTAATACTTCTTTTCTCTTTATTCACAGTAAAATACTTATATAGACATAAAAGCTACAAATGTCAGTGTCTAATGTATCAAATATGCAATATATAGTGTTATACTGTAATAGCTAAAACTTTCATCTTCTTCCTGTAAAGATGAATGTACTCTTTAACTGGAAGAAGCAATCATAAGGAATGCATCACCAGGGCTATTTACTATTTGTTATTGGCAGTCCAACATTTCCAAGCCTGTTTGGAAGGAATATTTGGACAGTGTATTCAGCAATTTTAAAGATTGTCCTGGTATTATTTACAGACTCCAGACAGAAGTGTAATTTCTTATATTTAGGGCACTGTTCTCAAAATTCTCCTACCTAACAGTTGTGCCTCGTGTCTCTCTCACATTGCACACATGTACAAAATTTTACAACCTCTCTTGAACCTGGTTATTCCAGTCCTTATCCCACCACCCAGCCCACTTTTCCTAGTCTCAAAAATGCCAACAGCAGCACTCTGCTCTTCACCCCTCCTCCTCTTCTGTCCATTGCCTACAAGTAAATATCACATTACTCCCAGGATTATAGGTGTGCTGGGTTGGGCTGGGGCAGAGTTCATTTCCTTCGCAGTAGCTGTTTTGGGGCTGTGTTTAGGATTTGTGCTGGAAGCACTGCTGATAATACAGGGGTGTTTCAGCTATTGCTGAGCAGGGCTCACACACAGCCAAGGCCTTTTCTGCTTCTCACCCCCACCACCAGCGGGTGGGCTGGGGGTGCACAGGGAATTGGGATGGGACACCAGGATATTCCAGACTATATGGCACCATGCTCAGCATACAAAGCTGGGTAAATAAGGAGGAAGGGGGGAATGTTCAGAGTGATAGGATTTGTTTTGCCCAGTAACCATGAGATGTGATGGAGCCCTGCTTCCCCGTGGATGGCTGAACATCTGTCTGCCCGAGGGAAGTGGGGAGTAACTCCTTGTTTTGCTTTGCTTGTGTGTGGGGTTTTTGTTTTCCTTATTAAAGTGTCTTTATCTCTTTATTTTCCCACTTTCTCTATTCTCTCCTCCATCCCACCGTGGGGGAGAGAGAGAGTAAACGTTTGGTGCTGGTCTACTGGTTGGGGTTAAACCATGAAAACAGGCAATGAAATACCTTGCTGAGGAGAAGAGGATGTAAAAGAGTGAATGAAAAGGAGGGGATACTCAGCAATGGGGTGAAATTTCATTGTTGGCACCTCCATTCCGTGTATTACATGTCACAAGGGACTCTGTGCAAGTGTCTGATTTATGGTAAAGCTGTAAATCATGCTATGGACCAAAGGCAGAACTGCCTTCTCTTGCTATTTACCCCAAAGGGTTTGGGAGTTCAGAGTTTATGGGATTCCTCCTTGTTCTTTTCTTCTGTTCAGAAAACCACCTGCTTAAGAAAAGTCACTAAAAAAGCACTAGCAGAAATACCTAAACTGGCTGATTTGTACATGCAAACAGTACATGCAGAAGTAGTTTTTACAGGCCAGACTACATGGTGTTCTTAAAAAAATATCAAACAGGCCTTCACGATCTTGCAAATGGAGGAACTGCATTTGTGGCAAAAAAAATAACGCAATCCTCAATCTTCTTCTAGGAAGGAAGCCACAGCTTAACTTGAGACGGCATAATTTTCTTAAACCTCTGCACCTTCAGACTAGCACTCACCCTCAGGAAGGTCAACTCATCCAAACCACCGCTGCCTTTTTCATGTGATAAGCTCAAACCAACACATCAAACCCGAAATACAATGTAAACATTCTATCATTTACCTGCTTTGCAGCAACTCACACGGAAGTTCTTCCCAATTTGTCACACCAATGGCAGGCTCAGTTTAAGATGATGAGCATTGGAAATTTTACCATTTTGGCCAAAATTAAGACAAAAGATGTTTTGAATGTACATTGAATGTACCTGTTGAATTAATATTTGCTTGTCCATGAAGGCTTATATGTGTGTGCCTATATGTAATTCTAGTTCACTCTCCCCAGCCTTTTCCTCTCTCACATTCCCACACATGCATCCTTGGAAAGGAGAAAAACCTTCTGTGTATTTTTATTGGCCTGTCAATCTGCTAACTTTTTTTTTTCTTCCATAACTGGAATGTCATGTAGCATGTCAGTCTTCCTGCTTTCTCTTTCACCAGAATTAAGCACCCTGCATGAGTGCAGAGAAAGCTACTGGAGGAAAAGAAAAGGCAATTTCTTTTCAACATTTAGATATGATACAAGAGGTGCCATACATCGTGTATCCAGGAAAAGAGACATCATGATCAAATCCAAAAAAACTTTAACGTATCCTATCTCCTGTCCTCTATTAAAATACATATTGAGAAAAAGACACAGATTTTACTTGGTGGAGTAAAAGCAAGCAGAATTCTTATCAACCTAGGAATCAAACCCAAAGCATCCATGAACAGGCTTAAAAATGAATCTTTGAAGTCTCCCTCTAAAACTGACCCCTGAGTTTTTGGTGACCACCAAAATGTTACAGCATGAAATTTAGGAGACAAGGTTTGTCAGTACTTCTTTAAAGAAATCAGCAGGTGATGCTTGCAGTGATGCTGGCACAAGGATACTCACTCACCATTCCAGATTTTCCTCTTCCATCCTGATATTCCATCCATCCCCTTCCCTCCTCTCCCTGCGTACCCCCAAAAATACAACGCTTAAACTGGATGAAAAAATACAACAACTAAAAAAGTTCCTATAATAAGCTGGGAACTGGCATGACTATCTGTCTTTAAGTGTGAGCATTCATAGCTCTGTTTCAAAACCTATTCAAGCCTGGATAGCCTTTTGTGGGGACAAATGGGGCTGCTGCCAGTTTTTACCAAGTTATAAAATTTTCAGCGTCACAATAAATTGTGAGACAAGGAGAAGAGAAATTCAATTTAACAAGGAACTCGTAACTTTTCATTGAAGGAGTGCTCAATTGTGGGACAAGGAAGAAAGAGTGAGAGGTACAGTGTGCATCAATATCTTATCCCTTTCTTTCTGGGTTGTCCTTGGAGGCTTGTCCATAATTTACTTTCCCAGGGGAAATTTAACACAAGTGTAGCAATTTTTCCTTTCATCCTACTGATGGACTAAGCCAGCCTCAGAAAAAAAAGGGGGGTAAAAAAGGAGGAGAAAGGGAAGATCCACAGATATTGTTTACCCTGCAGATCATGTATTATTTTTACCTTCAGATGTACATATTTTGATAGTAGTGCTAACTGTGCACACACACACGCAGACACCGGGGCAGCGTGATCAATGCTAGGGGTCAATAATCCCATTTCAGAAGCAGTTCTGCTACAGACTGAAATGAAACAGAGTAAAGTCTAAAGTAATGAAATGTGACAGAGCCACATTCACTGCCATCCTTAAATACAGAGAGAAATACATTTCTACACAAGGAAATCCAAACTGCCAAATTAGCTCTACTCATATAATAAACAAGGCTACACATGGCATCATCCTTAGAATTTGCCTTCTTCAATTAACTGTAATGTGATCTCACAAAGTCTGATTTTTGTTGGAGTATGAACGACTAACCTTCAGGTTTCCTTGTGAGCAAATAGCCTATCTCATTAGTTCACAAGATTAATCAAATCTTTTATTCCCTCTTTATATTTGTTGTATCACAGTGATATTATAGCTTCCCCAATTGGTTAAATCAAAAAATGATCTATAAACAATCACAGCGCATTTAGTATCATAATTGTCAATGCATCTCATTACGTTGGGCAGGGCTGGTGACAGGCTGGCAAATCTGTCTTTGATCTATGAGCAATCCCAGACCTGGGTGAAGCTGCCCTTCAGTCAATATAAACGTCAGAAGCAATAGCACTGTGATATAAAATGTGATCACCAAAACGAGGGAGCCTCCTTCCAAAGCACCGAGCAGATCCAAGGGCAGGAACAAGCTCGGGGGTTTCCCTGTGGAAAACTGTGGCTATAAGTGCAACAATATTAATTTGGTGGAACTTTGCACCCCTGTATCAGGGCAGCTCAGAGGAATAGGAAAACCAGCAGAGCAGACATTAAGGAATTTTACTGCTGGAAGGAAGATGCACCGAGATGGGTATTTTCTTGTGCTGTCTTTGGTTTTCCTCCGTGTCACAAATAAAGTTCTGTAACCTGTTTGTTGTGGATAAGATGGATGGTTTTGTGTACCTCTGTATCACACATTTACTCATCCTAATCCGCCCTTTCCATCCTGCCTTTCCTTTTCCCAACTTCTGCTTCTGGAAAGGTGACTTGCATTTCTATAAAATTAAAAATCCCAGTGCGGACAAGAAATGTAACTGATTTCTGCAGCAATAATTTCATGAAGCTTTTGACTTACTTCCAATTGTCACTAGGATTTAAAAATGGATAATTCCATGAATTCAATAAAGCATATGTTCAGTGCATGAAGTGCTAAATAAAGAAAATTCCCTAGAAGTAGTAATTAAAGAATTAACATATAATGCAGATGTTTTTGATGGAAATCCCAAAAAACAGGTATTACCTAACACTGTCCAATCTCTGAATTGAGGATCTAGAAGAAAAGGTGGATGTACTACAGCTGTCACCTGTGACCAACAGACAGCTGGAGAGTTGGATGATGAGGAGCAAGTTAATCCTAGAAAACTGGTCACTGTCTTATTTGGGCCACTTCAAACTCTGTGGTCGAGATGCAAGGAGATATGAAAATATCCATTTATGAATAAAAATACCTACAGAACAAGCACTGGTACAGCAACAGAAAGGAACTGCCCATCTGGTAGGGATAAAAGTAAAACAATCCAAATAAGCGTGTAGATGAGACACATACAAGAAGAGACATCAAGGGTATCAAAAACCACTTTATAGATACTCTAGTAAGAGGGATTTCAAGGAAAAGGCTACCCTACTCCTTAAGGAAGGAGTGAAACATGACGGATGATACCAAAAGACTAATGAATACCTCTTTGTTTCACCTCAATCTTTATTATAAGGTCAATTGCTATCATGTATCTATCACAATTAATATCACTGACAAAGGGCCAGATTTGAGCCTCAAACAGGGAAGGTACCAAATTCAGACAACTTAGATAAGGTGGATGTTTTTAAACAGACTGAGCCTAATGAACTTCATCCACCAGTACTTATAGAGCTAAATGAGAATCTCAGAGTCATCAGGGCTTATCTCTGAGAATGTAGAAAAGGACAGTGGATAAACTGGAAGTCCTAAAAAAAGGGCCAGTGTAATATCTACCTTTAAAAAGTATTTTAAAGAAAAAGGCAAGCCTGACAATTTTAAGCCAATCAGCTTATCTTCAATTCATGGAAAAATACTGAAACAAATAGCCCAACTCTTCGTAAGCGCCTGGAAGGTAATGAGAACATGTATAACATCCAACATGGATTTGTCAAGAACAATCATGTCAGAGCAATCTAATTTTCTTCCCTGATAGGGTAACAGGCCTTGTGGACAGAGGAAAAGCATCAGATGTCATTTGTACTTTGGACTTTTTTGATCCTCTTCCACTTATCAATCTTCTAAGCAAACCATGGAGGCACGATTCAGATGAAAATAGTACAAAGTGGCTGCAACACTGATTCATAAAATCATACTTGGGGTGTGATTAGCAATGTTGTTATTGATATGAAAAGTTACCCCATGTGACAATCTGGATGAGGCCCTCCTAAGGCTGGTAACATTCAGGATTTTGATTATTGACCTGGAAAATAGCATCACAAACATACTCGCTGTGACAATATCCTTCTCAGAGGCATTATAGATACACTGGATTTGTAGCGACCAGAATTCAGAGAAACCTTGATGAATTTAAAGATCTGATTTGGAAGCCACAGTGCTGGTTCAGTAGGGATAAATGCAAAGTACTTCATCGAGCCAAGAAAAATTATCTACTTGGGATGGAGAACCACTGACACTGGTAGCCATTCTGTAGAAAATTAAAAGTTACTGTGGATCACAAGCTGGATAATCCATCAACAATATCATGCTGCTCCAGTAAAGATGAATGTCCTACTGCAATGGATAAATTAGTTCTACTTTGCTTGACACAGAAGAATCTTTCTACTCAGCACCAGGACAGCTGCAGCTGCATTATTTGATCCAGTCTGAAGAACTGCACCTCCAAAAAGTGAGGATCAACTTGTGATTATCCAGAAGGAATTTATGATTTAGAAATTACAAGTAAGAATTGAAGTTGTAAAAAAGGAAAACAAATACAGATAAATGTAAAATACTGCTAAAATTTTTAAAAATAAAAACAAACAAAAAAAAACGGAGGGGAAAAAAAAAGGAAAACAGCCCCAAACCACAAAACTGGTAAACTGCTCTTTGTGCTGATGTTAGATAGGGCAAGACATAAATGACTTAAAGAGCGGCCAGGGAGACTGAGGCTAGATTTTAGGAAAAAAAATGTCAAGCAGTAAGAAGCAATAAACAGTAGAGAAGACGGATTGCCTGTGGAAGTTCTGGAATACTCCTGGAAAAAGCTGTCAGAAACAACACAGAAATCTGTCCAAAATAAATGTGGATCTTGCCACACTAAAAGGGTGATCCAGATTACCCAAAGGTCCTTCCCACCCATGGGATTCCACGAGCCCCACTGAAATGTCCCACAAATGAGATCCTTGCACATGATATTTGGGAGCAGTGAGCAGAATTAAGTACCTATATTTTTCCCAATAAAGTATTTTATAAAGCTAAACAAAATGATGGAAATTTAGAACTTTTGTTTTTAAAAATATGTTGAGAAACTGAAACAGACACAGCAAGAAGCCACAGAAAATACTTAAGGGCTGAATATAATATCTTGAAATGAGACTCAAGTACTACAATGTGTTGCATTAACATTACCATTAACTTCCCATCTCTGTCCCCCCATCAAAGCAAATGATTTCTTAATCTTGTAGTAAAAAATTAGCTACCAGAGGAAAAAAACCATTATATAATCCAAGATTAATTCAACTCAAAAATTAGATTTATGTTTTTAACAGTGAGAGTAATCAGACACTGGAACAAATTACCAAAGGAAGCAGTAGATACTCTGCTTCCTGATGCCTTGAAATCAAGACTGGATGCTTTCCCAAAGGACAGACTTCAGTCATACATAGGTTAAAAGTTCAACCCAAGGCAATACAGGTTTAATTTAACAGTCTGCGATGTCCTAGAGGGATCCTACAATTGTTCAAAGTCCAGGAATTAATTTAAAGTGAGCCTGAACTTCTTTTCATCTGAACAGGAGGGTTCCTACACCCATAGACTAATATTGCAACCTGGAAGTACGGGCATTGTCTCCATTGCAATATGTTATTTTCATACACTAGGGTTCTTTTCCATGGCTCTATGAATTCAGAAATATCCTTTCCCAGCACAAAGTTGGGAAGTGAAAAAATCATATTTAAAAAACACATTCCTCCCCAAAACCCCCAAAACTTATTTTGCCCAAAAAAAAAAAAAAAAAAGAAAAAAGAAAATGAAAAGTTCTAGAAATCTAAATGTGTAATTTGAAGGTATGTTTCTCCTTTTCAGAACTTTAAGACTCCACTATTTAATGCCTTATTTAGTCTGTAAAAGTTCTGCCTGCTTTAAGAGCAAAAGGATTAATGGTTTCAAATTCCAGTGTGTTGACCTTTATTCAACATTAAAATGCTTATTTGAGCATTCTGCCATGGTACCAGTAAGCCTCTGTCTAATGAAAACTGTGAGGGAAAGAAAGTTTAACTCCCATGTGCCCACAAATAGAATTATTTTGCATTAGGAGGTTTAGGGGATCTTTTCTGCACACACGCAGAGGTAACATTGATGCAAAGAGCACTAAAACCACAGCGTATACATGCTATTACTCTGGCTGCAGGTGGAATGTTCAAGCAATATTAATGATGATGAAGAACAAAAATGGTTAAGAGCTCCTGCTCCCAAGTTATTGCCCTGAATTATTTGTGTCATCAAATAGTTTGAAGCAAAGTCAAACAGAAGCAAATCCTACTAGTTACTTCTGAAACAAATTACAGAATTTTGCTTCCAAACACCAAAAGCCTGATGAAAACTAAGGAAGCAATTTGCATACCAGGGTACACGGTGTGCTAAGACAGCAAATCAAATGGGGAAGAGGAGGCCAAGATTGATTTTGGGTGATGCTGAACAGTAGAGAGGGAAAGTGGTGAACGCTTCGGCTGACACAGCAGGAAGAGCTGGGGGAGAAGTTAAAGGCAATAAAAACTCAGTGCTGCTGCAGGCCTTCAGGGCACCTACTGAACTTAGACAAGTAATTGTCTTCAGAGGCTGATGCAAAGAGAGAAAGCCTTAATCACGCTGAATCTTTGCTCCTCTGATATTGATTCAAAAAACAGCTATGCAAAAAGCGAGGCAGGGGAACGTTTTTCCCCAGGCAGGTTCCCACTCACCCCTCGTCAGCTGAGCAGGAAACAGGATCAGATGCAATCCAGAGCATCAGCCACAGAGAGATGGAACGTGCAAGAAATGAATTGCCAGCTAAAGCTTTGTGGTAACAGCCTTACCATATTTCAGTCAGTCTTTTTCCTGAATAAAAGATTACAGGTCAGTCTTTCAAGTATTGAAAGGTTTCTTGGGCAAAAACACAGTTGTTACAACAGTTTGTTGAAAAAAAAAAATTGCTCAGAGCCTAAAGAGCTAAAATCACTTCCCAAGGATAAAAAGTAATCAATAGCCTATCTGAAGAAGGAGCATTGAGCAAGCACATCTTAAAATGTTACAATAATTTCGTAAGAATTACAAAATGTGTCATAACTAAAGTTAGTCGTGACTAAGAAATCATGAATAGGACAAGTAAGGAACAGCAGAATCAACACTGCAGGAATGTGCAAGTTTAAGGAGATGAGAATAGTAGACAGGAAAATCAATTTATTGCATGATAAATGTTCATATGCAAAATAGCATGAGCAAAAAACCCAGCTGTGAAGAATGTGGCAGTGAAGGGGATCAAATCATTATGCATCAGAGTGAATATTTCATCATTCTAATTCAAACTTCCTGTGCAAATATTAACAGAACCACAGGAAAAGAAAAATCCTACAAGGCATGCCAGCATTTTGCTAAAAATACATAAAACCACTCCAGACCTGCAAATATAATTCAAAATTCCCAAATCTCTCAGAAGTCTGACTTCACTGAACATAGAATAAATTCAGGCACAGAGGAAACCAGAATGGGAAAGGTAGAGATGGATTTATTTCTGCCTCTTAAACAACTTTAAATAAACTTAAGGCGAGGCAAGACATGCTCACAGTGAATAAAAAGAATAAACTTGGAGAGGGGAGGACAGAAAAAAGTGTTCTGTAAAGACTTTTTTAAAATTAGGTTCTTTTATTACATACTGTAATTTAAAGTAATTGTTTTAATATTTTTAACCTAACACTAAAAGGAACACAAAAGCTTTATTTAAAAAATCCAATCAGTGAGTGACTGCAAAAATAATGGTGTCTGCCAAGAGCACTGATGCCTCTAAAGAAATATGTATTTAGTTTGGCTTACTCAGCAGTGCTCCAAAAAACTCTAGGAATAATTCTGGGTAGAATNGAAATCAATTCAACACAGAAAAAAAGGCCATAAAGTTTTTTGCAGCTCTAAAATGCAAGCATTGTCCCAGCCCAGCTCCTTTTTCAGTCATATACAGACAGCACAACAATGGAACATGGAGAGCTTTAACTGAGCTCTCTGAATTTCTATAGGTAAAAATGATGACACCATATACATCATTCCTATTGCAAGGAATTGGCTGCCAGGACAAGGAGTGGGGGATACCTCCAGTGTGCCACCCTACACCACAAGGGACAAAGAGATTGGTGCCAATCTATACAGTTATTGATCCTTACTTCTGCCACAAATCTCAAATCCAAACACTGTTGTACTGTGAATCAAAATATCATTTGCCGTAGCTCATTGTTCATCTCATTCCAAATTCAATGCCGTGCAATTAACAAAACTGCTCTAAATTTATCTCCAGAGCTTATGTGCAGCATGTTGGACTTGTGAAATGAAACAGGCATGTGGTAAAACATGCTCCTGTTTTTGCTGATTCTCAGCATAAATGTTTCCTCCTCTCTTATCAGTTGCCTGAACACCAGCATGCTACAATCAACTTCCTGCTAGTTAGTTAAGATTCCTGCTTGCTTCCCTTTCTTCTCTAAATACAGCTCTCTCGTGCTGCTATTGATCAGTGACTGAAGGAAAAAAGCCTGGATGAAACTCCTTTTTCTTTCCTTTCTTTTTTTGTTATTGATATTTTTTTAAAAGGTCCTTTCATCTCCTCCTCCACCAGGAAAGCATTACTTGATGGAAATACAAGAATAATGAATCTAAAGCTGTTCAACACCAAACTACCTAGAAATGGAAAAGATCCCCCTAGAATTGAGCCTCCTGCATTTCAGTGAAGCAGCACACGCACTCCAATTACTTTCTCAGTTACAACATCAGTAACTCCAGGAAATTCTGTTCCAGTCAATAGTGCTTCCACAGATTATATGCCGTCAGGAATAAGGGCAGGATTCGACCCACTTCTTCTTGATCATAAAAAAACCCTCAAGGATGATAGGTAGCACATCAAAATATTAAATATAATTTTATAGTTTAAGGTTTATAGCCTCACACCGCTCCAGAAGTCTCTACTTCCAAGAAGCTTATGCTATTAGCAGGAGGGGTTAATTCCAGCAGAACTTTTGAAAGCCACTTGCCCCTTCTCTGGTCATCCCTCTGAACACAGGAGTACCAGAGGTAGCTGAAAACAGAGCAATGTATATTTAGCCTGCAGTGTTATATAACCTGTCTGTTAACAAATGCAAGACACAAAGTAAAGTCATGTAACCCAATTGAAACAGTTCGTACTGGAGGTTGATTTCCCTTGGGAAACTGAAACATCAAGTAAGAAACTGAACCAGTTAAATATAACCTTTTTAAAGGGCAAAAGAATTCAAAGGTAATCAAGGATTTTTTTTTTCTCAGAAGGGCATTTATAATTATATTCCACTCTTATTTATAACAACCCTTTTAATGTTGGTACTACAAAGAACTCCACAGAAAGCCAGCTTTGCTTTATATAACAGGATTCAATCTCCACGTGGTTTTTATATGCAAAACATCTTCTACACAAGGTATACACTGACAAAAGTGCATTTCCCTGAAGAAACAAGGAATGTGTTTTCAAAGCGGTTCATGAGGGTTCAGCCATGTGCCTTTTGCTAAATATTGTGGGAGACTCGAGAAGAAATCCTTAACTCTTGTTTTGAGAAAATGATGGCAAGTGACTCCATGTGCACACACAGTGAGCTCAGAACCTCGTGATTAATTTCCTTTATTATCCTAGAATACGCTTAATGGTTTGCTTTAATCTACTGATTACTGAGGAGAAGGAAACAGAACAATTACCAAACTGATTGTTTCAGTCTCTTTCCTCTGGTTAAACAGGTATAAATTAAGAAGTAGAAATGATGGGCACAAGCTAAAACCTCATGAACCAGACGCACATTTCAAAATTCAGCACCAGAGTGACCAGGTGGTCTGTGATTAATC
This sequence comes from Melanocharis versteri, assembly GCA_013397845.1. Lineage (NCBI taxonomy): Eukaryota > Metazoa > Chordata > Aves > Passeriformes > Melanocharitidae > Melanocharis > Melanocharis versteri. Next base: position 646,305 of record VZTG01000763.1, on the reverse strand, counting down.
ATTTAAGATCCCAAGTTTCGTGTTCATGTTGTGTTAGGACACAACATCTTGTGTTACAAAAACAACAGTGGGAATTTCAGAGTGGGATCTGGAGGTGCACAAAGCCAATGAGAAGGAACTCTACAACAAAGGGTAAGGATAGACTTGGGTAGGACAAGCTCTTGCACAGAAGGTCTGCTGGATGCAGTAGAAATGAATTATATAGAAACCTGCCTCTGTGTATGCTTCCATCTTCTACACATCCAGCAGACACTCACACAGTCTCACACTGCAGTCTGTTACCCTTGAACAATAAAAACAATGTAAGGGGCAGAGCCTTGACACAGCCAGAGATGCTCTCAAATTAGGTTGCACAGATTAAAAACATGCAGGAGTTTCCCAGGATGATATAAATTATTGATCTATCCCATTTCTCATGTTGCCCAAATGCTTGTAAACGTTACTACACAGAAACATCTGTACGAAACTGCCCTAATAAATTTATCCCACGAAGAAAAAAAAAGTTAATTTAATCTCAGAATTACATGAGAGACATTCTGTTTGAGTAGCAGCAAGCATGCAGAATCCCAGCGTGGATTCCACTGTGCATACCTGCTCAAACTCTCAGCAGACACACTCTGAACACCTGCGAGTGCCTGACAGAGGCAATCGGGCCGCTGATTTCTTACCCACAACAGGCAATCTGTTGATACACTGTGAAACCAGTATTAGGAGATGCTTTAGTCAAAATGCTGGAGGTTATTAATCACAGCTTTGGGGTTTCTGACAGGATGTTTTGATAAAATAAATCTATTTTAAGTGACTGTAATGAAATACTAACCGGTTTTTGAAGGGCTTTTAAGATGTTTTTAAGAAGTTTCAGATCAAAGACTCAGTTAATGTAACCTCCATGCATTAAATATTTAGTACTTATTCAGTCACTTGAGCACTCAGGCATCTTGACATTGTAAAAGGAGGAGAGGGAAATTGAGTTTAAGTCAGTTTTACACAGTGGGATTTTTCAGTTTTTATGTTAAAATCCCAGGCATGTAATTTTAATACAAAGGGGTCTATTCTTCTACAACAGTATATGCACCACCCATTAAAAGAATTCTTTGTTCACCTGCATAGATGGGAGAATAAATCCTCTATAGAGTCACTTCAGTAGAAACTGTTGTGCTGGGATTAACATCATGATTGAACATTATTCTGTCTTTGAGCTCTCTGATGGACAAAACCAAATGCACACACTTCTCTTTCCTGAACAAGTAGGCACTTACAAGGAACACAGAATTTTAACAATGGCAGATAGATTTAAGCAAGTTCTTTTTAGATATTTGGATTATGTGACTGTAAGATATTTCCCCTTTCTAGCATCCCTGAATTCCAACAGCTGATCTTTACCATTTCATTTCTTCCAAGAAATGCTCAGAGGTCTCCAAAACAGATGAAGGAAATAATCCTATTTGGGGACTTATTAAAATAGATGTCTTAAATTAATACACTGCAGAGTATTAGGGGCGGATATCCACTCTGAAAATGCAACACTCTATATAAATCTTACAATTTCTCAAGCACCACCATTCTAGTGAAAGCTCACTGAATGTAGTAGGAACTTGAGGATGACTTCAAGCAGAATGAAGACATTCCTGAGTGCATTTCTTCGCTCACTTGCAGAGGATTATAGACACTAAAATATTAAAAATTGCCTTTGAAACTATTGCCATGACCCACATTAGTATCTATTCTCAGAATCAAGGGAAGTATTGTGCATTTCTATCCTGTTTAACACAACCATGGACACCTCCAAGTTCTTTGATTTGCACGGTTGCTCTAAGGCTCTGATATTTCACATTATTTTGTGATACATACAGAAAAGAAACAACCTTACCTCAAACACTACCAATATATGGAAAAAACCCAGCAAATGGTTCTGCATATTTCTCACAGACATTACCCAAATTTCATCACAAACATTTTCCCAAAATTTACAGTGTGATTGAAGATGACTGCACCCTAATTTGAAAAAAGCTAAAACTGACCTCTGAAGTAATGGCAGCAATACATATTCCCAAATCTGATAAGGCATCATCGTTACGTGACCCTATTTGTCATAAATGTCCTCTGAATGTTAAGCAGGCACAAAGGCTGTGTGTCACCACGGGCTCAGCCCTGACACTGAAAGACAAACAGCCACTGACAACATCCACGTGGATCTCCTGGTAACCGCATGAGCTCATCTGTTTTTCTCAAAGGCTTGTCTCGGTTTTCCCTGCTTTCACTGCTGGCTGTGGCTCTGGAGCTCCTGTCTTCTCTGCCATCTTAATTGATATAAACACAAGGTGCAGGAAGGTGCAAGGTGATTTTACAGGAAAAAGACATTTCTTTGTATATAACTTGAATATTTCTTATGCATGGTTGCCTCTGTGAGCATGCCACTGTGAGAAACTCCCAAACAGTAAATTAAACAAATTAATCCTTGCTCTGCTGAAGAAGAAACTGTGTCAGAACTGTTCTATGCAAAGAAATCCAAACCACAAGACAATCCTCACCACACAAAGGATGTTAAATACTCCAATAGGTCCCTCACTGATTTACCCAGCAGACAGAATATATCTACAAGGTACTACTGAATAACTTCATGTCTGTGTTTCTTTTGTGGCTTCTTTGATTTTGTTGAGAGTGAAGACCTGTGTTGAAACCATCTAAACAGCCAATAAATCAAGATGATTCCTGAAGAATTTAGCCTTGTGAAAGTAGATCTCTAAAGATTTCCTGGAATCTTAGAAACAATTACAGCTTCAAAACTAGCAGGAAGCCTAGGAAAAGACAGAGATAATAATTTGGTTAATTCTGAAACAACAAACAAACCTTCTAGACGTAACCTAGGAGAACCTTGGTTGTAATGAGGCGCAGCACAGGAGAAGTCGGGTATCAGATCTTGTCCTGCTGCCTCTGTCACTGACATTGCACTCCAAAGGAAGGCAACTTGGACACGGGGAGAGCAGAGAGGTTGTGACCAATGCTCCAGTGCAGATGTCATGAAAACTGAGAGGAATAATGGAAGTGGTTTTGATAATAGTGAAAAAAAGGCCTTTACCAATTCTATAGAAACCGAATGCAGCATTATGAAATACTCAGCTTGACTGTGGCACTTTCAGATGCTCTGACAGTTAAAAATGAAAAAAGAAGAAAGGAAGAAAAAAATTGAAAGGAGAGGTTGCCCAAAATTAGCAACATTAAAACATTAAATATTTCAAATGGTATTGATCAGAAGACAGGAAATATGAGAATTATCACATTTTTCTTTATAGAAATGAATGCCATTCAAATACATTCCAGTTTATTGTTAGTTATGGTGTTTCAACTTGTAATGAATATGGCCTTTTGAAATCAGGATACATCCACACATAATGCTTTGAGATGCAAAGGACTTCTGAAAAGAAGCAATCTTGGCTCTATGTCAGCTATTAACAGGAGAATTGTTCCAGGCTTTTAGAATTTGGGATCATTTGAGTAAACAACATACAATCAGTTTACACAACTCTGATAGGGTGAAGGTGTCTCTCAGAGAAATTAAACATGGACTGTCCCTGGAACAAAAACTGTAAAATTTTATGCTCATGTTGGCTGCAACCAGGGGTGCAGATGGGTATCCCCAGCACACAGAATGTGGCATGAAGCTGCTGTAAGGAATTCTATCCACGATCATTGCTGAAATACATCTGCCACCAGTGCTAAGTGCAGCCAGGGAGATCTGATGACGTGTGATCAGCTCCAGAGGTTTACTATCACGACACATTACTGTTACGCAGTAGGCTGCGATCCTTCCCTTATCATCATTATGGGGTATTTTTGGATCAAAGAAAGAATATGTTGAAACACCTTTGTGATTTCTAGCAAATTTCTGTGCAATACAATTCCCAGAAAAGCCCAATGTTCTGAACCGTCTGTGCACATGGGCTCCCTATTGTGTTAAAGACACATCTCCTGTTGATGTTTTCCAATAAATTATATAGTGTGTGTTGCTGCCAGAGTACAGGCTATCCTACTTTCTAGCACATGGAGCAACTTCTGAGGCTAATCAAAGAAGGTATCTTTTGTGAATTAGTATTTTAGGGATGTTAATCATCACCAGTCCAAGGTCTTTCTAAACATCTTGTTGTGATTCAGCATTATTGCATGTAAAGTTAATAATTTTTTGACTGTATGAAAGGAAATAGAGCTTATCTGCATTTCAAAAAATATATAGACATAAAAAAGGGTCACTCCCCTGGGCTATTTTAAAAAATGGATTACGGAGCAATTACTCCGTGGTCACCAGTTGCAGGAGAAAACTTCTTCCTTTCCGAGTAAGTTTTCAGATTGAGCATGTCAGGAAATTTGTGCCATTACATGTAAATACATGAAACTGGGGTGGAAATAATTTCTAGAATCGAATCTGTTAAAAAATGAACACAGGTGCAGTTCTTATCAGACAAGGAAAGACAGGAGGGAACAGGAAAGGTTTTGACATGCATTTCTCTTTCACTCGTACCAAAAATTTGCTTGGCTGGTACTGAAGATTCTGGAGATGGCTGCTACAGGAACCATCAGTTTACTTTTCTTGGTACTACCTGATGGTTCCCACTGACTTCGCAGTACATAGAAGGGGAAGTGGTTGCTGTCCAGAAGCTTTGCAATACATTGATTTTCCTTTTTTTTCTCCTGATTTAACTTTCTAATGAGCAGAGAGAGCATGGCATACATAAATTCATTGTATTGTAACATATATTTTTTCATTGTAGTCCTAAAGGAAGTCCAGATTTCTAAAAGAAGAGTTCGTATTTGCCTGTATTTCTCTGGGAAGATGAAAAGGCTGAGATTTCAGAGACCACAGCCATTCTGCTTCATTATTGTCATAGCAACAAATGATCTTGAAGCACTGTATGCAACATCTATAGCCATTTGCAGTATAGCTCTAGCTACTAACTTGTTTCTGTTAATGGCTGGCATGAACCAGTCTCTGTAATCTCTGCAATTTAATTGATGAACTGCAAAACAAATGGTCATAGTTAATAAAATTATATTTTGCCATCTGTGTCCAGTAATGAGAAAATCTGAATTATAGGAATGAAAAAGAATGAAGTTTTCTTCCAAACAGATCAATGCATCCCACCTCTTTGTCAGCATTAAATTAGATGTTATCTGTTGCTGTGCATTTCCCTCCTTGGTTGCCATGGCTAATGGGAGTTTCAGCCAAGATGGGCAAGAATTCTGTTTGACCATAGGGAATATAATACCTTTTGCTCTGTTTTCCTACGAGTCTGTGTAGTATGAGTCTACAATCTTATTTGGTCTGAGTGCATCCAAGTCTCACTTATAGGAGGACAATTTCGTTCAGCTCTGCAGTGTTATTTGCTGTTACAAAGCCTTATCTATTTCTATAAAAGAAATCTAGAGGATATGTGCAGTTTTATTCCTAAAGCTTTGAAGGATTTCAAAATCAGCTGGAGCTGAAGGCAAATCTGGTGCTGCCACAGTATCCTGTAAGGATGATTACAACAGCAGAAAAGTACACCCTTGGAACACATATTCTGTTTTCCTGAGTTCCCATTCTGAGCACTTTGTTCTCCTGAGAGCAAGGATATAAATTGTCTGGACTCTCCATAAAGAGGACACTACGATTTAAAGGAAAAAGCAAAACGAGAAAAAAAAACCACCCCAAAACCTTTTATAAATTCTCTAGGAACCTCTAAATCATTAATTCCCGTAAGAGATAGATGGTCCCCACACAGAAGAGCGCAAAGTACTTTATGGTGATAACTTGATTACCTAGACCACGCCAAGGATCTGGACCATTTCCTTAAGCTTTAGAGAGGAAGACAGACTAAGGCAAGAAGGAGATTATATTATATTATATTCACTCACGGGAGACAAAGAAGACGCAGTGCTGCTGAGCACCCTGTTGTGTGCAGCAACACTATTCTTGTTCTACACAGTACCTTTCAGATTTTTGAAATATTCATTGTTTGGATTAATATCTATGTCTAGGTCTCAGACAAGCCTTGATAGATCTCACTGTATTGCCAAAATATCTCCTCTTTTTTCACCACAGTACCATCAACCTCTGTTTTAGTCGTCATCTGTTAATCTATAAAGTGCCCTTAATCAGTCATCTCTGACATTCCTATAAATTTTCCATCAGACATAACACATTACAGGCTATTTTTCATTCTCAGAAGGCAAATAAGAAAAACAGACTTGAGGTCTTGAATCACATAAACTGTGCAAAATAGCAGACTCCATTCCTAGCTCTTTTCCTGAAAACCACGGCCATAATTCGAGGAGCACAGCAGCTACAAATAGAGCCTGGTTTCCAAAACATTAAACTTATTTTTGGGGTGTAAATATCAGAAGATGGGGTTCAGTTTTGTCTAGCAGGAGCTCTGAAAAGAGAAGTTTGCGCTTTCAGCTTTTTCAGAAGTGGATGTGGAAACGTGCTGCCTCGGAAAGCCCGAGCGGATGCGCTGTCCAGGGTCCTGACAAGGATTGGAAGACTCGATTCTGCGCTGAACTCCATCTAAATTAACTGGTTGCTGCGGCTGACCTCTGAAAATGAATACCAAAGGCTTTCCCACAGGCTGCTTCCCAGCAATCCAGGTTTCTGCAAAAGTCTGCTTTCCCATAAAACGACATTGCAGTCAGAATAATGTTATGAACCTTAACTCACTGATATTTATGCAATATTTTGGAGGCTGTCAGAGCAAAAGTTCAAAAGAAAAAAAAGGGTTTTCTTTAAAGACAGGCATGAGATTTTCCCTTATTCCATGCTGAGAACAGTGCCGCATTCATAAATATGGAAAGACTAGTTAATATTTTAATTCTAAGCAACATAGATTTTTAAAAAGGAAAAAAAAAAGGAAAACAAACAACATTTAACATTGTGCAGCTGTTACTAATGAATTAAGAAGCTGATTAGAAGTAGAATGATGGATATTAATGCATTATTATAATCCACCATAATGCAGAAAATCTAAATGGAGGAAAAAAGTGTATATTATAAAATCCTGAAGTTGTCAGATTCTGAGAAAGTAACAGTCATCTTAAATTTTAACTAATTAGGACTAAGTGCAAAATTGGATGCAATTAATGAGAAATTAAAAATAAATGGGAGGAAAATTATTTCTGAAACAGATTTTCTTCCATGCCTACTCATGGAAACTCCTTACATGGATGGTATCTCTCCTTTGTCTTCCTCCATGTTACACATTTATTAGAACATCAGATAAGGTGGTTCAGAAAAACACACTTTCTGTAGAAAGGTATGTCCACAATTCTAGGGAATTCTGAGCAAAAAATATTTGACTGTGGGCCTAGGGCTGGCTTTTTTTTTTCCACTGGAAATGTCATGTAACTGGGGCCTTTTCAATCCGTGTTCATTTTCTCAGATTGTTCTCTGCTGCCACAGTATGGTGCTCAGCTGCTGTTTGAAAACATGAAAAAGAGGATCTTTATCAGAGACTGCAGTTCTTTTCATGTACCAGTGTGACTGGTTGCCATGTAAGAGCTCTTTTAAAGAGTATTAAAAAGGCTTTAAGCTGTATCTTATATTTCCTAAGCAGTGAAAAAAACAGTTTTCAATTAAGTACCTACTGCTTTACATTAAAAAGCTCCTGTCTCCTCATGTTATTTGTATGTCATTTTGTCTTCAAAACAAAGATAAATATTGCTTTCAGTATTTGTGGATAATAGCAGCACTTCAACAGCAGCAGGCTTTTTCTATGAAAACACTCTTTTTTTCTTCTTTTCCAGGAATACCATAATCTTCTAAAATAAAATATGTTTGTATGCAACAGGATGTCATAAAAAAAGGATGGCACTAGCCTCCCTTACATGTAAGTTTGATGTGCTTCATCATTACACTATTCTTTGATTCAAAAGGACTTTGCTAACAGTGCAGAAAAGGAAGGGTCATTAAAATCACACTGAAATCAAGAACAGATCACAGGCTACATAGAATATCTCTCAGCTGTGCTTCCCTATATGTATTATATTTTCATGAGCCTTACTTCCTCTCTTCAAGTACGTATCTTCAAATACTTGGGTCAACAGTAAGGATGCACTCAGCCAGCTGGGGCCACCTGAACTACACTGCCTTGGTCTCTACTGTCTTATAATCTGCATCAAAATATGTTCTTATGTCTTTATTTTCTCATTTCTATATGATATCTCCCCAAATCCCTTCTGACATACAGGCAGAAGTCTTCTTAGAACTGTCTTTCAGTTTTTAAGGCTTAAGGACAAAAGAGATAAAGTCTTACTGAACATGTGCACGGCAAGGACAAAGAACTCCAGGATTAGCACAAATCTCTTATGCAGAAGGCCTCAAATGCACACCTTACTCATACATTGCTAAAAAAAAAAAGATTGCTGAGCAATGGTGGGAATCACTTTACACACAGACATTCAGCATATTTATAGAGAAGTGCAAAAAGGGGGGTTTTGTTATTATTTTTTGCCTGTAGTCATGTTGGTATAGTGGTAGTATAAGTTCACAACAAAACGTTGGGGCACCAGGCCCAAGTGCTGATTGTTTTGACCTTGGAGCTTAAGGACACCTTTACACACATTAAACTTGATGTCATGAACTGTGCCAGTGACTTCAACATGTCTATTTAACATGCTTAAGTTTAAATCTGCACTTAAGTGTTTTGCTGGATTGGAGCCACAATGCTCAGTTTACATAAATTATGCGAACAAGATTTTGCCTGAGGTATTTAGAGATTTTAATATATTATACTTCCATTCTAGAGCTGGTAAAAAGTTAAATCAATAAATAGTTCTTTCTCTGGTTAAATTAAAAGGCATAAATCCAAATCCTTAGGACTGAGCAGACTTTGCAATTGTTAAATAAGCCTGCAATCCCAAGGTTTCAGCCCTACAGGTAATGTGAGCCAGGCTAACCATCTTCTGGGTCTACAGTCAAAGAACAAAGATTAAAATACTGCTCCAGCCCCACAGATGCATTACACAGTCACCACTCAGGAGATCTAAACAGAAACCAACTCAAACACAGCCAAAATCCCAGCAGAGTCAATGCAGTGAAGTGCTACGGGGCAAATGTAGTTAATAGCTCCACATAGCACGATTTCCCCTCCGTGCGAGTACATTCAGCATCACTATCAACATGGTAATTATTGCTTAATGCTGTGCTACAAAGCAGGGAAAACAAATTTCTGGAAATGGAAGTGAGAGAAGACTGAAGGCATTCTAGGGTTTTCTCAGGTTTCTAAGGGCCCTACATACCCTCAAAATACACTCATGGCCTGCAGGGCAACTAAATAAATTTTAAAACTGAAAAAGCTTTACGTTGCTGTACACACAGGACCCCAGACTTCCTTTTTTTGATGAGATGATATTAATTGGTTGTGCCATGTTATTTCCCAAGCACCAACTAAAAAACAGGGATTCTAGTCAGCACCGAACATGGAAAGGAAAAATATGTTCTCCATGTCCCCGAAAGCTCATGGTGCAGTAACTAAAGGTGACTGCCTAGATCTGAGGTTCAGCTCCCTGTATGGACAAAAGCAGTTGGTTTCCCACTGGGATTAAAGTTACCCCATGGAGCTGCGTGGCACTCAACCAAGTAGGAGAAAATACTGAGGACAGGAATGAGTAAAACCCACCTTTTACTTGAAATTTGCCATTGCCATGAACAAAGGAGTCAGACCCTGAAATGCCTTCCTGCACCGCAGTGTTAGTTCAGGCATTTCAGGACATCTGACTGGATCATTAGTGTTCCCTTTCCAGGCTGAAGCCTGGACCAGCCACGTATTATCCCAGCCTTTCTGGAAATGCAGGGGTACATATTGAGGGATGAAGCAAACAGGGAACACAAAAGACAGAAGGACAAGGAAGACAAGTCCTAGACCAGGGTATGAAGTTATGTGAAATGGCACTGAGATGGGGAGATCGAGTGCACAGAAGAGAACACGACTGCCTTGTGCAGTCCCGGTATTTAAAAGACCTCACAGCTATTTTGGACTTGCCCTTCACAACTCAAAGAGATAAGGGGAATGAATAGGAAAGAACAAAGCAGGATAAGTAACACAAGAGCAGAAAACAAATACCACAGCTCCTTTCTTCTAGCTAGCTTAGGGAAGTATAAACTAAATGGAGAGAAAAGGGAAGGTTACGTTTGAGGCAAAGAAAGGGCAAGCCAGATGAAGGACAAGTGTGGAGTAAAGGTGAGATGAAGAGTCTGACTTGGAAATGGGAAGAGCCATGAAGCAAAAGGCCAACCTGGGCAGCTACAAAAAGTCCAGTGAAAACTTCAGAAAGGTCACTACTTTCCAAAGGTTTTCCTGAGTGGCTACAAGATGAAAGGGTGAAGCTTGGGACCTGTGCATGAAAACAGTTTGTATAGACTAACTTTGCCACACATAACTAATTCACATTCATTCCTTTCAGGAAGTTTTTTCTTAATAAAATGGAACATAACGTTTTTTTTCTTCAGATGATTTCTTACCTCAATGCACTTTTTGTGCTCAAAGCTTCTTTTTTGGTGAAGTGCTTTTTCCAAGAGTTTTTTTTAAATGGAGAATGGTAGTAATAAAATGTGAACTGCAAAATGGACTTAAGATTTGAATCCTTCTTCACAATTTAAGGTTTTTTAACTCATAATTAGATAAAGAGCAATTTATGCAAAGCCTTCTAGAAATTATTTTACTTTATCGAACAGTGTTCTTTCTGTACTTTAAGAAATAATCAGCTTACGAATTTAGTAACCTCGCATGATATTAACTGTAAATGATGATTTTATTGAGTTTGGTTTTTTCAAAAACTATATATTGCTGCCAACTTAAACCAAAGTATTTCGTGGTTTTACCATGAACCCTTGTATATATCCTACAGACAGATTGCAACATTCAACAGTAACATCGCTTCACCTATCCTTCCTATTCTGTGATTCCCACAGGCCAAGTTATCTCCCAGGACTCCTTTTAAATTGCAACAAAGAAATTTTCCTTAAAACTGATGGTATAGAATAGTCCCCTGTAATTTTTCATGTTATTTATATAATTTCCCTGGTAGCACACTGTGCTATTATATGCTATAAATCATATTTTATTTTGGAAAGAACTGCTGGTGGTGTTATTTTTAGGTCCAACTCTACTTCTGCTGATATCCAATCCAGCCAAGAAAATAGCTGTAGGAACATTTAAAATCTCACATACAGTGCTGGGATGACATCCATATTACGAATGTTTTGGGAACAGCAGTACTATAGGAGTAAAAAATACACCACTGACTAAAGAGAATGTGTACTGAACATATACATAGCTGCACTGTTACACTACTGAGAAATGAGAAAGGGGATTTACTTTTTCTAAGCACTATTTCTCTGGCCTTTTTCAGGCCAAGTAAATTGCCACAAATTACATTTACATGACATTTCAACCTAGTTACAGTCAAATCCATCGGAAAATACAGTATCTGACACCAACAGGATTTCAAAGGTACGTTACATCACACAGAAGCCTGTAACTTCTATTTTTTTCCGAAGACCAAGAGTACACTTTTCTTTTACAGAGCTGTTATTACATAACCTAGAGTTGAATGCAGAAATGGGAAATTTAACCTTAGAAAAACTGCCTATTTTCTTTGCTTCATGCTTTAAAAGGTTCATAACTGAGCAGTTAAAAATGGACCAGCAGAAAAACGATAGAACCGATCAAGTATTTTTACCAGAGTACGAAGTCATTTAGTCAGTAAATAAAGGATATTTGACCAATGAACCGGCAATGTGACATCTGGTGTGCCGTTTCACAGTCCTGGGGCATCATTCTGCTCTCCCTGGTACCAGCACGAATCAGGAGTAACTCATGTAAATTAAAAGCACACCCCAAAGTGGTGCAGAGTCAGGAGGAAGCTCCCTGTGTTCCAGCCTGTGTCTTCCAGTGTTCCATATCTGACTTAAGAGATCAGCTCATTTACAGAGCCCTACATCAGACATATTGCCTTCTTGTTTTAAAATATGTGTGTTTAATATTTAATTCAACAGAATTCCATATTCCAGTCTCTGTGTGCTGTGCGAGTCCCTTTGAGGCTCGTGGTTTGTACGTGCAGTCACAACTCTCCTCAAGTGCAATTTGGAAGCACCATTGCCTAATGGAGTGAAAGGAAGTATCTGGCTCTGATTAATGCTGCTTCTCTTTGGAGTGAGTAATGAAAATAATGCCCAGCCAGTGTCAATTTGCAAAGTGGGCTGTAGGAGTTGAGCCAGGCTGTCCAAAACTCATTTAATTTATTACGTGTGCCCGTGGAATACTGGTGGAGGTACAGGTCTTGTCAATTGTCCACACACTTCAAGCATACACAGGCAATTTGAATTACCAACTTCAAATGACAACACACTCAAAAATGCTGCCAAGTCTGAAACACTGGTTATAATGCTACACACATAGCTGTTACTGCATATGAGACTGAATAAGTGTCATCTAATAGGTTCTGCAAATGTAAAATGTGCCTGTGCTTATATTTCACAGAAATATAAAAATTATTTTTAATTATGCTATGCTGTGAAATATTGCATAATATTTGCTGAGAGGAGAGACACATCAATAATACGCAAAAAAAGTAATTCTACAATTTAAAAAAGTGCTCACAGATTTTGAACTTCTGATCTGTTGGAGCAAACCAAAGAAAATCTGAAGTTACCCAAGGCCAACAACAGCAGAATGAAAATAGCAGTTTAAATGGTACCTGGGTGACCATCTCAGCTCACTTGCAGGGGAGACTATTTTCAAGAACATTTGGCACATCTAGAATGTGAGATAGCTCTCTGAAGTAAAGAATATAAATATTAAAAGGTCAGAAATAGTACAGCTAAGTTATCCATTTAAATGGGAATGGGAAACTTTGCCATTTGGCTCTGAACCATTTTGTCATTTCGCATCCTAATGACAATTACATGTCCCATACCGATATTTCACTTTCAATTTTCATAGAATTAGTGATAGCATTTCAGGAGTTAACGGAGGCAGAGTACTTTCTTTAGAGAAGATATGAAATTAGATTAGAAATTAGATTGCCTTGAAAACATTATATGCAGCAAAATGTGCACTCAGAAAGCCTCCAGGAGTAATCCTCTAAGCATGGCTTCTTGTGACTTGAGTTTTACTTTCCCACAACAAATTAAATAAAAACCAAAAACAACTCCAAAGATCTGTGGTGCGAGTCTGCCATCTCCAAGAGACACAACTCAAAACTCCATAACAGAGGAGAAGTGAAATTGTTTCCAACACTCCCCCATCCTCACAATAACAGACTGCAGCAGGGAGGGCTGTGAAACTCCCCTGGAATGACCCCGAGGGGACCAGCGGCTACATGGCAGCTCGACAGATGTGCTGCAGCCTTCCCCTTCCAGGCTATCCCTCCTCAGCCTCCTCCTCCTCCCATGCCCAGCTTGAGGACTCGAGAGTTTGTCCTCAGACGGCATCTTTAAACCACCTTTCCCCATGTGCTACCAGGGGTATCGTCCCTTCGCCAGGAATAGAGCTTCTAAGGGCCTCTTTATGCCAATCTGATTCCTCTCATCTTACATAAGGGGCCAGGCCAGGGACAGAGCTCGCTTTCTTAGCTCTAAATCCATCCTATATGGCACGCAATTCTCCAAAGTACAGCCAGCTTCTGCTTTTATGGAGCACTGTGCAGTGAAGAATGAAGGATCCTGTTTTTCACCATTTAAAGATGTATGATAGCAACAAAGCTCTATGTTAAAATATTTAACTCGCAGAGAACTTATGGAAATTGTCTATTCAAGCTCAGCAAAGACATTAAATTACCAAGCTGTTCTAGGACAGTTGTGTGTGGAGAAAAGCCAGAAATGCTCTGAGATTGTAATGTTGCTCACAAAGATTACAGCATGAGCCTGATTCAGAAGCTTTTTTATACAGCTTGGTGAGCTGCAAAATGTTACCATATCAATTTCTGCAAAACATACTGTGTGTGTACATATAGATATAAAAGCAGGACTTATACACAGCACATTTCCTGCCACATTTTGAGTGGCATCTGTTTGTTTAGAGTGCTGAAATATGAAAAATAATATTTAGCAACTACTGGTAACACAATGTTAACAAGATTTAAGAGTATAGCTCTGTCTGTCAAAATGCAGATAAAAGACAAATCCTTCTATCTCTGTTTTAATCAGTCAGATCAGAGGTTTGATGAATATGCAAATGTGACTGTTTATACACTAGTTTCAGAGTGAAAGGAAACAAACTCAGTTTCATTATAGAATTAATGACAGCTCTGTCCTCTAAGATTAATAATTAAAACCCTACTCGCATTAAGATGATAGTGCTCTTTCCTCCCAGCCTCTGCAGATTTTACTTTTCTATTTTTTAATACCCCTTTCCCTCATAATTGTTTGTCCCCCTAATTGGAATGATCAATAATTAATGCCAGTTCATGGATATGCAATAGTCATCTTTAGAACAAGAACTGTACTTAACCTACAAAAAGGGTTAAAAAATCCCTTCTTTTGTTAATTCTGTTTTTACTCTTCTCTGTAAGTTAATTTTTTTTCCTCCAAGTTTTATGCCACCATAGGAATCTTCATGGCCTGCTTTGATGATGGAAGCCTTTCATTTGTTTCAGTGCAGGGTATACATATGATTTCATTTTGATTTTCACAATATATGCTGGGTTTCTTTTCAAAGCCCCTGCTGCTGGGATCAGCAGGATTCACAGCTTTCTGATTCTGAAACACATTCTACAAGTTAGACCAAATCAAATCTCAGAGAAAAGACTTAGAGTGTGGTAGAAGTGCATTATAAAATCTGAGAAAGCAAAAATAAGAAAAAAAATCAGATTTGAGCTATTATTTTTTAATCTGATGATTTCTGAGTTGACATAGGAGTGGCTGAGTCATGCTTGCCAAATCCCCTGGACAGGCAGCATTTCAGAGAAAGACTGTAGCAAAGTGAGCAGAAGTTCAGCCTTGCCATTAACCCTCCTTCCTGCTCCAGAAGAACTATGACACTTCATTTTATGTGGCCATTAGGATCTGTACAGAGACCACTAAATCCCTTCTAATTGCAAATCACCAAAGCACAAATTTTTAAGAGAAAATAAAATAGGTGGTTTGTGTATGTTTTGCATTATTTTATCAAGAAAAGTTATCTTCTGGGTCAAAACCCCATATTTCTTTCTGAACAGAAAAGCTCTTACAGAAAGACAAATGGTCAGAGTACTCTAAAAATCACATTTCTTCAATAAAGCTGTTTCAGTTTCATCTTTTAATGTCTTTAGAGGTGAACCGATCCTACATAGGAACCTAGCATTGCCTTGCCTATCGCAAAGGAAATATTTTATGTGAAATTAAGTTAGCATTTGTCTATATTTCACCACGCAGGTACACTTCCTCCTGTGTCATCGATAGCGAGAAAACAAATACGTGTTTGTGGGAACTTTAGCAAGGATGATGGATGATACTCTGGAAGCATTTAAGGGCAGACATCCATAACGAAGCCTGCTGGCTGGTGAGCATGCCTGGTACTTACCACGCTGAGCCCCAGCAGCTCCCTGCAGAAGTAATCCATGTTCCTCCTCTGGAGGTTGTCCAGGTAGTGCTGAAGGCGGGTGTAGGTGTAGGGGTAGCAGTAGGCAAACTGGTAAGTGTCGTCCTCTCGGTCGAAGCAAAAAGCAAAGGACATGATGTAGTTCTTCCTGTGGTCTGGGCAGCGGTAGTAATACACGTTTTTGGAGGGGATCCTTTGCCTGGAAAACAAGAACGTGTATGGATAGGTATTAGTTGATGCATATGTACACGGACATAAGAAATCTGAACAAAAGGGCTGTGGGTGATTCAGATTTCCCCCAAAGTAAAGGAAGTGGAACAGCCTGACCAGCTCAGGAGCTGGCGAGGAGATCCCAGAGCCTGCATTTGGGAGCACTTGTGCAGATCAGGGCCACGACAGCTCCGGTGCCGCTGTCACCACCGCGACTGCAGCTCTGCCCGGGTGCCCAGGCTGGCAGAGTCACCACAGCAGGGAGGGCATCACACAACCAGGGAAACCCCTTCCCACAAAGTGAAAACAACGCACAGGGCGTCCAAACATCCTCGACTTCACTATCGGGCTGCTGCAACCTCACAGCAGCCGTACCTCACACACAGGCTCCAGCCCAACCTACACCCTTTCCTACAGGTTTCATTCACCAGCACAGAGAGGAGGCACAACTAACGACGGAATGTCAGTACAAGGCAACACTGACATTACTGAAATTCAAAACATCTTTATATAGATATATATATTTATCCTTAATAGTCAGGATACGTATCAACACCTAGCCAATGAATGGAACAAAAGATAAATTCTCGAGGTCAAAAAACCAAATAAACAGGCCATCTAAAAATCATACAAAAAACCCCTTCAGGTATGGAAAATAACCAGGTCTTAAAATAGAAAGCAAAGGAGAAAAGGGTATTTGTTCCCATTCCAAATTGGACTGCTGCCCTCCTCAACATTTCTGGTCTATCTGACAAGATAGAAATGAATATACATGATGGTAAATAATTATAATAAAGACATTTATGCCACTGTTATCAAGGTGGTATCTCTTTGAGGAATACCAAGTATCTGCCTGCAGTCTCTCACACAACTCCGATTATTCTGTTACTTTTCAAGAGAAACGAGTAATATTTCAGAGGCGGGGCACAAACTTGTTCTGTGGATGAGAGATGTTCGCTATTTCTGTCTGTATGCATTGTTCATTTCTTAGGTGGAATTTCCAGCTTCATTTGGACAGGAATAATCTCCAATCATGCCATGCACTTGTAATTTGATGTAAGTAACTTACCGGTCATGTTTGGCAACAAAGTGCTATGGTCCTGCAGACTCTACCTGATTCAATTATGCAACCTTATAAACAGGTCTCATCTAATGATTGAAGCAGATCTCAGCTAAACTGGGATCATGGTGAGGGAAAAACATAACAAGATTTACAGACATAGCACCAGTAATGTGTCTCTTTGTAATCATTCCGAGAAGCTGGTCTGCTGCAGAACATCAGTTTTGGCCTCTCATTGCTAATATGAATTAGAGGACAAAACCCTCTCATTATACACAGCTATATGTTTGCCAATTAGCAGCAGTTAACGATTCTGACCAGCAAGACTCAGGATCTACAAAGAGAAACTGAAAAGAATTGAGATATTCTTGAGAAAGTAAAATAAAGTACCAGCGATGCAGTTAATTACACTCAGAATAAGAATTTATCTGCCCCTTTTAATGCCCTGCTCCTGGAACACTCAGGGCCTCAATAATTTACTTCACCATCGTGACTGAACACGAGCCAGCTGTGCCCAGGTGGCCAAGAAGGCCAATGGCACCTGGCTTGTACCAGCAACAGTGTGGCCAGCAGGACCAGGGCAGTGACTGTCCCCCTGCACTCAGCACTGGCGAGGCCTCACCTCGAATTTAGATTGGATATTAGGAAATATTTCTTCAGTGAAAGGGTTGTCAAGCGTTGGAAGGGGCTCTCCAGGCAAGTGGTGGAGTCACCATTCCTGGACGTATTTATAGGATGTGCAGATGTGGCACCTGGGGACCTGGTTTAGGGTGGCACTGGCAGTGCCAGGATAACAGTGGGACTCAACAGTATTAAAGGACTTTTCCAACCTAATGAAATCTATGATTTGATTGTGTTTTTTGTTAAATAAGACGCTTGCATATTACTGAGATCTGGAAATTATATATAAGGCACAAATATAAAAGACAGGAAAAAAAACCCTTTCATTTTTTTTAAAAAAAGTATCAGTAGGCAAAAAATGCCACCAGCCATCTGCATACAGCACTCTTACCTAATGGTTTTCTTCAGTATCTTAACATATTTCTATCATTCGCCCTCACTCTGGAGTGCTATAGGACATCCCTCATTTGATCTCAAATCAAGCAGATGATATGGCAGTGGGTAAATGTATTCCAGCTCCCAGTCCTCAAACCATAATGCAAGTTTAAACAGTATGTTGCTGAGTTGTTGAACTTTATTTGTTTCCAAATTAGCATGGGAAAAATAATACAGGACGAGCCTCACTTTGTGCTATAAAAATTTCATGTAAAATGAGACCAATAGGAGGAAATTCGGGATTTTAGAAAGGCTAATGCTAATTGAAATTCATCTGCTGATAGTTAATGTTTAAATGACACATAGTTCTCCTTGGTTCAATAACTTTCTACTTTTAAGCAAGTTGAAGACAACTTTGTTAATGTATTAAAGGCACTTTTGATATTTCATTCCCTTTCCCTTTCATTATAAAAGCTAAGCATCTGTTTTATTATCCACTTTGACACATCACTTTATGGCTGCATTTGGCTATTATGGCTAATCTTGATGTCTAGGACATCTGGTATTGACATTTCACTATCTGGTGTCTGACACAACAGCAGAAACCATCCTCAGTTCCTAGGTTTAAATTCACCCTCTCAGGGCAAAAAGAGCCCAAACTCTTAATTCAAACCATATCTTCCAAAAATAATTATAATAGTACTCCTGTCACTGCTAATCTATTTTTATCTCTCCTAGCACTTTGTCACTGCTAATCTATTTGTGAGTCATATAGAGAAAGAGAGTTAGCGTTTAGATACCAACAACACATCTTTACACACAGGAGCTTAATCAGATTGAGATCTTATCAGGGAATTAAAGAAGAAAAGAAAAAAGGGAAAGAAAAGGAAAGAAAAGAGACACAGTGCTAGATATCACCAACCGAGTTTTTGATAACGAAAAGACATTGCTCAGTTCTTGAATTAACCTTTGTGTCCTAGACACACTATTGTTTACTCTTTCCCTTTTTTGTTCTATGCCTTCTGGAAAAGGACACCCACACACTGTGGCAGCAGCTGCTCCTATTAATTTAAAGCTATTACAAAAATTAAAATTAAACCCAATTACTTTGGCTGGTTTATAGCTGGGGAACGGCTTAGTCTGATTGTTCCCTCTGGTTATGGACAAAAACAATATTCCTACCTACAGGCAGCTGCCAGTGGAATACTAATGCATCTAGGGCCTGGCAGGAACAGATTCAGAGCGCAGAGCCTAACTGCATTTCTTACTAAAGAAAAATATCTTATCATGGATCTGCAGAAATGCACCAACTTCTTAGGCTGTGAGTCACAATGAAGCCGATTTGTAGGTAGAGGCAGGAAGGCAAAATGATTTGTTGCCTCACTGCTCTGATTTGCCCCTTTGCATTTCCAGGCAGCTCACACTCAGCAATGCATCCTGCTAATTGATACACAACTGCCCGGATCTCTGAGCTCCTGAATGGCTGTTTAAAGGAGAACCACCCCCATTCCAAGCACAAGCACAGAGAACAACATGCAAACAACTCATTTCCAGCCTGTTTTCAAGATGTATTTAAAGAAATGAAGCTTGATATTTTACATCAGCTTGACAGAAATTCAGAATGCCTAGTCTTAAAGATAAACACAAAACTCTTCCTGTCCAAGGAAGGAAGCACAGAAATGGAGAGTTTCTCTCTATTTTGGTGCTCATAGTCCAGTGCCAAAGGCTTGAGCCAGTGGATTTGTGTCTTCTCCTCCTGTCTGGCAAGTCAGCACTCCCAACCCAGAGGATTTGTTGCTCCAAGTGTGAGTGTGCACGTGCTCGCCTGCTCCTGTTTGCTACAGTGCAGTCTGCAGTCAGGACATTTGCTCTGTTTTGGTACTGTGCAATAGGGTCAAATTTGTCAGTGTACAAAAAATAAAAATTAAAATTGTAGTCCTCATCCAGTACCAAAAACCTGATGACTTTAGAGGCCCCAGGATTTTACTCCTTGGTACTACAAGAGGTAGTAAGGGGTATAATTCAGAACTTTGAAAACTTTATCCTAACTATATGTCTAATTCGAACATAATTTTAATTTCAACTCTAAGAATTTTGACTTTAAAATCAAATTTATTATCTGTCCTGCCTTTTTTTTCTCTTTTTTTTTTCTGCTGCCTTATTTCCATTTGAAAATTGGGACTTAATCAATGCTTTGGAGGACAAACACCGAGGGTAGTGGTGGTACTGCTTTGTGGCATCTGTTCTCTAAGTTTTAAACATAGACGGGTGCTAATCAAATCCTCTTGTGGCACCACAGCACAAGTAATTACAAAATAACAATTTTTGGAACGCTTTCCTCTCCCTATTGCATGACCAAAGCGGGGAGCTCTGGCCCAGCCAAATTCTCAATGACTTTAATGAGCAGCATAAATAGTCTTTGGACTGCTTTTAATATGGCACTCATAAAGCAATTATTCAGTTCCTTGCCTCCACAGGATTGGGTTAGACATATCACAGTCAGTAGACTTCAAAGTAAAATGATGATCTTTGGAGGAAAAACAAAAAACTGCAAGTGCTGTAAAAAATCAATAGCCAAAAGAAAAATTACGGGATGTGACTTGTAGAGAAATGCTCATGTTGTGGTGTAGCGTTAGCTGTGGTGACACACTGTGGTGATCATTTTCAATTGCCACCAATTTGCACGGGTAGGGATACTACTTAACAAATTTACAAATTTCCAAGCTTGCCTATAGAACTCAAAGGGGTGGGCCTGAGTCACAAACTCAGACAAAATCAAGCCTAATAAC
Organism: Melanocharis versteri; assembly: GCA_013397845.1. Classification (NCBI taxonomy): domain Eukaryota; kingdom Metazoa; phylum Chordata; class Aves; order Passeriformes; family Melanocharitidae; genus Melanocharis; species Melanocharis versteri. The sequence continues at coordinate 625,702 of VZTG01000763.1, read as the reverse complement.
CCAAAACCTGATTCTGATTCAACTTTGAAAAATAACCTCCAGGTATTTATTGACATTGCTCTAAATACTAGATTTGGCTACTCTTTCTGAGTGCTTAGATTTTAGTCCTAAAGCTGGATGTCCCCAGTTATTAACTGCAAGAAATCCAACAAACTCTGCACAAAATCTAGGGATGTGAATCATGTGCTGCAAACTCCTCTTCTGGGAGGCAGCCCTTCCCAACTGAAGGCCTTCCTGACTTCTTTCTCTGCTAGTCTAAGCCATTATTTTTCTTCTTGTTTATTCTTGTTGACAAGTGGAGCTGACCATCTTCAAAATTCTTAGCTTACTTGTGACAAAACAAGTTTGTAGGGTTTTTTCTTGCACATAATTTTATATTTGATTCACAGAGCATGGAGTGACAGTGAATATGTCAGATGGTGTTAAATATTTTCTGTGGACAACTGAATGGGTTTTGGCAGAGCTAACTCAGTTTCAGACACTGCAAAACAAGTCCTGCTTTTATTCCTCCTACTGTGTATTACAATGTTCCCCAAATATTTTCATAACTTAAGACCTCAAGGATTTCCACCTCTAACAGTACCTGGTTTCTTCTTCCTAAGTACAAAAATCAAAATATTATGTAATTCAATTTCATAAAAATCAGCAACTCTACATATTAAACATGCAGCTTTCATTTTTTAATTGAAATAATTAAGCAACCTCTAGACTGTGAGGGAATTCAAATAATAATGAACTGTACAAAGATTGCTTGTAAAGTCTCTTCATTCTTTAGAACTTCAAGGAGAAAACACGTCATTTTTAACCATTTTTTTTTCTCTAAAATGCCATTAATTCATTAAGCCCTTTTTTTTTTTTTTTTGAGAGAGAGAGAGCTGGCGTGTTTTTAATAAACATGGTGTTGGGTACCTGTATCAGTGCTAGTCAATATTTTTTTTGAGACCAGCACATGAGATGAAATAGTCTCATTAGCTGGTGCTAAGATAACAGAATACCCTGAATGTACATTACTCCTTTTTTACTACTTGAAAACCAAAACCTTGAATCAGATATTTGTGAGGAAATGTTATGAGAATAACTCCCCGAATTTTAGACCTTGGATGCATTCAGGAGGAACTTGCTAAGAAAGGTTTTATACAAACTAGGTATTCAACACAGCCCAGTGTTCTGACAAGGAAAACTCAGTGGTGAAGAGAAACAATAAATAAAAACATTGCAGTGGGAAATGTCCTTTGTCCTCTGTTTGCAGAATAGCTCACACAAACGTGGTCCAACAGGCCAGTCTTGTAGGTCCTACAACAACAAAAACATAAAGAAACCTTTTCTACCTAAAACCAGAGGGAACCAGTGGAAGTCATTACTCTTAAGAGCGACAAGAAATGCTGAGGAAAGGATGTACCACGTAGGAAGCACGGGGAAGAAGCAGGGAAGGGTCATGATTCAGAGATATGAAGCAATGCAGAGAACCTGTCCCCAGGTTCTGCTGGCAGAGATGAAGTCACCATCCTTCAGTTTGCCAGAATCAGGAGAATGAAAGGGAGGGCTGATAAAGCACAAACTGGCAAGAAATAATTTTTTAAATGACTGAATTAATTTTAAGTAACTTCATATGAGATAGGGCAACACTCAATCCCCCAAATGGACAAAAGTGTTGTTTCAGGTTCTCCAAACCTCAATTTGGTTTTCTGGGAGGAGGTTCCATTCAATGCTTTCCATTACTCCCCACTTGTCTATCTCCCCTAAACAAAAAACTTGTCCACAAAGGTCAAAATTTGTCACTCTTCTGACAAAACACTTTAACATGTCTGAGAGCAGCTGTCGGCTGATAGCAAAATCCCAAATCTGCCAGCAGCAGGTACAAATGGGATTTCCAGCGGACAAGCAGCCAATTCCCCTTCTTCCTCCCTCCTGCCTGCCCTCAGAGCCAAAGCTGTACTCCCCCCTCCATCTTTTGTTTATTCTGTCCAGTTGCTAAATCTTAAACTGCAGTGACTTTCCTCTGAAGCAGCAGTTCCAATACTGCAATTATTCTACAGAAACTCTCTTTTAAACTGCAGGGATAATGAATGGTGCTGATTTTTTCTGCTGTCGAAATATGATTTGCCTACTGACCAAAGGTATTCCAGCCATGGATTGTTTCAATAGAAATATCTTCATGTAATGTTTGTAAAGGACAAAATAGAAAGAGAAGGAGAAAAGCTGACTTTTGGCAAAAAATATTAGTTATTAAATAAAATTATTAGTTAGCCATACGTGTGTTGTGATCCTCTGAAGATATCATGACTGGAAAAGAAGGATGCAGGGGCCTGCATTTATATCCTGAAATGCAACTACTGGGAGAAAAAAACAAATATAGATTAAAAATAAAATTAAAAAATACTTTAATTGGCACATGAGAATTTGTGATAAGAAAGGAACAAGGGAAGAAAGGAGTGACATGCCACTGTGGTTCCAAAGTTTGCAACATATAAAAGAAAAAAAAAGGGTTTGGAAGAAACTGAGAAAGAGTAGCCACAAATGCTGTAAATAAGTGGAAAAATTTAAAAGAATAAAGTCAGCATAAATAATGTTGTAGCAGACAAAGGTGAGGACAAGAAATGTTCCACCTCAGCACAACGCCTGTCCTGGCTTTGACCTGTACCAGACTCTGGCCATAGAAGAGCAACTCTCCTGACAACTTCAGAAGACAGTTAGAATACACCGACATCAGGGAGAAAATAAACAAATAAAATCCAGAAGAATGAGTGTCACTGACTGCATTGGAAAAGAAGATAGGTCAGGAGACAGAGAGAGGGGGACAAGATTGGCACACCACAAGCACACCAGCCTCAAATTGGCCAGGAACAAGGTAATGGAATAACTTAAAAAAAAATACCCTTTTAGGCCTTTGCTTTGTCTACTATCTCTGGAAAGAAAAGTCATGCTTGAGAGAATCATGACCTGGACAAATTTTAGGAAAGGCTGCTTGGTAAGAAATAGTTAATTCTTACTAAGAATCTTTTCAGAATATGTTTATTTCAATTTTTTTTTCAACAGACAATTCAAATGAATTCTAAAGATTTTTGCCAAACTATTTATCCATTAGCATAATAATTTAACATCTTCATGACCAAATTCAGCAATTTACTCCATAATTCTTTCCTGTCTCCACTATAATCTGACATACAACCCCTCCAGATTATGTTGACTGGAAAACATACACTTGCAGGATGATACAGGCTGTGAAACTGAGTCCTTAAGATGTTTGGAGCATGCATTGGGCTGGGAATGAGGCACCAACCTCAATCCCAAATTCAAGTCCCTGAACTGCACTAGCAGTAGACCACTGGGTCAGCTCTAATAGCCTCTTAGCCTCAATTACCTAATTAGCCTTTTCTTCAGTCTCCTCTTCTCCCTTTCCCATCTGTTCATCTATTCCCACCACTCCCTGTTCTTCTGCAAGAATAATTTTTAAAATCTATGTTAACTTCATTTAGGTTAGTCTCAGGTGACTTCTCTATGCAAGAATAATTTATAAGTCCCATAAGAGCCCCAACTTGAGGAAGCATTTCAGTAACATATGAATTCTGAAATCCATGTTTAAAATGTTGATGATTTCACAGTCTAAATACAAAGTTGAGATTTTTAATTTATGTCATTTAGATGGGAATTTTAAGTAACTACCAAAGGAAAGAGAACAGATAGGAAAGAGGTTTTTGCCAATTGTAGCTTGGTTGATACTGAACTGTCCTTAGCAAGATCTCAAACCCTCTGGAAGCCTTTGCCTTCCCAAAGTATATTATTCCTGATAAAGATCAGTGCATCTCTGATAGTAGATGATGTATGAGCAGGATAAAGACTAAAGAAAACAGGAAATTGTCATCGTGAATCAGACTTTGTTAGCTGAGGAAACTTCCCCACAATATTTTGCTTTATCCTCTCATCTGTCTACACACAATGAAGACTGAGTTCAGTAATTCATTTTTAATGCCCCATTTCTTACGCCTTCTAGCACCTTGTTCACTTTTTCTACCATAACAGCATCTCAAATGACTTCTGCTGTGGAACTGCCAACAGCAATGTTCAGGGTTTTCCCCTTTAGTCAGAGGATAATGTCTTTGTGTGTTTTCCTCCACATTCCAACTTTTCGTTTATCAGGAATGAACCTTCTTTTTAGACCACCCAGAAGTTTGCAACAGTGTGCTACAAGCTTAAATTACTGAAGTAATTACACATCATTTGTAAATGTTACCACCTAATCCTTCACCTCTCTCTCCCGAGATCATTAATAAAGATATTTAGCATGTGACCTGATAGGTAACTTTAAGAAACACAGCTGCTGGCCTTTTACTGGGATGAAAACTGACCACTTAGCCCTCTGCCTTTCTGTTTCCTTGTCGGGTTTTGATCTATGGGGATACTTGCCCTGTCACCATATGTGACTACTTAGCCTTTGCAGCAGTGTCTTGTGACAGACTTTGTCACATGCTTTTAAAAAGTCAAAATACATTATGTCAGGCAGCTCGTCTCATAAGCCCAGGAGCTGAAACCCAAAGGTGAGGAAACATTCCCAGGAATTCCCAGGGGGAAAGTGCACCTTGGCATCCAATGCAATCAAAGGGAGATAAACTGGAAAGATTGGTGAGAAAGCCAGAAATACCTTTGTTTGGCACATATTGCAGCTGTACATTTAAGTAAAATTATATTTTTTCTGTTACGAAAGGAGTTACTTCATCAGAAGGAGAAAATGCCGGAAAGCCCACTTCAACTGACCGTCCAAGTGAGTCAATCCAGGAAGAGTATCTAACAACAAAATACAAGAGTTATACCCAAAAAAAGAAAAAAGTGAAAAAAGGAGACTTGATATCAAGCCTTTGCAAGATGAGTGAGTACCAGAAGCTGGCAAAGCCTCTCCTAACGACTGAGAGCCTGTGCCTGGTTCTCAGCATTGTGCTCACTTATCCAAGGCTTGGAACAACAAAACCAGTCAACAGAGGGGTGGGAGCTGATGGGAACAGTGGGTGAGAGCACCGTGGACTGCAGAGCACCCAGAGCTGTGGCCAGCAGAAGCACTAAGTGTGGCCAGCAAGGAAATGTTTGGATGGGGGAGTGAAGAGCAGCTAACACAACAACCCAGTGGCCTCACTAGATGAAAATAATATTGGTACAGTTACACCTCAGGAACTGGTTATTGCTACTCTGAACATCCAACCTGTCAAGAGTTCTCTTTGATCCTTTTTACGAAAACGTTGTTTATTTTGCCACCCAATTCCTTTTTGTGAGTGGGGGAAGTCTCTTTCTGAGCACAGGACTGGTTTCTGGGAAAGGGATGATGTTAGCATGTCAGCAGTGACCCTCTTATATTCAGACCTGGCCTTTGTTGCTGTCAATCAAATACAGGGGAAAAGGGTTATCTAACTCTTTTTATTCTTCTCTCTTCCCTGTGTGGCTGTGACAGGGCACTGACAGAGGTGGGATGCTGGGCTAGAGGGAATTTTGGGCTGATCCAGGATGATCATTCTAATTCCTTTTTATGGGCACATTCACTGAGTTCTAAGCAATGCAGAGAGACATGGTTTTCCTTTGCTGAACCTGTTCTCATTAAAGTCTCTCACATCACGATCTTCCAGGTGTTTTATTATTCCCTTTTAAATTCCTGTTTCGACCATTTGCAATGTGCAGATGTAATGCTTACTGGTCTAAATATAGGATAAACCCCAAATACTTGCCAGCCCTCTGGAACAGAGCTTGGTTTTAATGAGTGCATATCTTTGTTAGCAGTTCAGCTAATTCATTCCTAATCTTCCTCAGAATTCTTTTATACATAAATCATGTGGCACTGATGATTTACTACTTTTTAATTAATCGATTTGCTCCATCTTCTCAATCTCTGATAGCGCCTCATCTTTATTCCCAGAAAACAGCAGGTCTGAGATAGGCACCTCCTTGTTTGCTATAAAGACTGATTTATGCTGTAGAACCACCTGACTTCTTTGCGTGAAAACACATAATTTTAAAACATGTACAAGACGTGACAATGTGAGAGCAAAATAATTTAAATTCAGCATTGCAAAGTTTTTATTTCTTCCCCAGGCTACACATCTTGCACGTACACAAATTTTATTCGCCATGCTCCTCCATGAGCTCCTTCAAATTCCCTCCTTTCACCTCCCTCCATTGAAAAACTACTTTATAACATCCTCATATTCTTGAGAGTGTTGCAGAGTACCCATCTCCAAGGGTGCTTGCATTTCCCTGCTACAAGGAGAGGCTGGAGGTCTCCCATTTATCCCCTGTGCCAGCATGTGGCCTGTTAGTAATGGCAATACTGCATTTCCAGGGCTAAACGTGCATTGTGCTGGGCAGCCCTGCCTTTTGTGTCCTTTAGTTATCCCTTTTGGAGACAGCACTCAGAGCCATCACATTAAACACACAGCAGACAGAAAAAAAAAAAAAAAGCAGCCTGGAAGGAAAAGCCTCGGTTTTCCCAGCCAGAAGGGAACAACAAACATGGCAAGCCCTTTTCTTGAAAGATGAAAATGAGTGAAACAGGACTTCAGTACTCTGGCTCACAGACCAAGAGCTACTGCTTTGCAAACACCCTGGGCTGCCCAACTCCAGCACCAGCTGACCTCGATCCCTCTTCCCCCTGAGCCCAGCTCCAAGAAAAAACGCCTCCTAGATGGCCACCTAGAGAATAAAATCCTCATTTTAGTGAGGGAAAAAAATTCTAAGATTTTCTTGCTACTTAAATTCTTGGCCATCCTTTTCACGTTGGTCTTTTTGCCAGGTGATGCTGGTTCAGGAATAACCCACGCAGGCTTTCTTCCCCAGGTAACAGAGATGAACCCAATGCAAAGGTGCTGGCCTCAGCCTACAGGGGAAATAAAGACAATTCCCTCCTTCCCTCTTTTCAAACCTTCCTAGCTGCTGACCCGCAGAGTGGTATTGATCTAAGAGGAGACTCAGCATCCTGCCCTCTCAGTCACTCCTTATTTACAGTACACATGGAAACATGCAAGCATAGGGAAAAAGCTGGGACCGGCAGGACCGGGCAGTCAGAAACCATTGTACACACGTGGGATTTCTCATCCCAGACACAAAGTTAAAAAAAATGAGATGCTGCAATGGTTGGAGCTGTTGAAGACAGGAGAAATTGAAAAATGGTGTGTTACACTAATCTTGTTTTTCCAAACTGTATGCGTGATATCACCCAGGCCACTCCAATTTTTCACAATAATAGCTACAGCATCATTTTTCTTGATAGCCCTTTAAAAAAAAATATTCATTTTAGGAAAACTCTGTGGTTTGTTGTTTTGCTTTTTTTCCTCTACCTGAACAGGCAGTGTCACAAAATAGAGCAACTGCAGTCCTTATGCATATTTAAAAGTACTGTCCCACTTCACCGTGCTGAGTTTGTTTAGACTACAAGAGCATTACCTCCTTTACCCTCTTCTGCAATATAACTAGACATGATGGCGAGGGGAAGGGAAATGTAGGATACATTTTGTTAAATTACACGAAGTTTTATTTAGCCTTGAAAGACTTTTCACATTCCCCCGCTGCTGAAGGTAATGACAAAGTTCTAGAGACTTTCCTTCCTCTTTAGACTGTTACAAAACACGGTGAGAGAACGTACACACTGCTGCCAGGTCAGCACGGAGGCTGATACCCTGTGAGAGGATGGTGGGAGCTGTATGTAAGGCAGTTGTCTACAAGCCAGTGATCACCAACACAGTGCAGAACTCGATATCTGGTCAATGAAAGCATTTTTTCCTGTGCTCTCAGGAAATGTAATCAAGCTAGAGGAGACCCTCCTTGCTCTTCACCCCTCAAAGATTCTCTGAGCTAAATCTTCAGGAAGCTCTGGGAAGAGGTATGGAGGTTTGTAACAGGCAGTTTGAGTTCCAGGTGACAGATTTGTACCTGCAAAAACCATGCCTGCAATGATTTCTAGGCACACACTGTAAGGCTCCAGAGAGGTTACTCTTAAAATCATTGTTCAAATGTTTGCACTTCCAGGGCCTAATCAATGAAATAATCTAAGCAGATGCTGCACTAGCTGCTAGCCCAGGCACATCACCACATATTCCTAGTACTGGGAAATATACGTGGTGCTCTTAGATTTCAGATGAGGAAAAAGTGGGCAGAAAAAACCCTAAAAGAGAGCCTTAGGTCACAGACTTCAATGATAAGATTAAAAAACAAAAGGAAAACAGAAAAGAAACCAAGATGATGGGGTAGCCTTTGTTTCTCTGTACTTCTTGAACTGAGGAGCTATTGATCTGCACCAACAACTGCAAAATACAATTTAAATATCAAGTCATACATGGAAGGATGTGAAAACTTTATGTAAAGCAAAATACTATCAATTCCATCAGCTTTGTCTTTCTGCTTTGCAAATGAAATATTAGTCAGTAGCAGTAATGCTCCTCAGTTTGTTTCGGGGTTTTATCCTGCTATTACCTTCACCGTGTTAGACCACTCTGCATACAAAACATCAACCTACAGAAAAGCCAGTAGGACCATCATTGCATTTTATTTATATTTGATGCAAGGTTTCCTGGGGATTATTTTACATTTGTCCCAGGAACTCATCTGTTCCACATTTCTAAAGGTTTGGTCCAAATACTAACTCCCATTTTAGACAAGTAAGGCTTTATGAGACTGGCACTTTTGTTAAAAACAGCAGTCTTTACTGCAATAAGGCTGAGGTGTTGAAACAAAGCATCTAAAAATCTTCCAAACAGTGTCAAGAAGCAGTAATATTTAGGCCTAAATAAGAGAAAATAAGAGAAAGCAACATATGGGATACAAAAACTTTTATAAGCAAATCATCTTCAAAATGCTCCAGATATTGTATATTTCCAGGAGAATGACAGGACATTTGTCAAAATACTTGTAGGAAATTTCTGTAAGAGTACTTGACAAATAATACATACAGCTATCAATTTAAACACACAAACTGTGAAAATTTAGCTTGTAATAACCTTAAATATTTAAAGGCTTTCAAGCAGGAGTGACAATTTCCTATCTGTTGCTTTTCCAGGCAATACCATGTATCAAACCTTGTCCCCCTGGTCTTTAAATGGGACCAGAAGGCCCAGAGGTGTTATATATCCAAACACAGGTGTGTTAACTATTATGGCCAGCATCTTAGGAAATTTAGCTGTGTAATACTGAAGATAAAATGTATGGTATTTTCACCAAAATAGCAGGGAAAATTCAATACACATACACATGCAATTAATTTTAAAAAAGTACATCAAGCTATTACTTAGCACGCTGGTTTCAAATCTTTGCAGATCAGTCTCATTTTCCCACAGTTGTACATTAGCTTAGCTTTAAGCAGATGCACAGTCCTGCTGAACACGAACCACAGTTTTAAGTAGGATTCATAAATTAGGGTCTAGCATTAAGAGGCAGGAAGGTAGATGCCATTTCCTATTCTATTAATGACTATAAAAATTCAAGCATGGGAAAAATATATGCTGAAAGGTCTTAAAAGTTAACTGCTGACTTTAAAAAAGGAAGTTCACATAATACATTAAAACATGAAAACAGAAGCAGAAAAATTATTGCCGTGTAGTTTTATACATTGTTTGTATAAATAAAAACATAGGTATGCATTAGTTTAAGTCCTACAGCACAAAAAATGAAAACACAAAACCTCTAAAAGTCCCTTAGCTTTATTTACCTGGATTCTAACGGGGAGAAAAAGAAAATATTATGGCTTATCGCATTTTCAACTGTATGTGATCATGCTCATACTCCTTTACGAATCTCTGTCTCAGAATCATTAAACTTGATGTCCATTAACCATGAGGGCCTGGCTGGTGAAACCACTCACACCAGATATAATCCACGTCCCACACAGCAATGCTAATGCAGATAACGTGGGCCTGCAGCGCTCCTGCTGCACAGATCGCTGGAGTCTCCCATCAGGAGATGCCTGGTTTGTGTTTGTCCCATGCTGCTGCAGGGTGTGGACACATCACATTCTCAGGGGAGTGGGCTAAAAAGCCAAGCCATTTTCATAACTCAAATCTGAAGCCAGCATTCAATGACAGATCAGTTTGCACAGTTGCTGCTCTCAGCCAGTTCCTAGCACTCGATTGCTAGAACTCAGTGCAGCTTTAAGTGACAAGACACAGCTATTGCAGACAGCCAGCACAAAAACTGCCTATCACTGTTATTATTTTAAAATTGCTACTATTAAATTCAAAACAGACAATATAAATGGAAACATTATTTAAAAAAAAAAAGTATTGTCTTAAATTGAAATTACAAACATCAGAAGGGAAATTAAATTACCTCAGGAATAAATAGGAAGAGCACACATCAACCATAACCCAGTGCTTTTGTTTCACAACTGTCTGTCCAGTGCCTGCCTGGCTGAAGCCTCTGATCTGCCAGATAAACACACTGTAACTCATCATTTACCCCTCAAAAAGCCCCTGATCAGCCGAGAGCTGTTAGAGCCACACAGGGCCCGAGGATGTGTACAGTCAGGAAAAGCTCTTCAAAACTGTGTAGGAGAAATGCTGGAAATCCAAAACTGACAACCTAAAGAAAGGCTTGTAAATGCAACATTTCATACCTCCTGAATGATGCCACAAGATCTCTCTGACAGCTTCCTGAGAGAGAGCTAATGGAGCTGGCAAATTCAAGAGAGATAAGAAAGGCACAGTAGCATTGCCTATTAGAACAACAGATTGAACTGGGAAAAGCAAACACATCCAGCCAGAAGAGCTCATGGGCCTTAAAGCTTCCGGCTTTTCTCAACTCAGCCAGTTCATTTCATAAAATATTTTACCTTTAGCTCGTACCCACCTCATGACTGAGCATACTTGTTACAGGTTAGTTGTGCCTTTGATTCCTTTTCGGTCTCTCCCAAGCAAACACTCTAAGTGACTCATCTTACATCTCCACTTTTCCCGGAATCGTGCCTCATGATTTCCTCCCACCTCCTTCCACCACCGTAACACATTTCATCAGCAAAAAAATGCAAAAACCCACCACAGACTTCCTTTGGGAAGCCACGGCCATAAGAGAAGTGTAATTATTTAGAACAGTATCTGAAAATCAGAATTGTTGTCTATTTGTCAGGCGAACCTGATAATCAGAGTAAAGACTTTATGTGTAGCTTAAAACCTGGACTATCTCCTAAATTGTTAGGCCATATTCGAGCTGACCAGGGAAACATTAACATTAAATTTATAATTGACACTGCACTGACAGAGATGAGTGACTGGCACACCTGACTTCTGCCCTTGCAGGCATTACTATGCAATACATTGAGCCAATCTAAACAAACTGAAGTTTATATTACACTAGTTAAATTTAAGTCCTCTCTTCTATTTTCCACTGTGCCTAGCAGCCTTGTGCCCTGCAAAATCTCATATATTAGTATTAAAACCTTTTATTCCATCTCAGAGGATGATCCTGTCTCTATCAATACCTCACTGTATCTCGCCAGCCTTTTAAGACCAGTTTCAGGCATGTAAAGAATAATGAAAAGTTCAGAAATTTATTTTGATTTCCCGCAATATGCTACCCAACAGTTTTCTGTTGTGTTATATGACCTTTCTGCCTAGCTAGTGTTTTGCTATTGATTTTAATTACTCAGTTTAATTTACTGCATGCCAACACAAAGCTGTTTACTCCTACTTGCCAAAATGTTGTCGTAGTCTCCCAGAGGAGGGCAAAATGAGAAAACTGTATACGTTTTACAGTTACATGCTATTCATTATAAAGAATTTAATAGATTCACTTCACATAAATGTCACCGTGCTCACATGTAGCCACTAAACACACCAGAATATCACACAGGAAGGAAAATTCTGCACCATTCAGAGAAGAGGTGAAATAAAAAAGCCCTCATTTATGAAAGGCTTTGACTTGAAGCAGTTTAGAATTTCTGCTTTGCCATTCTCCTCAGAACAAGTGAGGGAGTTAGGACCATATGTTCTCCTTCTGCATAAAAAAATCATGGACAGAAACGAATGAGTCCTAGAAGCACACAGTGATTATAAATGCAGGTAAATTCTACCTTGCCCCATACTCCAACTGCAGGATGAGAAAGAGGGAATGCTAATTTCTGACCACTCTTCTCTGTTCCTCTTCTTGCCACACACCACAGAAACGACAAGAACAATGCACTTTGTGACAGCATCCTACAAGTACTAGCAGAATGATCTTCCAAGAGAAATTATGTCGGCATAACAGAAGTTGGCAACACTGGAAGATGAAGCAAGCTCATTTCTGAGGTAACAGCTGAGCCCTTTTACTGAGCAGTGCTTATCAGTACAGTTCCTCTGTGAGGAGACAGATAGGAAGAGATCATAGGGCTTGAGAAACTCTGGACAAGAATCTCTGTCTCTTACTACACCTTGGAAAACCTATAGGTGAATTAAACCTTTTATTTCTTTGGAGAGAAAACATTGAAAAAAAAAAAGGTAATTTCAAAACCCTCATACCAGCTCGACATTTCCTCTAGACACGAAAATTCACAAAGAGGTAATTTAGTTCCCATATGATTATTTCGAAACTTACTTTCATTTTCTTTCTTTCTCTGATCCATGGTTATGGAATCCTATTGTGCTGGGATTCTAGAGACCCAAAAAAATGCCCAAACTTGCTCCAGTAATGAATGAAAATAGCTTTTGGTGTATTTGATCATCTTTGAAAGTACGCATTATACTGAGTAAGATTCATGTTTTTTAAACACCAGGTCATCTACCAGCTCTTTGATTTCAATTGTGTTTAAAAATAGGATCATCTGATGATAGTACTGTGTTATAAAAGCTTCACCAACTTTGCTCGATTGTAGAGTGCTCTTGAGGAATGATAAGATCTTTGGACAAAGTTGAATATCAAGATGATACATGCTAAGAATATGAAAATTCTCTGTTTGAGTATCTTGTTTACAGAGTGAGAGTCAATCTCCCGCAGAACCTCTGAAAATTGTATTTTAAATTAGGGGAGAAATGATCGAAAATACTAAAACCATTAATTTTTCATACTGCTTTGTATTTGTTTATTGCGGTTTTATGTTTACCATAATATTCTTCTGAAATTAGAGATTTTATCCTGAGACTCTCACCGCTACAAAGCATTTGTAAAACTATAAAGTCAAGCTCTTAAAACAACACTTGTTCCAAACCATAATGATTCACAATGGAAATCTGCATAGCCTAAAAATTTCCTATGACCTTGACGTAAACCATAAACAGCACAAGACTTCCCTAAAATCCAGGCCTATGTTTGCTCAGTGCAGGGACAGATTTACTTGAAGGCTTCCAGAAGAGTTGAAACGAGACAGGAAAATTTAGCATTGCTTCATCTTCCCCTGGACTTTGTACAGCTGGAAGACCAAAGGGTCTTTGTAGGGGAGATTTTCTTTAGAACATTGGCTGGTAGTTTAGAGCTAAATCAACAACAGACTCTCAAATCTAAATGAAGTGTACCTGCTGCCTGTCCAATACAAGGAAAGAGTCAGACACTGCTGAACGTGAGGCAGCAGGAAATGCCCAGCACCAGGACAATTTCATCTGCTCTATGGTCACAGGATCACAGGATAATTCAGGTACGGGACCTCAAGAGGTCATCAAATCCAACTTCCTTTGCAAATCAGGGTCAGCTACGAGATCACACCAGGTTTTTCAAGATGTTTATCCAGTCAGGTCGCGCAGACCCTGCTGACAGTGGCAGTGTCACTTGTTACACACTGTGTCAGCCATTAGCAGCAGTCAGGACACCTGCCCAGCTTGGACAAGACCTGCCATGACTCTCCCCTCTGCCTAAGAGGTGTCCCCTCAGGGCAGGGACTAACCAGCCTGCGGCTGCTTGGCTTGCACAGGAAATGCCTCTGCTCTTACATACACAGTCCAGTTCACATGAGGGCAATTTGGAGATTTGTTGCATAACGAACGATCCAGCAGCCCAGCAATGATAGAGAGAGCTCAGCTCTCTCTAGCTACCTATATTTGTTTTCTGCAAAACCTAGAAAGTCCTCTGTGACCTGATCAGACCCATCAGATCAGGCACCACAACAGGCTGAAGAGTTCCCAATTTACAAGTCTTGGCAGAAGCTAAAGATTAGGACTTCTGGCATTATTATGACTGACAAATGTATGGATATATCCCTGGATAGATCTTCGAGCATCCAAGAAATTCAGAAGTCAAAACATAGGAACTTAGAGACCAAAAATGCTTGTGAACTCACAAAGCCAGGCAGCAGCTCCGAAGGGACTTTAACAACCTTACATCTATACCTGGGTTTCAATAACTGGAATCAGGCTCGATTCTAACCAAGTTCTTGTGAAGATCCATCTTCTAGACCAGACAACTGGCAGAATGTTACAATACCAATGGGTAACTGTACCAAAAGACAGCAGACTTCAAGAAAGCTCATTAATAGTCCCACAGAGCTAAAACAAATATGAAGCAAAATTGAACAAAAAAAAAAAATGATTTCAATATTCAAAACCTTATTCCCAAATTCTCCAGGTGGCACTGTGTACAAAATTATACATCTAAACTCAACATCTAGTCTTCCAGTACCCAGTATTAAAAATGCCAAATCTGAAATCATTTACCAGCAAGTGTAATGCTTGCTATCATTAGCAGCACTGCTCTAAATCAGAGTGGTAAACACTAAATCAGAGAGACTACTCATGGCAGTAAGCATTATGCCCACAAGTAAGAGTTTGAAGTCGCCAGTCCAACAAATGTCATACTATGATTTTTTTTAACTATATCAGTAATAAGATGCCAAGCTGTACCGTGAAAAATTACGTAGAAGCTGAAAACATATTTGGCTTTTCTTTTTTTTTACACGTGGTCCATACAAATTCAACAAGGAAATGAAAGTCTGTTACCCCACTGCTATAAGAAATAAATTATGTGCACTGCACAGCTTATTGCTCCATCCTGCAGATTTTTTTGACCACTAGTAAGTGATTTTTAAGTAGCATGCAGACATGTAGCCTGCTCTTCTACATGCTTTCCAGGGCTTACAATCCTTTGCCAAAAAGAAAACATCTTCACACAAGGCTCCACATACCCAACAGGACAAGCAAAGTACGAGTTGTTTCTTAACAGCCCACAAGTGTTTGCAGGGGGACTCTTGCAAATCAGTGACTGCCCTTGTGAACACGCCTGTCACCAGCTGGTCCTGCTGAAAAGACAAGGCACTCCCACAGCTGAAGTGGTGGAATGGACTTTAGAAGATACGTTTCCAGCCTTGAGATCTACTTGTGTGTAGTTTTATGACATTTTAGAAGTAACTTCATTTAACAAAAAACAAAAAAAAACCCAACCAAACAACAACAAAACAAAACAAAAAAAAAAAACAAAAACAAAACAAAACAAAACAAAAAAACAAAAACAAAACAAAAAAAAACACAAAAAAACCCCAACCCAAAACAAACAAAAAAGAAAAACAACAAAAAAATTTAAAAGATACAGGCACTTTTTTTCTTTTTCTATTTTTTTTTTTTAACACATCAGCCTTTTTCACGGGTTCTGTAATTTATTGTAAACTCTAGTGTGAATCTTTAGGACATAAAGTCCTTGATACTAGAAGACCAGTGAATGTTATCTTGTACCTGTCTGAAAATTCCTTACAGATCATGACCGTGAAGGTTTTAATGGATCATGGACTGAATTATGAAGTTTTAACATGCTATGGCTTTTTTTCTTTACTCTAAAATTAGGATTTTTCCCTTGAAAGATCATTAAAACTTCCCCCCATTATTTGTTATGATAAATCAGCCTTTACCCATAACCAGCTTGGAGACCTTTACAACTTCTGAGCCCAGAATTTCCATTTGAATGAGTCATGTTTCTTCTCACAATAACCCCAATTCTCTCTCCTTGTTAATATGGTTGTCCCTGGTGCTGCATTAGCTAATCCCTTCAAGAAGCCAGCTAGCAGGACCTGGAATTGGAGGTTCAAAGGTCACCCCCAAACTTGTATCTCCCCAGTGGCAACATGAGGTGAGCGCTGACATAGAGAATCTCTTTCTTTATTTTTTAAAAGATCTAGCATCCTTTGCTGCTGCTGACAAAATTACTCCCTATGACCTCGTAGCGTGTAAACATTTCCTATTTTATACAGTAACTAGAGTTCTTCTGCTAGAGGAACATGACTCTTAAGATTTATACTTCTGGTTATACTGCATTTCAAAATACTTTGGGCTACTCTGTTTATTTATTCCTCTTCCTTACTCGTAATAATACCCTAGATACCTAAAAATGGTATCACTTTGCTGCTACGAAAGTGGGCTGTCTGCCAATTTCTGGAATTTAGCTCTCTAGCTAGACCTAGTCTTCTTTAATATTCAGAAGATACAGATCTGTTATTTTAACCAGAACACATTTCATTATGTACAGATTCTTGGAGTATCTCTATTAGAAGTGCAATTACATACAACACAGGGCTTAACTTAATTTAAAGACTTATGCACTGCCCGAACAATATAGATTTGCTTTTACAAACCTTCAAAATCGAAACAAGCCAAAGGTATATAAAACTTACTGTGTCCACCAAGGATTGTCAGGCTTTCTCCCAAGAAATCAAAAGCACTTAAAAATACCAAATATCTCTTTTAAAATGCTCAGTCGCTCACAGAGAACTACAGAGCAAAATACTTCATGGGCACGCAAAAAAATCTCACATTCAGAGGTTCTTGTTATGACTTATCTCTCTGGAGACTGTATAAGACATTGTCTCTTCCCGCTGTAAAACCATTTTTATATGTTCTGCTCAGTTTGATTTTGGAAAGAAAAAAGGACATTTTGTCTCTAACAGTCCGATTCAGAATAAGGCATTTATCTAAAAGGAAAATGGGCATATACTGATGCATGTTGTAATTTACTGTATGCTGTGACATCACCTAAAACACCCCTTGAAAGTGACTACTCTGTTTCCTGCTTTTGCTGTATTGTCTCTGGAATAAATTTTCTTACCAATACACGTGTACACGCTTCTGCAAGAAGTTTTGCAAAGATGGTCTTGTGGGATTATACTCTGACATTTGTACTATAAAGTCCAGTTTAGCTTGGAAAAAAGAGAGTAAATAACAGGGGTTTAACTTTAAAAAGATACACCCATGTAAGAAAATTTTTAACAGATGTTCTTCACAGGGTTATTTTTCCATTCATAATTCCACTTCTTAGAATGCAACAGCTACCTTGCTGGTACAAAATAACCTTGTATTATACTATTTCTGCAAAGAAATAAAAAGGGAAAGGTAAGTTATAATATATTTCAGAGGTGAAGGAATACTAATGTTACTGTTTCCATTGCGATATCATAGCTTTGCTAATGGCAGCCTGCTGCGCAGTTAAAAAAAAAAAAAAAAAAAAAGGAAGAAAGGAAAAAAGGGAAGAAAGGGAACCTGGTTAATTAGAGTACAGTTGCTGCTTTATTGCAGCATTACTGCTAAGTGCACTGAGATGCCTTCCCATAGGCAGGTGCCAGTGGTTGTACAGCTCATTTAGCCTGGGTGAGTAATGTCAGATCGGGAGGAGAGAAAGGCTTGTGTCTTCAAACTTTCAATCTGCCTCCATTATCTGTGATCAAGGTGGAACCACAGGGGAGTGGAATTACTGGCAGGTCTAGGACAAGTGAAGAGACAGTGAATCTATAAGACATATTAATCATCTTTCCCTTCTCTTGGCTGGCGCCAGCCTGTGCCTCCGACTCCCCGGCGCCAGGCAAATGGATTCTCTGTCCCCACAGGTACAAGTGAGTGCCTTTCAGGGGCAAGTCATCAGAATAATAATTACTGACACTGCTGAGATCAGCCCTAACCAGTCCAAAAGAGAAGAGAAAGTAGCAGAGAAACACATTTCCTGAACTTTCATACCGGTATTTACGGCACTAAGATATTTTTCAATTACGTTAAGGACTTTCAAATTATATAATTCTGAATCTAGGTTTTGCAGTATTGTAGTAGCATCACCAACGTGAGATGTATATTTAAAATCTTTACAGTTTCTCTTTAAAACACAATTTAGATCTGTTGCTGAGGTGTGAGCACAGAAAAGTGGGTATTGCATCAGCTATATTATGACAAGTGTTAAAACTCAGTTGATGTTAAAAAGAACATGATCCTTACATGTGTTCCTTTGCTTAGCTCTGAAACAGAACACAACACAGTATCTGCTCTCAATAATAAATATGAAATAAGCATTAATATAAGGATCATTATAAATACTATGCAGCAATAGCCACGTATGTATATACATAAATATATCAACCCAGAAATATTTTAAAGGTATAAGCATAATTTAAAAACAGCTAATTTAACACAGAATGACTATTCTGTATTTTATTATAACATGGAGCATTTTAGTGCCTTCCCTCTCCAAAGCATTATTTATAAACACAAACAATAAAATACAGTGCACTATCAAACTCAAATAGAAGAATAAACTCCAGCAAAAATCTAGCTCTGTTTCAATTCAGTAATTGTACCAATATCTTAGGAGATCAGAATAAGAAATAAGGCAATTTGTTACATTTTACACTACAGAGAAAATCTTACATTATAACATATTGTACATTACAGCACAGAATATGAAGTATTTTCTTGGTCCTGATTACAATCAGTTCAATATCTGACTGTCAATGATACCGAGCTCAATATAAGAGTATTACAGCAAAATGTCAAATTACTTGCCAGAATAACATGACAAAACTGGCTCATTAACATATGCTGCTTGATGAACCTTCCATGTAAATACAAATCTTAACTTCAAAAGTTTACATCATAAAGTATCTGACCTTGAGTTCAGCTTGGAGTTCGCCACACACCTGCAGCCATGTAAGCAACAATAATGCTAAATATTTGTGTTTGCCATTTTGTGTTAAGGACTAAAAAAAAGTAAAAGAAACGGATTCAAACAGTAACATATGTTCATTTATTTTCAAATCAGCAATTTTGAAGTTTACTGACAGACAGTACAGAGGAAGGGAATGACTTAAAAATGCAAAATCAAATCAAATCCCTGCTTTCTTGGTGATCAGCTGCAGCAGCAGCTCCAAGTCAGCCAATCCACACTCACTATTGATTTTTCTGCTGGTCTTAAGTGACTTTGGACACTGATCAATGTTCTAAAAGAGAAATATTAAATCTCATAAAGAAAAATGCACATCTGACTAAAGAGCAGCAATAAAAGAAAAAGTTTGCCAAAAGATAAAAGGATGTGCATATTTAACGGTATTCAGGCTCTCAGAACACAGACAGCCACTCTAAGAGCAAAATTAAGCTCTCTCTATATATTTTTTTTGTGAGAATTGTAGAATCAAAATTTCTTTCACATGTTCTCTAAACTATTTAGAATTTTATCTGCCAAAATAAACAATCCCTGTGCCTGCAGTCATTACTGCTGTTACAGATATATAGACCCCTAGAAAAATATAAAATAGAAGTGGAAAGCTGCTGTTAGATTTTTGAAGTAAAAGATGCTTTTAAAAAAACATTATAAGTTCATAACTATTCTGTTATTTCCATATCCCACTGTTTATTGCAATTTATCTCTTTTTGTTTTTTCAATAAAGACCACGGATTTTCGGGAGATTTATCATTAATTTAATGAACTAGAACAATTTTTTTGAACTCAGCTGTGTACAAAGGGGAACCTTGATGTAACAGAAAGCCCAGCTAAGACCCTGTGGATAGATACAGCGTATTCAGATATCAGCTGGCGTGACAGTGCCTAATCCTGAGTAACGTGACCAAGAGCCAAGGGAATGCTATTTCTCTCCGTTGTTCCAAACAACAGATGCTGTCAATTAACTTTAAGCAGCGTCCAAGAAAACCCTTTTGTTATATTTTGCAGTATTATGCAGAAAGTGTCACCTCTGGAAATGAGGGAACAAGCTGTTTTTCATTATCATTCAATTGTCCCAATCAATCTGACAATTACAAAGAGAAAAAGTCTTAATCACTAGACACATGCTAGTTGCTGCTAGTTTTACCAGCTGCAAAGGAAAAAAGGAAAGGAAAAGAGCTACAGCCCCCCCACACAAACAACAGAAACAACAACAAAAAACAAACAGAAAAATTCAAAAACTGTTTTCCTATTCAGAGATGTAACCCAAAAGCATACCTGCATTAGGGTGAAAGATAATTGAATACACAGTGTTATGCTAGGTATGGGAATAGCCATTGCAACAAATTAGTAATTAAATCAGCTTATGCTGTTGATTTACTGTGGCTTTTATAGAAGTACCATTTGCTGTGTACAAAGAAACAGCCATCAGCATCTTATTCATTTGAATACAAGAAAAGTTGTTCATTAAAGTTGTGACTAGTGAATTTCCATATCATTAAAGTACTGTATACATAAGCAAGAAAGGAGCTTTCTGGGAGCTGCTGAGACAATGAGTGTAAATACAGATGGCCAGATTCATTAATTTGGCTGCAAGGACTGAGGCTGCACAAAGGTGGCATTGCCAGCGGGGACATGGGCACGGCTGGAACTACTGCTTTGGTGACTCTCCTCAAGAGCCTCAAACAATGAATGCAGTGATCTCCACCGGATGGGAAAACTCCTTTTATCTTCTGATCTGTGCTTGCCTGCACTCATGAGTAGTGCATGTAACCTACCTTATGCAGAAAATTCTAGCAATATCTTACTACGTCTATGAGGAAGGATAGACACTCATGAGGATTCACACTCTCCATTTTTGCTCTCTGAGTCCCAGCTGTTTGTTAAACTGACTCACCATGATAACTTCACCTGACCTGCTCATCCCACCAGTGTTCATGAAAAAACAAAGGGTAGCTTGGTGCCCCACTCCTCAGGGAGCCTAAAGTCCCTACACAACCTGGACTTGAACAGTAAACAAGCAACAGATTTGGCCTGCCACCAGGAGTTTGAAGGATTTAATCTACCTGGAATTTCTATAGGAATAAATACCATCCCATGGAAAAAATAAGTGTACTTTTCAGTAGCATTAAAACATTCTCTTTCCTACCATCACCCAGGTAAGAGCAGCAGGCAGCAGCCTTTGGAACAGAACTGGCATGAAGAGCCGCTCAGTGACACATGCACTGGCTGGTGAGTGACATCCATTAGAATAGGTATTCCAGTAAATGCCAGATACGTGACACTGAAAGTATCTGTCTGAGGCAAGCCTTTCAGTACACGCCAGTTATGTTTTGTCATCTCTTCTCAAACAGCTCTGCTGTCACTAAAAACACAGCGACCATTCCGCATTCCCCACCACGCTGCTCTGGCCATCAACATCTGGCCACTGAAGAAGTGCCACAGATGGAAATTATTCCAGAACTATTGGCAACCTCGTTGAACCCTTCTGCCTGATGCCATTCTTGAAGGAAATAATGGTGAAAAAAAATGCCTTGGTTTGCTGACATTCTCACTCAAGAAGCTACACAGGATTTTTTTGTACATTTATCAAAAAGCACCCACTCTCCTTCATCTGTGTAGGATCTTTCGAAATGTTGCATTACAGTGAGATTCCTGGGCCCTGATGCAGTTCAGACAAAAGGCTTGAGTGTGCTTACACTCTGGAGGCCAAGACTATGATGCTGGTACATAAACCTGGATTTCAGTTTTTGTCCTCAGGAAATCTGCTAGTCCCAGTAATTCCAAACCATACACATAAAGATATAAAGATCAATGCACAAAAGAGATTCACAATAAGTATTAAAACAAAACACATATCTTACAGCAATCCATAAGACTTAGATGAGAAGGAAATTTTGTACCTGAGGCATGAAGAAGAAAGAACAGGTAAGCTTTTTTGACAAAAAAAGAAAACTCTTGGGTGCTGGGTTTGGCAATCACACAGAGTTTTGTACACTCTGACCAATAAATCTATGAAATTGCAGCACTGGCCTATAAGGCAATGAACATCAAAGTGGGACAGCTCAGAAAAAACCAAATCATTTCGACTTCTAATCTCTTTAGAGAGGAGGCTTGTGGGCATCACTGGCCCTGCAAAGGCCACCTGCCCAGGGTGTAAGAAAAGTCCTTGACCCAGAGCCTGCCTAAAACCAAATGATGACAAGGATGCAGCTGGGTCTGAGAGTTTTCTCAAAAGGTGGCAAATTTGTGACTGGTTGTAAAACTACTCATTCTTCTTGGCAGGCTTTTCAGATTTCCAAACTATTCAGGCTAATTCAGTTCAGGTTTTACTGAAGGGACATCGCATAAAGATGGAAAGAGGTTTTTGTCTTCGCTAGACCCTTTCAATGGGAATTTTCTGATCTCACCCCCAACTGACCTGTAAAATTGATACAAGTCACTCAGAGCGGGAATCTCAGTTACTCTGGGATTGCTGATCCCAATTAAAGACTTTTTTTTCCTGTAGAAAATCTTTGTTTTATAACATAAGGTTTCCTTTACTATCTACAGTGATAGCATAGATCCCACACAGAACTGCTTTACTCATGTAGGGAAAGTCTAGCTCCTTCTATGAAGTATAGAAGATGGTACTTTAATTTTTTTTTTAAGACCAATATCCCTTTGAAAAAAGATTTTTAAAGAGATAATGCATTTTTGGAGGTGTGTATGTTCATTTGCATAAAAGAGAGGCAAATCAAGCTAATTAGTCTTTTAACAGATCTTTTGTTTGGGAGGTTTTTTTTTCTCCAAAGCTGAGAGAGAAGAAGGTTGCTTGATCCATTTATCTTTGCAGAGCTCAACTGCCCGTGCCATAAAATTAAACACTTTCGTAAGATAAAATCAACATCAGAATAGAGTTAGCATATCCTTTTGCATTTTATCGTGATAGTGGGGGGGGAAAATAGTACTTTTTGTTGTAATTATATTGATCTGCATATGTGTCTGTTCAGTGTTACATGATTACTCTTTAAAGGAAACTCTTGAGTCTATGCTGCTTCCTTCTGGGATGTTATTCTTCATTCTACTGTGTAGAAGAATTTACAGAATAGAGAGAACAGGTGTGTTTATTAACAGTTATGAGGCACCCAACTAGAATCTTACAATTTTCATTTACAGTTGGACTGCAAGAGTGCATATGTAAAAGAGCAACTTCAGAAAGACTGAAACTATTCAAAACACATTTCATCCAGAAGAAAAAAAAAAATCGAACCAATTATCATAGAAGAAACACTTTGTTTTGACCTACTCAGAAAAAAATGTCCTAAAAAAAAAAAACCAAACTAGTTTTGAAATGTATCAAGATTTAATTTGCAGAAGATATAGGTATCTAAAAAGAAAGTATTTTAAAAGTAAGCAACATGAACGAAATTATGCACAAAGCTCTATTTCCAAACACAGCACTGGGCAGCCTTAGAGGACACTGAAGACCAGTGGCCCTCTGAGAAGACCCAGCTTGGCACAGTCAGAGATCACAAATATTGCAAGTGAACCCTCAGCACCTTCAGAGGAAGGTTCAAAAGGAGGAATGAAGCCAGTTCAGGATTATAAAGTGTGTAGAGGGGAAAAAAGCAAACTATAAAAGAAAAACATTCTTTTTAGGTTTTTTAAATAGAACAGAAAAGCTGCTGCAAGGAGCACGGGCAGTGACCGAGGCATAGCTCTGGCTTTCCAATGGAACTCAAAGCCATCTCAGGAAATCAGTGACAGCAGCCAAACCTCACGCCGTGCCAGCCCTCGCAGACAGGGGGGTTAAGGAAGGAGGAAGTTCTCCTCTGCTGCCTTGGGCTGCATGTCTGGAGACTGTCCCGCTCAGAGCCAGAGGAGCAGGAAGTAATTCCTCGTCTCACACTGCTGCTTCTTGGCCTTCACCAAAATTTCCCTGCTGTCACTAAGGAAGAGATGCTGCTAGAGTACCTCAGAAAGATATATAAAAAAAATAACCTTCCAGAAGCCAATTAAAATGTAGGCCAAATGCTCAGGGAAAATTTCTGTAAACACAGGTGGAGTGTGCCAACTCTTTGGAAAGCGGGTGTTTTTAATAAATATGATGGAGAAGGGCTGCGTGGCAGACTGCTGAGGGGAGTGAGAAACCTGCAGCTGCTTTCTGGGGATGGGAGGGAAGATCCAGCCAGGGTAGGATCTGAGACAACAGGGTAAACCTGGGTTGTGTTATCTGGGCAGCAACTAGAGAAAACGAGAAGTATGATTAGGAATGATTAGAGAAGCTGGCTACCAGAATGCAGAAATAATTTAAAATAGTAATAAGTGAGAAGAGTAAGAGGAAAAATGGCATTTTGGACAGAATACCAGTGTGCACTGCAGGTGACCTGGGATTGTTTGCTTAACCCACCAGAGATGAAAGGGCAGACTGAAATACATTTAAAAACCCTCACACATTATGTATTATTTTTAAGTAGGGATGAATTTGGGAGAAGTTTTGGAACAATTCTTAATGGCATTTAGAAATCTACACGACATGGCCCTAATCATACAAGGGTCAGGCAGGAAAGGAAATTCCTCAGTATTTTCAGCAGTATATTTTTGATAATCTCCTCGTCTTAGCCCATTCCAGGGGAAATCTTACAACTCCGAATCCATCTACCACAATGGATGTACCTCTAGGAGAGACAAAATAAAGATGGGAAAGAACCAGAGCCCAGCCTTCCTGCAGTAATCAGCTACGGATGAGAGTCTTCAATGATAGTAATAGACCGAGCATCAATGAGGAATGCTGACTGTTGATTTATTAGCAAGATATTCCTAAGACAGGGAAGAATTGTTGGAGAAAACGCCCATTCAGTGGGAGAACAGTAACAGGTAAGAGGAGCTTTACACCCAGGTTCAGGCCCTTCTGTCCTGCCCATGCTGGGCAGACTCTGTGAGCTATTGTGAAGATGACCTTACTGGAAAGCATGCAAAACACAGGATGCATCTCTGCCTCGGGAAGCTAATTTAAAAGAAAAAGCAGGATAAAATACGTGGAAATACCTTTAGCTAATTCAGATCTTTGGCTGATAACAAAGCAAGACAAATTGCAAAGGTCTGATACAAGTTCTGTGGGGGTTTTTAACTATGTGAAGTATTTTCTTTGCAAAATTGGATGGAGTGTTTTTAGTCTTAATAACTGAAAGTGTAATGTACTGTATTTTATGCTATTATAGAATTGTGTAAAGGTTATTTTGCTGCTAGTTCAATGCATATTTTCATATGCAAATGACACAAATTAAATTATCTCAAATAGTAGCAGAAATTCCAGCAGAATAGTATTTTAAATATAAATCATCATCCCCTCAAGTCATATTATAGATAGAAAATTGCTTCTGTATTTATATTTTTTCATTAAAAATAAAATGATTAATTTCACAAGTTAATTTACCTTCCCCATCACAACACCGAAATTGAAATTAAATATTCTAATGCTTAGAGATATTAAAGACTCGCTTATTGAAAGCAACTTATTGTTTTAGGAACATTTTCTTGATAAGTGCACGCTGCTGCTTCACTGCTACAATATTTGTAATGATTTTATTGAACAGGCTGTGCATTGTTGCTTGAGTTTTGTTAAGCTTTATAGAACTCATATTTGCTCAAGAACGTCCAAGAGATTTTATGCACAACTTTACACTGAGTGTTTTTCCAATTCTGGATATTTGAAGAGAACTTTGGAACAACCTTAGGCGTGGATTTCAGGGAAAGGCCCGACTGCAGTGCAGTGAGTGTCTCAGGATGGCCTCAGAAGGGTTAATGGGAACAACCTGCTCCCCCCACACACCACGTGCAAACCCACTTTTATTTCCACACAGCTTTCTTTCTATTATAACCTGATCATAACCTTCAAAGATAGATCTTGGTGAACCACAGTAATAGGTTTATAAGAATAAGACATGAAAACACCTCCAGCATTTTCATAGCCTCATCTTTTCCCTCAAAAGAAGTCTTCCTTTCATTTAATAATAGGGCTTATTCTTTCTTCTGTTAATAAAATGATAGCTTTGCTCTCTTTTAGATTTTTATATTGTGCCTAACTAAGGTCAAAGAATGCTCTGGCTGGGCATCGCTTTGCAATAATTTCATGTTGGAGGAACAAGAAATATATGTAGCAGGGAAATTATCCCATCAGCTAGACAAGAACCTGTGTTTAGTCACTGAGCCACTCGAAGGTTAATCAGATCTCCAACCAATCCCATCAACACGGATGTGATGAATATTTGATTCAGACTAATTAGTACGCAAATCCAGACATTCTGAAGGTATTTGGAATGGCTTAGACAGTGACCTGGAAAAAGAATAGGGATAGCAATACTCCCCATTATTATGCTCCAAAAATTACCACAGTCCCCCTTAGGTCACCTTCACAAGCCCAGAAGACTCGCAGGAGTGAATAAGAATAATAAGAAATAATGGTAGATGTTGTCACTCCTCTTTCTTTTGTCAGTATTTCCCTGGAAATGGAGACTGTGGACCCCATGGTCGTGCTCAGCCTGGAGGAGAATGTAGTTCTAAGGGGTTAGGATACACTTACATCAAAGATGTAATATTTGTTACTGTATGAATTTCCAAAGGCCCGGAATAAGATGATAAAACTCACACTTTTAGAAAGATCCTCTTCACACCAATACTATTCCTGTTACAGAACAGAATACCACCCAGTCTAAGGCAGAAAGCAAGTCCTCCCTCGAGCTGGATCTCTCCCTGCCCAAGGATTTCTTCCCTGGTTCAGTTTAGTGTACTGCAGACACATATGGCACACAGTGCTTCAGAGCAAGATAAGCAATTACTGCATTATAAGCAAGAGAGACTGAAAACCTGTGATTTCTGCAACACTATCATTGGTAAATTGTTATCATCAGTCTTGCCAAACATGCGTTTTCCCCCCACCAAAGTATTGCAGACCTTGATACTCTGAGGTTTATAAACCAAATCCACCAAATTCTAAAGCTGGCCTGCAAGCAGTGACATTTAGAATTTATAAATGGATGAATACAAAAAGAGAAAAAATGCTCTGAATGGCCTTTCTTCTTCACGAGACAAAAGGCTTTACAAGGGGAGCACAAGGGGAACTCTTTGTTGGTCAGATCATTTTTCTTGTCAGGTTTTGACACTGTTTCGATTATACAGTCAGTAATAACTCTGTGAGAACATCATTATTAACTGAAAAGGTTAATATCTTGACTTGGATTTCTCTTCTTTTTTAGAAAGAAGTTGAAACAAAATTTCAGATTAAGATGAAAAAAAAAGCCCACACAAATTCTAAATCAGAAATGTCAAAAGTAAAACAAGTGGTATCTTCTCTCAAAATATGATGATGTAGAAAAAGAAAATTTTATCTTGAGGGGACACCAAAGTTTGAGCATACCTTGCCTTATATGTTTCCCAGTCAGCAAGTGTGCAAATTTCTCATCTTGACTGCGGAAAAAATATCCAATTTTTACTGAAGCAAAAAAGAACTGTGCTACAGAAGGAATTTCAAGTAGTTTTACTAGCACTGACAGACAGAAACAAGAATATAGAAATAAATGGCAAAAGCCATTCACTGAATAAAGGGTGCCATTACACAGGGTGCTAAACTTCCTCCCTTTAATGAGGCTTGACCATGTCCTAGCACTTTCCATGGTCACTTTGACTCAACATAGCTAACAAATTGCAGACTGGAACATGAATGATGGATTTCTGCACACTAGTAAAAAATGAATAATTGGAATACATTTTTTTCTTCTTCAGATCAGATTACTGAGAGATCTATACAGGCTCACATGCACACAGAGCCACACAGTTCACAGGAAAATAGAAAACATTAAGTGTGATCCATGACTTAAGTTATCAGCCCACATGGTCAAATTGAGGTGTTCCAGGGACATCTTTACTCCATGGGTTTGTAGCACTGGACTCTAACCAGCCAAGTGATCTAAAGGCTTAAAAAGAAAAAGACTTAAAAACACCCCACAGACCTTAAACCACCTCACTTGTCAGTTTATAACTGATCTGTAAAACAGATGCAGAAACAGAGCAGAAAGGAAACAGGAAGATGGGAAATGGCTAAAAGAGCCTCTCACAAATCCAGTGTCAAACTGTACCTGTGCCTATCCAGCAATTGACCACAAAAATTACATTTCCAGGCAAAAGTGTACAGTTTTTGGAATAACCTGCAGAAACTGTCTTATTAAAAAGCCCTTTATGCCAAACGTTTGCCTAGAAAAATGTCTCACTTTTTGATATTACTACATTAATGCATTTGAATTTTTAAAAATCCTGTACAGCCCAACATTCATGTTTAAGAAATGTGTATAAAAAAATTAAACAATGAGATAAATTATGAGAGAAACATTTTACAGGTATCTGACAGTTTTACTCAGAAAAAAATAACTTATTGATACATGTTTCTTTATAAGAAAATTAGATTTCTTTCACAGTGTAAAGAAATATAAAAGATATTTAGAAACTATACAGGCAAATTTTTTCTTTCATGTTTTCATTACACATCCTAGAAATATAACAAAAAGACACATTTTTGAAACAAAAAAATTGTTTCTGAATGAGCCAATATTTCAAAATTATAATACATGACAAAATATATCAAAATAATTATAAAAGTGATTCAGAGAAAAGTGACTGTACATATTTTAAGTTAAATAGCAAGCTGTTAGTCTAACCAAGAAAATCTTCTGCTTATCATTCATTTTTTTCTTCACAGATTTTAAAGAAACACAGAATGGTTGAGGCTGGGAGGGACCTCTGGAGATTGTTTAGCCCAAGCCCTGCCTTGGAGCAGAGTCA
Source organism: Melanocharis versteri (assembly GCA_013397845.1). Taxonomy (NCBI): domain Eukaryota; kingdom Metazoa; phylum Chordata; class Aves; order Passeriformes; family Melanocharitidae; genus Melanocharis; species Melanocharis versteri. Next base: position 597,061 of record VZTG01000763.1, on the reverse strand, counting down.
GCTACTGCAGGTTCTTCAGGAATATTCTCAGTGAGGCTTAAATAACTCCATGATTGGAAACTCTACAACCTCTCTGAGCAACCTGTTTCAGTGTTTAACCACCCTTACCATTAAATGGGGAGTTTAATCCTATGCTTAAATGGAATTTCCTGCATTTCCATTTGTGTCCTTTGCCTCATCCTGTCACTGGACACCAGGAGGGATAGAACTGGCTCTGCCTTGTCTGGTCTGGGACATCAGGTATTTATAGACACTGATAAGATTCCCCCTGAGCTTTCTCTTTTCCATGCTAAAGAGCCCCAGCTGCGTCAGCATCTTCCCCCGTGAGGGATTCTCCAGTCCCTGAGCCACCTTTGTGAGAATGAGCTGTCCATGTCTGCCTGGCACTGGGGAGCCCGGAACTGGGCACAGCATCCCAGATGTGT
>VZTG01000763.1:501810-595169 GCA_013397845.1 Melanocharis versteri | reverse complement strand
AGTGTAAAGAAATATAAAAGATATTTAGAAACTATACAGGCAAATTTTTTCTTTCATGTTTTCATTACACATCCTAGAAATATAACAAAAAGACACATTTTTGAAACAAAAAAATTGTCTTTGAATGAGCCAATATTTCAAAATTATAATACATGACAAAATATATCAAAATAATTATAAAAGTGATTCAGAGAAAAGTGACTGTACATATTTTAAGTTAAATAGCAAGCTGTTAGTCTAACCAAGAAAATCTTCTGCTTATCATTCATTTTTTTCTTCACAGATTTTAAAGAAACACAGAATGGTTGAGGCTGGGAGGGACCTCTGGAGATTGTTTAGCCCAAGCCCTGCCTTGGAGCAGAGTCAGCTACTGCAGGTTCTTCAGGAATATTCTCAGTGAGGCTTAAATAACTCCATGATTGGAAACTCTACAACCTCTCTGAGCAACCTGTTTCAGTGTTTAACCACCCTTACCATTAAATGGGGAGTTTAATCCTATGCTTAAATGGAATTTCCTGCATTTCCATTTGTGTCCTTTGCCTCATCCTGTCACTGGACACCAGGAGGGATAGAACTGGCTCTGCCTTGTCTGGTCTGGGACATCAGGTATTTATAGACACTGATAAGATTCCCCCTGAGCTTTCTCTTTTCCATGCTAAAGAGCCCCAGCTGCGTCAGCATCTTCCCCCGTGAGGGATTCTCCAGTCCCTGAGCCACCTTTGTGAGAATGAGCTGTCCATGTCTGCCTGGCACTGGGGAGCCCGGAACTGGGCACAGCATCCCAGATGTGTGCCACCAGCGCTGAAGGGAAAAGGAGGATCCTCTCCCTCATCCTTCTAACGATGCTTCCCTGCCTCCACTCCCGGTGTCTGATGGGCTTTCTCAGATTAATAAAATGCATTAGAACTACTGGAAGCTGTTAACAAAAAAATTAAGATCAAAGGCAGCAGCAAGAAAACATGAGAGGAGGGTTCAGTACGAAAATATGGAGCCGCGGTTCTCAGATTCAATATAACAGCTTCTATATAAAGCAGAGTTGTTCTGAGAACACTGTTGTAAGAAATCCACATGCTTTGCTTCTAAGAAAAAGGATGTTTTGACATCAGTTTTAGGTAGGTCAAGCTTTTACTTTCAGATTTTATTTGTAAGGCAAAAAACTGTTATCACAGAGAGGGAAAAGAAGGTATGTTAGCTAGCAACAGGGAGTTGATTAATGCACAGCTGAAGACCTAAAAATGCCATGAATTTCCTGGCAAAGTATGTTAACGAGCAACAGGGAGCTGATGCAGCTGAGGACAAAAAAATCCCATGAATTTGTTGGCAAACCCATAGAAACTGCACATGTTACTGCAGGACACTAAATGCAGAGTCCTGCAAGATGCTGGGTCTCACCCCAGCAATTAAATCCTTCCCAAACCCAAGTCCTGTTCTGGGCACACGACTGATCAGTTTAAGGACCCTATTTTTGTTATCTTCAGCACATTGTTTACATTTCTCAAAATTAGTCTATTTCCTTTTAATTACAGTTTGGCAAATCATTGCTCCCAACTGTTTGTTCAAAGACACTTTGAAAAACAAGCCTTTAAGTTTCAGAAGAAAATTATTACAACTGCACACAGTTGCACTCAAAATCCAAACAGGAGCATGGATTTCTCACTGAGGGACTCATCACACATTTTTTCTGGAATCTGGATGAACCTTCAAGGTGTAAAACTTTGGAAATATTTAGTCTTCCAGAAGATTAATGCTCAATGGCATGAATTACAAGGGGGAAAAAATACACAGAGTGTGTTTGTGTAAAAACTGCTGCATTAGGGTAGATCAAAGACTCATCCAAATTGTTGTCCAACCACTAATAATGAAAACAAATAGGATCAATATAACAACATCAGTACAGGTATTATGAAAAGAGTTAAAGTGCAAAGAGATTCAAAATATGACCTTTTCATCTCATGTACAACCCATAGAGAAATGTAGAGATATGCAAAAATCAGGAAGGAAGAAAAACAGATGATAACCACTAACAAACAATAGGATTTGCAGAGCATAGGTAATTTCAAAGAAATAAGATTACAGTTTCATAAAGACAACAGGGCAGCTACACAAAACAAAGTTATCCCATCTGAGAGATTGCTGAGGAAACAGTAAGGCTACAGAGATCCTAACTCGGGTCCTGGAAATGTGCCTTATCACAGGACTGACACCTCCAATGGAATATTTCCCACTTCTCAGGAGGGCTAGAGGTGAGGGAGAGGATCACATGGAAGCAACTGTACTGTTCTCACTTCTGCAGCAAGCTGGGTACACCCTGGGGTGAGGATCTCGCCTTTGCAGGGCAATGACAGGCACTCTATCAACATACCCTGCTTCAGGCTCCACAAAGTATTTGGCTTCCTCTCTCATAATATTTGGAATGAAAACAGCACTATCCAAATGTCATGAACCTCCATTTTCTTTAATTAAATTGACTACACTGATGGAGCCAGAAAGGTTTCTGAACATGAGGAATCACTCCATGAAATATTTCTAGTGTGGGCCCCTTGTAAATTTACCCTTCTTTGGCAGCTTTATGAATAAAAAAAGAAAACTGGACTGAAAGAAAACATGGTGATATGCTGGGTAACATGCAGAATACACTTCGAGAACAATGAGAGAAATCACTGGAGTATCCGTATTTTAATATAAGGAATGTCATATTGGGTTAGGTCAGTGGTCCATCTAACTCAAAATTGTCTTTGCATCTGCAAATACAAGTTCTGCAGGACACAACCTAAAAAGAGACAGCAAATCACTCAGCAGCTCCTTACTTTAGAATGAGGAGACACTGGGTAGGATGAAATACCATGGTAATTAGACATTCAATGGACAAACACGGAACAGCAAAACCTAATACAGATCACACACACACAGCAAGCTCAGGTCTTCACCATCAGGCAGAATAAAGTTTTGATAGCAACACTTCAAGAAAAAAAAAAAAAAGTTGTAATAATGGAAAAGTTAGGAAGAGAATCATATTTCATCTGTGGCTCACTGAAAGGGCACGTCTGCAGTACAGTCACTGCTGATGCTGCAGAGTGGAGTTACACTCAAACGGGCAGTGCAGGCTGCGAGGTGGCACAGTCATGCTCGGGCAGCTGGAACAGCCCAAAAAGCTGCCCAGGTTTGTGGGTGACATTTAGAAGGCAGAAACATTTGTAACCTCAGCTGAATAAGGGTTAGTGAAGGCCTGAGACTGAAAGCTGAAACTAAAGTAATTCAAACTAAGAACAGAGTGTGCGTTTTCAAACATGAGGATTACTGATTATCCAAAAAAAAATTTTAAAAATAAATCTTAAAAGATTCTGTTAATCACCCTCTATTACCTGACATCCATAAATCAAGACTAGAAGATTTTCTGGGAGATACACTGTAACTCAGACCAACATTTTGAGCTCACTGCAGAATTGATGAGTATTACTCTAAAATCTGTTCTCTGTGAGAAGCAGTACCAGATGACCACGGTGGTACACGATATTCTTAGCAGCCAGGAGAGCAGTGCTCCCTGCATTCTTATGAGGGCAGATATTGGTTTATTCCCCTGGGCTTTTTCAGTGTTCCTAGAAGCAGGGATTCCAGGAAAGGAGAGGAAAGAGGCCCTTGGACTCTTTCTAGTGCACAGCCAATGGAATCAGCGAGGTGATGAGTACAGGGTGCTGTACTTCCAGTAAAGATAAACTCGATCCATGCAACGCAGAATTAGTGGTAGGGGATAATTTGGGTAAAGAGAGAGGCCAAGCAGGCTGACACACACGTACCAGCAGTAAAATCTTTACATCTGGGTTCTGTTTACTGGCCACATCTTTCACAGGCCTCTTAGCTTCTTATTTACAACATATCTTCTTCAAAAATTATAAATTGTTTTAGCTGGAACTGTCAGCACTATGCTGGCAATGCTTAGTCGTATTGATTTTATGATGGAATATTATTTGCTTTGCTGAAGGTTTTGCAGAGCTGTTACTAATCTAGTGATAGATGTTGGCAAACTATCCTTAGGAATTTTAACATTCTGACAGTTCTTGCAGTCTGAATATAATTAATAAAAAAAAAGCTGTAGCAAACTGCTTAGTGGAACAAGACTATGGTTTGAGTCATTTCATTACAGTCTTTGACTAACAAATTGGAATCAATTTGTAAGGATAGAACAGAAGATTATTTTGGCATTTAAAGTATATTTAGAATGAGGGAAATATAAGAAACCTCTTTTTGTTCCAACATTTAACCCGTTGTCTCCAAGATACACATTTTATTACTTTGGGGATTAGTAATTTTAGTTTCCCTTTTTTTGTTTTTCCTGTCTGTTCACCTGCATTTACCTACCTCCATCTCTCTTCAGACTCATTATGAATCTTGCCAATAACTTGGGATATAGTGAGTAAAACTGAGAATTACTAGAGATTTTTTTGCTTTAGAAAAAGAAAAATAGGAACAATAATAATAATGAAAATGAAGCAATACTTCAGTGCAGAGCTCAGCTGGTTTGATATGGTTTCTGATATGGTTTCCAGTACCTTTTCTACAAGACAAGCAAAAAAAAATGAGCCCATTTGAGCAAATTAAAAGTTGGCTGGGAGGAGCATGAGAGAGCACAGCACAAGAAACAAGAGCAGGGCTCTGAACAATGAAAGCAGGGAGATGTTGGATTTTGTTGCACTAAGGCTTGCTTTTCAAACCATCTGCTCCTCAGGCGTGAAGGAGTTTAAAAGTGACCCGGATACGTGACTGGACCATACAAAACACAATAGTAGGCACATGCTTTTTAATTAAAATCAGTGATGAAACAGCAAAACATCTGCTGAAGAAAAGGTCTTTATTTGCCTCTACACATTTATAGTATGTTTGCAGTTAAAGGAAAATCTTAATAGTCCTATTTGTGATGCTGCAAGTATTTTCTAAACTAAGATAGGGATAACTGTGGTGTATTTTGATGTGGGAAAGGACCTTCCATATTGTTTTCATCTGAGAAGTCATCTCTCTTTTATCATCAAATGAGACACAATGCTACAAAAGAAAATAAAATATGGATGTTCTTTCACATTAGATTTTAACCATGATTAAAACAGGGTTCTGTAGAGCCAGAGCTGCTGAAGTCTCTGGGATTTTTATTTGGCAGCAAACAAATGGGAACTATAGGGGAGAAGTGTATGCTACAGCATATAAACAAAAGGCAGGAAGATAACTATGAAACATTTTATCAATGCTCAGCAAGAAAGAACGTTTATATCTTCAGCTGAGAGCTGAGTCCATCCTTCATGGCTTAAACAGAAAAAAATGTTCTTTTGGATCTATGCAGACAGACTGAAAATGACTGTGGGAGCATTGGATTCTTAAAATTCCAAGCTAAGAAAATTTCTGTTGTATCTGATCGGTTTTATCTTAATTTCATAGCACATAACTATTCAAGATAAGTATTTCCCAACTTTTCAACTGATTAGAGGCAAATCTGTTAGCCAAAACAGCTAAACAAGGTATTATTACTTTAAAACGCTTCGGAAATTCTGTAGATGTTAAAAGCCACCCTGCTTCAGCTTTATTTCCATACAAGGGCACAAAGCTAGCTGCCAATAAAAATAAATAATCTGGGAAGCAATCAGAAAACCTGACAAACATTAAATAAAATGCCATAAGGTACTGTACCAGGAGAACCATACCATAAGGTACCATAAGCACTGAAATATATTGTATGTCAAACTGTGTTAGCAAATATGCTTCACTAACACTCATCAAGGAGCAGAAAAATCCCAGCTTCTATTCCCCTAATCCTTAGAGCAGAAAGCATTCTATAAATAGATGTTTAAAAAAGCCACGGTATATTGCTGTTGTTCCAATATTTTATCGTCACTGCTCACTTACAGTATCTGACTTGCTTCCTAAATACGTGTAAGGAAATTAATATTTAGAGCTGACTTGGAGGGCAAAAATTTCAATCTTAGATTGAAATTAAAGTTGAACATGGCCTGGACTCAGTCAGAGCTTTCTTAAATGCTGCCCAGGTATTCAATACTCAATAAAAACACTTCCAAGTCCTTTCTCCGTACGTCTGCAAATATTATCAGAATCCTATTGACAACATATCCTGAATCTGAGCTTCATTTGCTGAGATAAAACATCTGAGACAGATGATGGAGGCACATGAATGAAGGTTTAAGCTGAGCCAGAGGTGTTGGGGTGGGAGAGAAAGGAATGAGAGGAGATTTCTGTCGCTCCTAGAGCCCCACTACAGCAATGCCAGTGTGACGTGTTTGTGCAGCACGTGCTGGGGCCTGGCCACACTGCCCCACTTCCACAAAGGTGTGGTTTGATGTCTAAACGGAAAACCCTGAGGTGGGGAGGAGCTGGATACACCATTTGCACCTTTGAAGAGCAAACACAAACACAGATTTTGGTAAACCACCCTGCATTAGTGTAAGCCTAGCAGAGGCTTCTATATCCCCTCCAGTGTTAAAAATATTCCCACATGTAAAATATATTCCCACATGTATTCCCTCAACAATGCTTGATATTTTGATGTCTATAAACATTAAATACAAACACATGAAATACACATCGCAGGACCACAGCTCTGTTCTACAGGATAATTAAAACTATTTTTTCATCACTACTTCTCCCCCTTGGACTTTCAAAAAGGCAGAAAAAATCAGAAGCCTGAAGTAAAATTATAGCTGTGTTCAGCTATTCTTCCTCACTGGGAACTCCTCCCTGAACTGCAACAAAAAGAAGGCAAATATGGTGGACACTGGACAGCAGATGAGGCTGGACACCTTTCACAGCACTCCTGATGCAGCTTCTGTATGTTTGGGAATAGATCCATCCTTTTTAAAGAGTACAGCACTAAGAAAGAGTTCAGACACCTGAGCTGCAAACGTTGGACCTGTGTGTCCTCAGTTCCCAGTGACCCATAAATTACCAAACAGACTTTGATTTACAATGCCTTTTTTTTCCTTTTTTGGTAAAAACAGCTGCCTTAAGAAGAATGTTAAAGTGACACGCTGCTTCAAAAAACATCACCTGCTAACATCATCATTAAACAATTGCATTTGAATCCTTAACACCATTTGTAAAGTTTCTGTTGGATTTCTAGGATTCTGTTCAAAGCAGGAGTTATCTTCCTTCTTTAATGTTGGTGGCTGCCTGACAGCTTACATCATTACTCCAAAGGATACAAAGGACTTAAAAGTACCTTTCAGGCATTGATTTAAATCAAACAGCAGTGGAGGAAAATGAACTTGTGTGTGAAAGGTTTGAATCTTCTGACATATATTTCCTCACATTTGCAAGTAGGTTGAATACTGCAATTGAATAACTGCATCGAAAGAAATGAAAGCTATGAACACTTCCAGTAATTTTTTATTTTTTTGTATCTCCTAGCGATGATAATCTAACAAGGATACGTTTTTCAATCACATCTCATTACTAAATGAAAGTAATCTTTTATATTTGTTTAAATGGATATCAGGAAAATGGTAAAGTCAGCACTGGAATTCAGCAGTGCTGAAATTTGCCACCACTAAGAGACAAAGTAGGCTTTGTTGTCATTTCAGCATGATTATTTTTCCCATAAGATTCTGACTCACCCCCACAATCATTTTCAACCAAAAAAAAGTAGAAGGAAAAAAAATGGGCTTTTAAAAGCAAAAATGTAGCTTCTAAAATAAACTTCCCTGAACAAAACATTTCTTGTTTTTCAGATTTCATGTCCTTGATTAAATATTAAAGATGAAACATTGCAGAACATCAGCGTATTTCTTCATTAAACCAAAGGGACATCCTGAAGATATCCTTGTGCTTTATTCCTGCCTGCCTATACCACGGGATCAGCAAAATATGCAACTCACATAACCTTGACCACTGCCTTACACGTTCAACAGGGACCTGGGTTTTACATAGCATTATCCCTGAAGTTATCTATTTCAGTTTTTCTATTTTTATGCGTTTAGACACAAATTATTTACAAACTGCTGGTTTGCAGTGAATAATTTAAAAAAAAAAAAAAAAAGAAAGAAAATAAAATCAGCAAAAAGATCTTTCAAAAAACTCAGTACAGTCTTGAGTAAGCAGGAGGTGGGGAACAAAAAACACAGGAGCAAGAGAACTGGAAAACACCTGAAGCCAGAGCATTTCTGTTCAAGAGCAGCCTGTGATGGAAGGTACAAAACAGAGATACATCCCAGGCAATTCCTGGATCAGAAGAATATTGGTTATCAAGAATATATTCCTGTTCACAAATCAAGCTCAGTGCAATATAAAAATAGCACGAAAAAAACAAATTCACTGCTGAGGAGAGCTATGAATCACTAAGGAGTAAAAGGCAGGTAGTTTGACATAAAGACAAATATCTTAGGAGGTTTCTTCTATGATGAATTATGAAAAACTGTTTCTTTGACTTGAAATGCTACACTTTCCATTACACCTATGCATGGGTCAAAATATTTCAAAACCGCTTTTTATGGAAAATAAAGGTGTGGAGGGGTAATCAACAAACACACAAGAGAAGATCATTGATCAAGGGCTAGAAAACGCAGAGAGACTAAAGTGGCACTCCCACCAAATTAATACTTATTTAAACAAATCCAGCCCAGGAAATGGGCACAAGACATTCCCACAGGAGCCAAAAGCCTGGCAAGGTGCTCCTGCATGTGGTAAAACAGGCTCTGGTTCAAGGCTGTACCTGTGACAAAGCCAAAAAAGCACTTGAGCCAGTGTCTCACACATCTTCAATATCTTCATGAATCGCACCAAAACTCTACCCTGAACCTAGGAAATTGTGAGCCAGTGAAACTTGCAGAAATATGTGCTAAAAAAGAAAAAAAAAAAAAGAAAAAAAGTTCTTTTCTCTTCAATTTTTCAAACACTTCATGTAGTTAAAACACTTCATGATAGTTTTCTTTTCAAGACATGCTCTGACCAGAGAGAAACACAGTGAAGTGCTACACAGAGAGAAATAAGACTCCAAGCCCAGAAGAGCTTACACTTAAATTTTTGTATATGAAAATCCAAGAAAAATGAGACAAAAAAAAAAAAAACCACAAACCAAACAAACAAAAAAAACCACACAAACAAACAAACAAAAAAAAACAAACAAAAAAACCCCAAGAAAAGTCTCCCCTTGTTTAGAAGGCTAAATGACTGTAACTTTTCTTTGTTAACATGCACATTTTTTCTTATTAGCATTGAAGATTAAATGAATAGAAATTGACAGCTGAGGAAATTCTGATTCCAGCAAAGTCAGTTTGTAAAACAACCCTTTAGAAATGAAACTCTTCCTGTACAACTTCTTCTAACAGTAATGGAGCGTGTAGGGCTAACAGCATAACAAGCTAAAAATAAGCTCTCACAGATATTAAAAGTAGATGCCAAGAAGGAGATCTGGACATTTGTCTGAATTCAGATTCTCACTTGGCAGTGTTCTGAAGGCAAACCTAATTAAAGGTTACAGTTGGCTACATTGCATTACCCAGACATTACAGACTATAATTGTTCTAGGACCACGCGAGTGTTTAATTTCTACAAAAAAATACCTCACAGTTAAATTAAACATTTATCTATTTAAGATAGTGAGCTAAACACCCACTCAAAAGAAAAGAAAAAAGATAATCACAAAAGGTAACTGAATGAATAGCAACATAACAGTTAGAAAACTTTTGCTAGTTCAACTTCCAGTACGATACACAGCATGAAGCTCACAGCACTACCACATGCAGAAGGATGTTGCAGAGACAAAATTGGTTTATTGTCTGAGAAATACAGGAAATCTCTCTCTCCTCTTTTGTTTCTGAACAATTAATGCAGCGCTGGTTAGGCACAGTCTGGAATTGGGCACCTAACACAATAATAGCCAAGACTGAAATGAAATTAAAGTTAAGAACAAAGCTCCACCTTCACTGGAGCGTAGGGCTGAGCACTACTGCAGAGTGCCAAACACTCGTTCAGTTATTTCCTTTGCCCAAGTGCATCTCAGCTAAAATCGTCCACCTCTCAAATGCAGGTTATCTTTTTTTGGGTGAGCTGCTCTCATTCCCTGCTGCAATGAATGCTAGCAGCTCTGTCCAAATGGAGCAGGAAGAAATTGGGCCATGACACTTGAACCTGGTGCATTGATTCATCTGAAGCCCACCAACCCACTGATTTTCTTGGGCAACCTAACCTTGAAGACACAAAAAACTGTACAAGAGCTCAAAATTTCCGGAGTTAGGCCTTTATTCCCTGAGCCAAACCTCCACAATCTGATTTTAGCACACAACAACCTCTCTAAAGCCTCCCAAAGGCACTTGAACAGTCAAATTTGGTCAGGACTATACCCTTTGGTGCTGATGCCTCACTTTTCTGTAGCAGCGTGATAGTTGGATTACTCACACTAAGAGTAGGAGGCAGTGGATTCAAATCTCTGAACAGTCTGATGGAACCAAATTTGTATTTTCTATGTCCTGGGAGAATGACTAAATCCCTGCCTCCAGCCTGATGACTCCAAGTGAGTTTCCACGCTCCACTCCCTGCAATGTACATATATTTTACAAGACATCTTCACTGGATATCCAGAAATATTTTGGGTCAACTGATGTAAATGGTACTACGAATGTTTAAGTATTTGATGAAAAGTTGAACTGTTTTAAAAATAAATTACTTTCTTGGACTTCAGAGATCTGTGAAGGACCCTGCATTCCAAGTAAGAGCTTTAATTCCTGAGAATAAGAGGGAGAAAAATAGTGCTAGAAGTGGTTTGAGGATATCTGCCAAATTCGTTGTGCAGTTGGCACAGATCTGGCTCAGTGTTCATGCACATACATCAACAACTCAGGTTGCCAAGGAATGTCAGTATCGAACTGGATTAGTGCCCCCACCACACCTTGGACTTTCAAGGATCTCAGTGGCAAAGAGCATCCTTAGATTTGCATCTTGGTAGACCCAACTCCAGCCAGGTACTCCTTGCTCTTTCCCCAAGGTCAGCCTCCAGTTTCACATCGGTCAGCTACATCCCATTGAAAAAACAAGGCCAAAGCCTGGTTTCAACTAACAGCTCATGCTGAGGCAGCTATTTAATCTCGCTGTCTTAGAACAAAACTTTCAGAGACGTTCTGTTTGCTTAAAGACAAAAGGCTTATTTATACTCCGATTTTATATCCCTATCAGATACTTGCATTTCCAGAGGATGGCTATGTTTAGAAATTCAGCTATGTAAATAAAGTGGCTTACACAGCTCTGGGTCCCTGAATAACACATTTACAGATAAATCTATGGGTTTGCTCTGTTCCAGCTGGATATCTTTCACCTGAAGCCATGCAAAGTAGATCCTATCTTACTTTGTACATCATCAGCAAAAACTCTCAGCTGAATTTTGGCAGCAGCATATTTGCTGTGAGTGACAAAGAGGAAGAGGCAAAAGAATGGCTCTGTTTTCAAGAGGAGGTGGAATCTGCAGAATCTGGCTGCAACAGTCTATGTTTTTTAAGTGTCTCTGTGTCTCGTGGGGTCTTTCACACTGGTAAGAAGGAAGTGCAAGTGTGAAAGAGAAAGAAACTATGAACACGTGTGCTGCCCCCTTTATCATGAAGTCAGTGTTCTATGACTTCAACATTTTAGGTCATTTTATACTAAAATCAGAAATTCACAAAAAAAACATGCATTAGTTAGGCTGGCAGTTTTAGACCTCTGTGCTGAAACGGAGACCTCCAACACAAGTGAAACATACAGTAATGCATAGCAATTACAGTATATTAAATACAAAGAACAAGGTTGTGATCAAAAACAATATGAACTTAAAAATTCATGGTTACTCATGCTATGCCATATGTCTTCCACCACCTAGCCACAACAGGGTGCCCTTTAATTACTCTGCTAATGTGCTCTTTGTGTCTAAGTGCTGGAGGACATATGGTACATTTCAGCTGTAGCCATGAATTTCATGTCTTTAATGCTTTCTGTCAAAATTGAGATGTCCTTTCAAATGTATACACGTGTATACATTTGAATTCATACGCTGGTATTGTCACCTCTTTGAATCCCTATACTATTCTGCACCTCATGGTGCAATTCATTTATACTCCATTTCAGGAGCAAATGAATAAAAAAATTGAAATCTATTGTATTTTTATTGCACAGACATATTAAAACCAAACAAAAACACAGCACCACCTACTTAATGACCTGGAAGAGGGAGGGACAGGCAGCTAAATTACCAGTTACATAAAAACGGCTTTTCAGTTTCAAACTTTCTGGCTGAGCTTACACACAGAAATACTAAGTGAATCGGCTGCACTTCTGCCTTATTCTTTGAGATTGTATCAGAGAGCAGCTTTGCAATTTATTGTCATGTGCTGCTGTCCATTAACGGGCAATATTTTTAATATATTTTTTCATTTCAGGTTGAAAAGGAAGAAGGTTTTGTCAGTCTCCTCAATTTTTCTGCGAGTGACAGTTCAGATAGGAGCTGATGAATGAAAATGCCATTCTGATGCGCCTAATGTATTGTAGGCAGCGATCAGATCTTTGGCATAAACAAGGTGCAACACGGACTTCAGAACATGGTATTCCTCATCTTAAAAGGTGTCAGTGTCTAGACAAAGAGGATGACATCCTTTAAAGTGCCTTTGGAAATTAGACAGCGATTCAATGCACGCTGGACTCAGATGGTGGTGATGTGCCTGATGTATGTACAGTCAAGACAATTAAGTTACATTAATCACATTCTGAGTCAATTACAGTTCCAGAGAGATTTGGGATTTGCCCTATGTAGGAAGAAAGCTCATTTCATGTTCCAGTTACAATAAAGAATTTCTCAAGCATCTCCTGTGTCATTTAGGGGTTTAAATCAGAGACAGCTCTCGCATCAGCCACTGAATTCTACAACGCCTCCTCCAGTGCCCCAAACGTTTTAATGCAAACTGCAACCTACAAAGGTTTCAAATGCTGCTGCTCAGACTGAACAGATCAAGGTCAAATATTGTGCTAGAAAACATAGGCTTAAAGTACCCCATGCCATTTTACAGGTTAGGAAACTTATAGACTCTTCCATCTCACAGTAAAGAGCACGTGAGAAAACTAGAAATGTAGCTCTGTGATGGGTTGAGTTTATTCTTTCAGGCTTGATGATGCTGCTGCTACTTTTAAATTAACCAACATTCTGATGCTTGTCTTTGGTCTGTAAACTCACATGAAGTGCAGTTTCTTACCTGGCGGAATGTTGGGTACAAACTGGAAGTCCAGCATTTAGCTGTTCTTACTCTGGAGAGCATAAATAAATCCCCAATCTTAACTAGTTTCTGAATATGACCAAAACAAAATAATACCAGAATTAATCACAGGAAAAGAATTGTCAAACTGAAAGACACAGTGAACTTCCCTTCTACCACAAGTGCCTAGGACTACTGTCCTTTTCTGTTGCCTTTTATCAGCACATGAGCTCCATTTGAGACAAGGGAGCAGGAGAGCCATGGCACGAGGAGATTAGGTTATTGGGGATTATGTGGACAAATTCCACACATTCTCACACAAAATGAAAACTCTCTGTAGCCATTTATGATTCAGTTTGCTTGAAACTATGCCAACTGAATTATAGCTGTTTGAGACCAATCTGCCAAAATTCACAGGATAAAGCAAAATGTTTACAAGGTAATGCAACTCACTGCACAAGATGGCTAACAGCACATACAGCTAAAGATTCACAGCTATTCAGGGGAAAAGAGACAAAGTGCTGTAAACAATTTTCTATGAAATAGCTTTCAAAACACGGCCCAAAACAGATAAAACACTAGAGGCTATAAAAAAATGTCAGAAATTGCAAGTTCATGCTTTCAGTAACCCTCCAACTTGGCAGTGTCTTTCTACAATTGCATTAAAAGAAAATAAATTCTATTTACATGGGCAATGAGCTCAGTTTCCATATTTGCAACTTCCAAAGACAGTCCGAGTGCAAGGCCAACCCGGGAGGTCAAATTAATTACAACTGTCTCTTGTAAAGGTTTGTATATTGGAAAATTGCAGCTAATCTGAATTCATATCCAGCACAATAAAATGTCATTTGAAGTAGAAGAATAGAATAAACTATTTCGTGGAGGATTAGCTAATTGCAAACAAAGTATAATAGATTACTCTGAATCAAAGTCTCCTTATGGGAGATCAAGGATTATGCTTGTTTTAGCACTGGGACAATGACTCAGATTTCTTCACACAAATTTAAGCAGCAAAAATAAAACTAAAAGGTAAAATCCAGCCATACTCATTATTTACTATTATTGTGCCTAGAACTAGCAAAAATAAAACATGTTGCCTCAGAAATAGGACATTAATGTTTTAAAAATGATTTTATAGTAATGAAAGCATTAAACAGAACTATATAACACTGATTATCAAAAAAATAAAGAAAGCTTTAAATCTAACAGGCTTTTCAGGTATATTTCCATTAACGTGGGGTCCATTAAACTTGACAGACACCTTTTCCTTAAAAAATATGCTTCTGCTGTTCAGGCTTGGCTTTATATCAATGACTGCATTGGAATTAACTGAGCAAAGACCTGAGGGGTCCCATATGTGTAGACAGAACAAAAAGCAAAATTATATTTAGATTGGAGGATACCTTCCACTATCAGTCTACATACAGTGACAGAAGTTTAGATGGCCTATTATACTGAAAAAAAGAAAGAAAATTGCCTTTTTTCTTTTAGGTTGGGGGGTTTGGGGGTCTTTTGTTTTGTTTTGTTTTCAT
Organism: Melanocharis versteri; assembly: GCA_013397845.1. NCBI lineage: Eukaryota > Metazoa > Chordata > Aves > Passeriformes > Melanocharitidae > Melanocharis > Melanocharis versteri. Next base: position 580,435 of record VZTG01000763.1, on the reverse strand, counting down.
TAACTGCTAAACATGAGAAGATTTTCTTCTCTCTTTTGTCCAGAAAATAAAAAAGTTCCCTTGTGGTTGATTTTCATCCCGTTTCTTCATGAAAGAACTATCAAAGAAAGTTACAGTGTATATTACTTTTCATTTCAGAAGGATTTCAGCAATCCCTAAACCTCCAGTAGTATCTTCTTGACAACCTAATCTCTTTGTAGTAGTAGCTAAATTAAACCAAACTGTCATCAGTGAAAGCTCTCAAGAGTAACTCAAGGATATTCAGTACATATGATCTATTAAAGTACAGTAACCAATCTTTAAAAAACACTGTTTAGGGTAGAAATTTTTATTAAAGACCAAAGTCTTCACAGGACATTTGTATTTAACAATTATTTTTTGTCTATTCTCATCTTACTAATTACTTCAAACGTTCTTATTTGAAGTTTAGCTTGAAAAATAACTTCTTCATTGGCCAAAAAAAAAGAAAACCTCAAACCACAAAAGAATATAAACTTCTGGAAAAACAGATTTTTGCTGTTGAGTTGAAATGTAAAAATAACCACAAAATACCACAGATTGTATTTCCATATAATTAGTGTAACGCCCAGACACTTCTATCTTTTCAGGTATTTCTATGAGGGCAAGAAAAACACAGCGTACAAATGATGCATGAACACCACATCTGAGTAAGGAATGAAGTCACTCAATCCTGCTAAACATAACACCACCTTTGTGAAAGAAGGGACAAAACTGATTTTTATTCCCAGAAATTGAAATGGAAGAAGAAAACTGGTATAATACAAATTTTACTTGAGCTGCCCATCACACTTAACAAGCTTTTATACTTGGCTGGAACCTGAAATGCTCAATGATGGGAGCAGGAGACAGATCTGGTCAAGACAGAATAGCTGACCACAAAATCCACACACTCCACATGTGTGTGCCTCCACATTATGCCACCCCATAATTCAGATACTGCCACTTTCATTTAGTTCAAAGAATATGTGCAACATGCTGCTAAACACAGAAAAAAAAGCCCTGAATTCCAAATTTCGCCCACTTTGCGCATTTTCCATTCAATGAAAAAAGTAGGGCTGTTTTAAAATATCAGGAACATTTGTCTTTGTGAAATGTATCTATGGTATTTTCCTTGCTCTGAGCAGACAATGGGATACACACCATGATAAACTTTACTACTAAATGTGATAAACATTAACTTCCATACTGAGAATCCCTAAAACCACCGATATCACTTACACAGCCTGAAAAATGTCAAAGCTCCAAACTGCTATCGTGATTTTCACTCCGAGTTGCCTAAGGCCAGAAGGATAAATCCATTATAGAGCACCCACAGATTTTTGAATACTGATTTTGCTACAGGTAGTGCAGCCTTGCGATTGAAAATCAAACTCCTTGCTACTGGCTGTAAATGTAGATTTAAAGTAGCAGTTTAGAAACCCAAGTCTGGAAACAATCTACCTATATTCTTAATTAAAGAGTGGTTAAGAAGATGACGCAGTCCCAGGAGCCCCTTGGACATATTGCTATGTCAAACAAAGTGGGGATGAATGCTATTGTGAGCGACAGTAGATATCGCTGCTTTATGCCTCTGGTTTTCTTCAGTTTTGGGGATTTTTAAAAATTAACATATGAAGAGATGATAAATAAAAACCTCTCAGACTTTTTTTACGAGACATAAAACTAATTTGCATGCTGTCTTGCTTTGAGTTTGCAGCAACAGATACCATTTTCAGAGACAGGGACACACTTGTCACCATGATGACTAGAACTGAATTCTTGTTATCTCTGTAACACAACAGAATATGTTTAAGATGAGGGAACAAAACAAGGAGAGTAAAAACATTTTGTTTTCCCATTTGTAGGAAAAGAATTTTAAAAATGGGAGGCAGGAATATGCACAATCCACAAGTTTGCAACTCCTGCCACAGCCTGAGGAATCAGGTAGGTTCAGCACCCTGAACCTCCAATTTTACTCAGCCGTGTAGGTGGCAGCTATTTAATGAAACAGCATTTTAAGAGCACCAAGTGAAAAGTCCATACTGGGTGTTATTAGTGCATTGTGTCCTCCACGAGAGTGATGGAAAGCAGTAGCTGTTAAATGGCACCAGTCAAATATAACGATTTGTTACTGATGCTGTCACCTGCATTTAAGCGCTAGCTGCTCTCCCCGTGCTCTGCTATTCACAGCCAGGGAACACTCAGCCCGTGTCTGTCAGCCCGAGGTTATCTCTGAACTTTTGTCACCTGAAGGCATATTTAGACACGGTAACACGCAAAACACCTTTTTCTCACTCATCAACACTTTGTATTACAGTGTCAGAGAGAGGATATTGCACAAAGGACCCTGACTACCCAAATTGGTTGGTGAGCTGTCAAAGCCATTTTGTGGCAATCAAATGAACATATTTATTCACAGATGAAATAACTGAACATAGATTTATCGTAGTTTTGATTCAGTCCTCATCTTTCCTGCAGGAACAAACAAAAGCTTTCATCTTGGACAGCAATGCAGATGGTAAAAGCAAAAGAACATTACAGAAAAAGATCTGTCTTAAAATTCAGACTTTATATAACAAATTACTTGAAAGGGCAAACAGAATGCTGTCATATCCCTTTCCATGTTAGAAGGAGCCCCACAGTACAACTTTTATTTTAAATAAAAAGAAATACTGTTAAAGTTAAATAATTAAGAAAAATCTCCAAGCCCTAGTAATTGGAAGGGTCCCAAAATCCCTTTGTGTTTCATGCTGAGATGCACGGAGAGTTGTTCATATTTAATTGAAAATGTATTAACATTACAATTTCAAAGGATCAAAAATAAAAGGAGTTTCCTGAAAATTTAAACCAGGCTTTCAGTGTTTCCTGTTGCGCAGAAGAAAGATCTATTTTTAATGGTATAAACTGTAGAAAAGGACCTAAAGAGTGCAATTTCTGCATTCTTCAGAGAAACTGGTGGGAAGTAAAATGGTGTATAATTAGTTTTGGTGGGTTTTCTTTTCAAATATACTTAAAACTTCGTGAAGGTTCATGCTCTCACACAGCTGCATTCAAGAACAAACTTTATCTGAATGGTGTTTTCACTAATTTTAGATCCTACTAATTTAAATTTACAAATACTAAAGGCTAATCTTTTGAAATCCTTAAAAAGGTTTACATTTTCTTTTTCATGTTTAAAAACCCTTGCTCATTGTAATACTGCATATTCTTTTAATGTTAATTATTTTTCCTTCTCGATAGATTATGGATATCCATATAGCCTCAAGAAAAGACCTTGATTATATTTATAAAAACATATATATGAACGAAAATGTAAAAAAAAAAAGGGAATTAACACACTCATAGAATAATAGAATTGTTAAGGTTGGAAAAGACCTTTAAGATCATCAAGTCCAACAGTCCCCATGTTCACCATCAAACCACATCCTCAAGCTCCATGTCCACACATTTGTGGAATGCTTCCAGGGATTGCAACTCCACCATTTTCCTGAATAACCTGTTCTAATGCTTGGCAGCCGTTTCTGGGATTTTTTTTTTTTATCCTAATGCCTCATCTACACTTCCCCTGGTGCAACTTGAGGCCATTTCCTCTCGTCTTGTCACTTGTTACCCAGGAGAAGAGACTGACCCTCATCTCACTACAACCTCCTTTGGGGGAGTTGTGGAGAGTGATAAGGTCCCTCCTGAGCCTCCTTTCCTCCAGGATAAACATCCCCAGCTCCCTCAGCCGCTCCTCACAGGACTTGTGCTCCAGACCCTTCCCCAGCTTTGTTGCCCTAAGATCCTATTTCTGAAAATTAATCTTCCCAGGTGGATATTTGCAACTAAAGGGAATGCAAGGACAACCAATTTAAAATAATTGCCAGGAAGAATTGTACTTAAACACCCCAGTATTTTGTTATATAAATATATATTTTTAAAGCTGCTTTCTTACACCTTGTGATGCCTCTTAAAAACTGTAATTTCATAACGAGTAGTCACTCACTGGTCATGCCATTTTATGGGAAAGTGCAATCAATGGCACAACAGTAATTGGGAAACATCATGCTTATCAAACTGTACTTTTACGTTGGTCTCCAATTACCCGAAACTTTGAAAGGCCTGATGCATAAGCCAGTCAGAACGCCTCAGATCAATACTGGTGGAGTGAGCAACTGACACTTCTTAGCACCATAAATTAAATGATTACATCAATCATTTTTCCTTTATGATGTAAACAAAGTTAAGGCAACAGAACACTGCCACAGGATCAATGTCTCCTGCTTGGAAAATAAATTCTTCAACACTTATGCAGCAGCAGGAGATTGCTATTGTACAACAACAGTCTATACCGTTTTCTTAATTACAGCAACAGTCATTAGTGTTTGTGCTGGGTTTGGCTGGGATAGAGTTAATTTTATTCCTAGTAGCTGCCATAGTGCTGTGGCTTAGATTTAGGATGAGAACAATATTGCTAAGACTGATGTTTCAGTTGTTGCTGAGCAGTATTTACATTTGTCAAGGACTTTTCAGCTTCTCTGGTTTTTATTATTTTATTTTTGGTATGTCAACGATATTACTATTATTTAAATTATTAAACTGTTCTAACCTCAACCCACAAGTTTTCTTACTTTATCCTTCCAATTGTTTTCCCCGTCCCACTGGGGGAATATGAGCGAGCAGCTGGATGGTTCTTGGTTGTTGGGGCTAAACCATGACACTTATGAGGAAGAAATACTGAGTTTCTCTTACAACACGCTTCCTTCCTTCCTTTTACTGCTTCAGAAGAGGCAGGTGCTGGTGCTTTAAGGTTTTGTTCTAAAGAAAACATAAAATGACCAGAAAATAGGAGAGGAAGTCTACCCAGGATTCCTGATCAGTGCTCAAACCTCCACACTGGAGCTGGTCAGCAAACAGCAAGGGTGAGGTCAAACTAATTTGTTGCACAGAGGCATCCACATCTCCTTACTGGGGTACATCTCCACTCCAGTGACTCTTCACACGCCTGACATGCTCACTAGCAGCAGGACACCGCGGGAGCTGCTGGCTGTGGCTCCCTCTACAACCTACACGTGAACCCCTCCCCACGTACCCGTGCTCTTCTCAGAGCTGTGCCAGCACTCTTGGCTGAGCACCTACAGAAAGCATATGGTGCACCTTGAGTGTGTGGTAACAACTCCAGAATGTGTTCTCACACCTGTGCGACCCATCCACACAGACTCCTCCAGTGCATTCCCACAGTTGTTTGAGCCATGTGTCCAGCCCTAGTAGCTGCTGATTTTCCCAATCATTCCTCATTCAGAAGTCACCCCTGCAAATGGAGGTACAGCTGGTCAGTATTTCATCTCTTGCCAAGGTATAGGTACTCCTGGTTTTCTCCACTGCTCGCTGTGAGCAAACTACAAATGCAAGGATGATGCTGGAGCCCAATATCATTTCAGTATCCAACTCTACGAGTGCCAATTTTTATTTCAGGCATGTATTTGTGTTCTGAAAATGCAGCTCATCAGTGATGTTGACTGCTCACAGACTTCTATCAACACAGCAATGATAATTCACTTGTTAATACCATAATACCAAAATCATGTGTAATAAATCTGGGATTCATCAGGTTCCAGGTATCGCCTTCCAGTGACTGACATGTTCTCCATCACCTACAGCCAGGGCTAATTTTTTGTGTTAAGCAGAAAATATGCACCTTTTCCAGTTCAGCACTCTGGAGCTACAATAGATCACCTCAAGTTTTTCCCAGGAAAACCCATCTTACTGTATTGACCCAGGCTTTGTAAAGCCCAGCCTCCTGGGGGGGTGTTCCCTGCACTGGCTCTGCCTAAACCAGGGGACACTTCACTGCTGCTCACTGAGCCCGGGAAGTGGATAACAGAGTAGTAAAATTGTTCAGCCTTTCCCCTTATAGTTCAGTATTTAAATATATTCTTCATGTAATCTACAACAGAAAATTAGGAATCCAGGACTTCTTAATTTATCTTAATTTTTTCATTTACAAGCACCAGACACACCATATAGATTTGCAAATCACAGATCTCTGGCCTTTTCGACGTGTGAAAATCCTCAGGGACATTTGAGAATAATGTCCAAATACCTCTGCATTTCTCCATGGGTTAATGAGTAGTTTGACATGGTAAGAATACAATGTTGGCTTGCCAAGCATATCATTCAAACAAAATTTCCAAGAACATGTTAAAGTAGATATTTACCTCCCTAATCAATAAAACTAGAGTCCTAAGTTCTTTGTTCTTTTTGTGAAATAACTGGTAGTTTCTATTCAGACAGATTATGCCAATTTGGATGTGATGCTACAGAAAAAGGGGTCATGTTACATTTCAAGAATTAGATTACTAGAGTAAGAGAAATAAAATATTTTGATCACATCTCATCCAGCAAGAATATCTGATCTCCTGCCGAAAAAGCGACAAGTCAAAGCTTCAGCAGAATCATATTACTCTGCTCAGGGATATTGGAGAGGCAGCTCCCATTACAAGTGTCTGCCACTGCCTAATTAGTCAGTGGGCTTTGGGGCACAGTTGCCTCAGAACACCTACTTCTGTCTTCGGCACTTCGAAATGAAGCTTTGTAAGAGAATACTGGGCCCTTGCGAATAAGCACGCAATTTCCAGAGTTCAGCTGAGCCCTCCTGCTTGCTTGGTAATGGAGCAGGCAGACAGAGCAGGGATGAATTTGGGAGAAGTTTCTTAAAGAGGGTGACAAAGAGGAGAGAGATGCTCCTTTCCACTCTTCTCCGAATTGAGCAAGATGTCTCTGTTACCAAGATTGCAGTGACTTCATTATTGCTCCTAGGAAGGAGCTGCTGGAGGTGACTAATGACAAGTGTGACAGATGTGATTGGGAATATCGGATGTGACCCAGGCAGTGCCGCCCTCCTCTCAACAGCAACGCACTCAGAAGAGACTTTTACTGTGGGCCTTTGCTAATACTTCATAATAAAGAGAAATTCTATGCTGAAAAAAGGAATGAAAAGCTCAGCCTTAACCTTGAGGTGGTTTCATCATCCGAAGCAGCTGACATATTGCCTCACTGGATCACACACACACTCATCCCCAAAAAAAGACATGGCAACAGTGATAGATGTCCTAAAGCAAGAGTTTCAGTTCATAATGACTCATGTAGCAACTGCATTCTCAGAAATTAAGTATAGTGTAAATGATATGACTATTTTGCCAGAGTGGGGTGTAAGCTCAGATGAAACATCCAAGAGAATAATCCTATTATGGCCTGGCAGCTGGGTAACTGTGAGAAAAGAAACAAGTTGTTTATACATCTGACTCATCATCTACTGAACTAAATTATTTGAATGTGAAAGCTCTGAGACCTTTCATTAATGAACATGTGGGAGAAACATGCCTAATGTTAGTCCATAAAGACAGGTGGGGCAAAAAATTGGCTGCAGAAAAAAACCAAATTATATGTAATAATACTAAATAACAAGAAATAAGATTTTTGGTATTAAATACAGATCTGGAGAAAAAAAAGTTCCAAAGACAATAAAAAGTTTGTTCAGGCAGTGCATTTACCCCTTTGCCTAGTTCGTCTTTACATAGTGAAAGAATGAAAGGTTGCAGCTGAGAAACACCATAATGAGATATTTTACTGGACACATTTTTACCCATTAGACAAAAACAGAATCTTCACCACAAGAGTCCTGATTGTTCCATTAAAGCTAGACAATTTTAGGCCAGGCTGTTTTGTCATCAGTCCAGTCTGGTCTCACTGGTATCTGAAGTTTGTATCAAACATTAGAGGTTGGAATGTCCCAAACCATGAATTTGGGGCAGCTGTTGAAGAAGTGCAGGCACAGGCCAGGCACTTGCTCTTTGCCACATGTGGGTGCTTTGCTACACTGAGCCTCCACAACAAAAGACACAATCACTTATCAATCCAACTCTGCACAACAGAACACACAAACACCTAAATCACACTGAAATTGATAAAGTTAACCATATTCCTACAGGTTTTGCTGAATAGGTGCTTCAAGGAAAATTTCTGAAAAGTCCAATTTATTCATAGTTGTGGCTTTAAAATTAGATGTCAACACTTCTGTCACCCTCCCAACTCTTGCTATATTGAGCTATTGACTTTTACCTTTCCTAGCAATAGCAAAGCATTTGGAGTAGGTGCCAAATTGGGCCAGCACCAATGATAATCAGTTAAAAAGCAACATATATTTGGCACCAGACATCAACAAGGTTCACCACTACCACACTTGAGGAATAACGCCATTCATTTCTTGTGTGCAGTCAGCTGCCATTCTGAAGCAGATAAGACAAACCTTCCTTTGCATGACCTTCAGGAGATTACAGATCACTACTCAATTCAACTGCTGCAGGGGATACCATTATCCTGCTGGTAGGTCTCACAGTTTTGCTCTGTCATAGGGCCCAGCCACACTGAAATAGGATCATGGAGACATTAAGGATGCAAAAGACCCCCATCAAGTCCAGCCTTCAAGCAAATGCCACTGTGCCCACTAAACCATACTGCAAAGTGCCGCATCTACTCACTTTCTGAACACGTCAGGGAATGGTGACTCCACCACTTCCTTGGGGAGCCTGTTCCATCTCCCCCTCACAACTGGTTTGAGCCCTTCAGACCTACCACAACTAAATTAGTGTGTGAGAAAAGGGTGAATAACAGGAAATGGACAGAAGGACATAAGACATAAAAAAAAAAAAGTACAGAAGGATGTGGTAAAAGGTGCCTCCCCAGAGCTGACAGATTTGCTTGTGATCAGGGTTATCCCAGCTGACCTATTTGACCTTGAAGCAGCCAACATTTCTGGGCTGTGTCATTCATTTCTCACATAGAGACACACTATTCTTCAATAAAAATAAAAAAAATCCAAGCTCTATACATTTGTGTCTCAGCTTCATCACTCGCATTCCAACTCGCTTTCCCTCTGTGATAAATAACAAATCTCTGTGCATTTACAGACTAGTAGCTGGTAGCTATGAATTTTAGCAGTTTACCTTGCTGTCTTTTAAGGTGTTTGGTCTGCTGCAGGGGACGACTACCAGGAGGTGAATATTTTGTGATGAAATTGGGTGTGCACACATCACTTGGGTCAACACTGTGCCATAATGAGCTCTGTATTGTTTCACCTTCATGCAGGTATCATCACATGAAGGTGATAACACCACAGTTAATCTTTCATCTTCTTTCCAACAATCCCACTTACCCAATGCTTTTATAATCAGCCTATTCCATGCTGTTGCTGAAGCTGTTAAACACACACATTTCAGTCTCAGAGGAAAGCTTGTAGTAGTCATACTATGCTTGAGCATGTTTTGAGACAAGTGACACTGGGCCAGCAGTTTTAATTGCCTTGAGTTGGTGAGAATCAGCTATAGCCAAACACTGTCACACTATAAATGGAAGTGTAATGGGTATCTGAGATAAACAGAAGCACAAACAACTCAGCTGCAAATGAGCAAAATCTGTTCACAAGGCAGTCTTATGAAATAATTGAGCACTTCTGTGCATTATGTTTTTGCTTGGACTATTACCAGTCAGGTGCATCAGCCGTTAACGTGAATTACAAACCTGATTTCTCATGAACTGTGGTGAAAATGTGGCCTGAAAACAAAAGGCCATCTAAACCAGATTCCAGCTCTCGTTCTCAGATTGCTCCGACTTGTTCTAGAACTCCCTCCCCGCATTTCACCCCTGCTGGCAGCCCTTGGCTTTGACAAGAGTTTAATGTTTGTTAATAATAGTACCCCTTATCCATAATGCTGACCACAGTGAGGAGTTCTGGGCTCTGCACAAGCCCTCTAGTGTCCCTGCTGCTGCAGTGTCCCAGAGCTGGCCTGCCTCCAGGGGGGACCATGGCTTCCCTCTCAAATGATTTCCCCCTAAAGTCGTGACTCTTGCTAACCGCTCCTGACCACTAAATTCCAGCACTCCAAGGTTATTTCCCATTCTTGGCAAGAACTTGAAAATATACATTTCTGCCTGTTGACATGCCAACAAACACTTCAAGTCCCCCTTGCTGGTAGCCCCCTCAAACATTTTCTGTAACCTCACTGCTCTGAACCAGCTGTGGCTCCCAGCCACACTTTCACCCCCCCGCTAAACACTAATCTAAGCCCAAGGAAACAATCAATCTCAAAGTTAACCCCTTCACTGAATCAATCCTACTTAAATGGAAACTTGAAAAAGATATAGTAGCTCTCTAGCAGGTTTGAGCATCTGTATTGCCAGGATAACACTCTCCCATGGCAGCAGCAAGTTTGGCCTGTGATTCAGTGACGCACAGATCCATATTCTCATAACAAGAAATTTCACTGTGAAGAAGATTGTTCATTTGTTACAAAATTATCTTTATAGGATAATAATTCAGTATCTCCCTACGGCAACAGATCCAAATATTCAAGTTATTCTTAGAACCAACATTTTCTAAGTAATTTTTTTTTTTGCTATAGCTATTTTTGTGGCCACCGCAGCATAGCATTAGACTATTTGGTCCCTGAAGAACTAATCCTAAAACATGTTTCTGGCACAGCAGGCTGTGCTTTATGGATTGGAAATTTGGGAAAACGCTGAAGATTAACCAAGGAATGAGCACAAGACCTGGCAATCATACTTTCCATCCCAGTTCAAGTCCAGAATCTGTTATTTAGATGCCTGAAAAACCCAAGAAACCAACCCACACTCCAGTGGGCACTATGTCCACCCTCACAGGATGCTCTCACAAACCGAGCAGGCCACTGCTCGAATTTTGGGTGTGGGTGAGCTATCTAAAGCTCTAGCACAGCACATGAGTACCACACACTATCATATGCTTGGAAGTGCACGACATCTGCTTAAAAATGAGACATTGCTCTCCTACCAGGAGGTGTGTTCATCCAAAAAGGAGCCCCATCACACAACCTGACACACACATGCAACCTTGATATGTGAGACATTCATGAGACATTCACATGAGAGGAGATGCTGACATTTCAGCCCCAAGAGATGACTTGCAGATACTTGAGGAATCTCCAAGCAACCCCTTGGAAGGCAGTAGCAGAAAACAAGAGAGCCAGGTCAGTTTAATGACAGAGAAGGTGAGCAGCCCTGATTTAAGCTACATTTAATAAAAATGTATTGCAGTAAAGACCTGATAAGCTGAGGAAATGAATAGAACATAGCTGCAATTCATTAGTTATTTATCATTTTTATCAGTCCTCTCATTTTAAATGTATAAGTTATTATACAATTTGAACAAAACTGCTTAATAAAACCGTACATCAACTTCAGAGCCTAAGATGGCTACCTGCTCAGCTAAAATTATAGCATCAATACATTAAATAATTATTCCTCTATAAATACATATATATGTATATTTCTTTCAGCTTTGATATTTTGGATGAAATTTTCAACCACTACTTGTAACTACAGGATACAATCAAGAGGTGGCAGCAGAATTGTCAAGTATTCCTCTCTAGACATACTTTTTATGTGTTTCATTCTAGAAGCAGACCATTTCCTTGACATCCCCCACAGAGGAACAGTTCTCAACTCTCATTATAAACTTGGATTTTTAATCACTTCTTCTTATAAGTTTCGTGCATGTAAGAACACATGTTCATATATATACTGCAATACATTGCCAAGTAGGCAACGTAAGAAATGTTCTTAAACTCGACTGTGTTTATACTTTCAGTTTTTCTGGGATCAGCTGACTATGCAGTCACTACTACCAGCTAATTTAAACAACTTAAACTGACAGAACATCTCACAGCAATTCCATGTTGCACCGTGACACGTGTACAAGCATTAGCATCATAGCCGGAGTGTTACAGCTGAAACATAAAAAGGAGCACAGGAATAAATCACTAATTTTCAGGATGTTCTTGTTTGTGACTACAGATACATAATTCTAGGAGGACGATTCTGTTCCAGTCAACAAAACCTTAGCATTTAAAGGGAAATTTTTAACGCACAAATGTATGAATCAACGCATGATTGCATGAGGTGCTTTGCCTGCTACTGTCATCCTCTGCATGTGACCAATAATAGAGGCTGGAAAAACTCCAGCAGCTGTGTTTAAGTGTCTGCAGTTTTGCACAGATGCCCAGTAACATTCTGGTCAGCACTTGTACCATACATAGCACATGGGAAAGCATGGACAAGCACAATGGGTAGAAAAATAAAGGGCATGTCAAAATAGCAGCAAGTTTGCAAAATTAAATAGATGAATTTTTAAATCTTGACCTATCCCCTTTCTGCATATGCAAAATAATGAATTTTTCATTGCATAGCAAAATCTTCTTTGCTAGTTTTTTCCATGGAATTCAAGCAACACTGAAGAAACAAAAGGCAGGACACAGTTATTGATGTGCAGCTGTACTTTGCTTTCTCTTTAGCACTCAATACGTGGCCTCCTGACTTACTGCACACTCTACAGAAGGGGCAATCAGCAAATTAGTGCATGAATTCATCACGAGCAGTCATTTGGGCTGTATTCCTGTGTTCCCATACTTTTGCAGTCTTACATTCAGAGCAGCTTCACCACATTCTGTGAGGAGAAGCAGAGGTAAAACAGAGCTGCTCCTCCTGCCTGGAGAAGTGCAACTGCCCCACCTTGGGCTACGTGGGCAAAGCTGGATGTTCCCTGAATCCGCAGCTCCAGAGGAGGTGGAACCACCATTCCCAGTTAGTCCTTTGATAGAACCACTATTCCCAATTAGTGCTTTGATAGAACCACTACTCCCAGTTAGTCTTTCGATAGAACCACTATTCCCAGTTAGTCCTTTGATAGAACCACTATTCCCAATTAGTGCTTTGATAGAACCACTATTCCCAGTTAGTCCTTTGATAGAACCACCATTCCCAGTTACTCCTTTGATAGAACCACTATTCCCAGTTAGTCTTTTGTCACGCCCAGCAAGAGTGGTGGAGGACACTCCTTGATCTCAGCGCAGTGATGGCAAATGTTCCTCCAGGAGCAGGAGACAAGCAAGATAGTGGCACTGTCTAGGACATGTGGAAAATACAAAACCATCAGTTTTTCAAATTAAAATAAATAAGTAAATTGATCCTAGGTCTCTTTCTGTCAAGATGGCAAAACACAAATCCTTATGCATTCTGTGGGGAAATTATGCCAAAAATCTTGAAGTACTAGGACACTCATAGATCACTTACATCTGCTAATGCTGTTCAAATGAAAGCCTTATTTTAAGGGAAAAATAGTAGCATTTTTGTTGAGGTTTTCCATAGTTAAAACCAGTGGCACTACTGGAAGATACGTAAAATATAAAGCACATTGCATAACTCCACTTTCAGTTAATTATACTGTAATTTGATGCATCATTCTGAGGTTATTTCCCCCCCTCTTGCTGAGCCTTCAGCCAACACTGAAAATGCTGTTGTAGAGTAAATTGAAACCAATACTGGAAGCTGTTTCACACTTAGGAATTAAGTCCTTTATGATGAAATGATACACCTCATGACAAAACCTGATATCACACTGACGCTGCTGGAACAGAACTCCCTAAGTTGCTGAACAGACACATCAATCCCTTCGATTTTGGAACAACAGTTTTGTAACTCATTTATGACCTTATACATCTGAAGTAGGAAAAAAACCCATCACAAACTACAGTGTAGCAAACTATTAAAGCAAACACCAATATTTTGTGGTTTAAAACTGAAGAACAAAAGTAGTTAAAATGATAACACAGCTTACATATCGCACTCTTCTGCTAATAATTTTGGTGTTGCACCCAGTTACAGCAAAAGCACCTAGGTTCCTGGTGATCACTGGCATGAATGTAGAAACAAAACCCTTGCATTCTGCACAAATCCCCATCACCTGGGGCTTTTACTACTGGCAGCCACTCGCATTCATCACCTTCCCACTGCTACTGCGATCCTTTGCACACAGTTATCGCCGTAGGACCCGCGGTAATTTAGATGAAGAACATGAATTTGCATCAGAACAGAAAAAGGCCATTTGGCCCCAAATCCTCACTTTCCAAGTACTTATCTCAACACAGAGACTGACAAAAAAACAGCCCTCCTTTTTGAACTGGATCTCAAGCTGCTGTAGGGACACAGAACATGTAAGACAAAATAACAAACCAGATGCCACAGGGAAGTCAGGTAAGAGGGTAGATGGGGCCTCTCACAGACTGCTGACTTTGAGGTAGACAAAACCATCTTTAAAACAATCCTATTAAAATAATTCAGCAGGCCAACTTCAGCTCTCCTTATCCACAGAGTACTGTAATTCCACTGAAATTAAGAGAATTATTTTGCATTATTATTTTGCACGAGTGCCAAGGGCAGGAGGATTTGCCTGGTAAATCACTTACAAGTCTTTAAATCACCATACAATATAAATAGCTCCCTACAAATTATTCATTCAGCAGTTAAGTTCCATGTATTAATGTATATCTTGTACCTTTATCTATCTGCAATGTATACTCATTTGTAGAATAAGAAAAGCTAGGAATGAATTGTGGAGGGCCTGGTAAAGATTGAAAGAAAATAACAAATTCAGATGGCTCCCTCTATTTTAATAGAGAATTCAAATGTACAGGTCAGGGACAAGTCCATTCAAATAGGAAATGCACAAAAGCCAGAACTGAAGTGACAATCCCAAACCAGTTGTTTCAGAGTCTGCAGCGAAGGGTGATGGGACAGACAAATCTGATTCACAGCAAGGAGCAGGATTTAGTTGTACAGTAGCAGATAAGAGTGGAGATGAGGGATGGCAAGCTTTCGTAGAGTTGTGGTGACTAAGAAAAAATATGTACCAGTGGCTGGACAGATAAAATATAGCTGGTGATATAAACCAGAACAGTATGTCAGTATTTCTACTGGTAAGCTCAAATATTATACAGCCTCCACATCTGCATTACAGCCTGGAAAGAATTTATCAGTATTTATGTTAATCAAATATTTAAAATCCAATATATTAAAAATTATTATATATTAAAATTATTATATATTAAAAATAACAAGTCACTGTTCTCTCATTCTTTCTTTATGCTGTAACACAACAGCTGTGATAACATATTTTCAGTTATCTGATGCATCCACAAACCACAGTCTCTAGGAACACAACAAATAAAAAGTGAAAATAAATAAATAACTGGATTAAATCAACAAATTATAGAAGCCACGCTCAACAAAAGAAAAACTTTTGAAGTAATGAACCACTGATAAAGTGTCCAATCCAAACCAGATACTTTGTACAGTGCACAGACCTTGGCAGGTCACCAAAAGGTGAGAGATGTACAGGTTTTACCAAAAATACTCAGCCCTCTTGGGCACCTACATCTGGCGCTCTCTGCAGGTAGCCCAAACTCCATCCCAGTCACTGCACCTGGAATTTTATCTCCAATGGCTCCAGCTGCCAAGGAGCCTAAGTCAAATGGAAACACAAGATGCAGAGGCTGGAGTGGAATTTACCCCACCTGAACAGAGCAGCAAGGTCGTCCCTGCACTGATGTCCATCTTTTCAATGATACAGGAAGAAAGCCTTGGCTTCTGGCACACCAATATCCGAGAACATTGATGCCATTCTCATCCTCTGCCCAGGCACCACCTGAATTACCCCTCCTCCCACTGTCCCTCCAAGTCACATTGATTCTAAGAAAGACTAGAGTTCAGTAACTCTAAAATCAGCAATTTGTGAGCCTAATCCTATGCAGCCTATGAGGAAAAGAACATTCCAATAGCGTCTCTGAAATTTCAGAGAGTTTACTCAAGACTGAAGCACATCTACCCTACAGCAGGAAGCTGGTCCTGCTCTCCCTGTACATGCTGCAGATCCAAGTAACTCTCCTAAGGTAATCTTAAACAGACCCCATTAGGGTAAACCCCAGCAAGAGGTGAAAATCTATAATTAATGATCACTGTCAATTTAGCATCTCCCATGAGCGATTCCAGAAAGCTGAAGTCTTGACATTTTGAGAGTTATCAGAATCAATTTAATTAGTTGAAAAATGGTTATTCTCAGTATAATGACCACTCTAACTGTTCCTAAAGTACCCAGGGAAACCAGGATTTAAGAGCATTCGGAAGGACTTACCTGTTGAGAGACTGATGCACTCCATGAAGGGGAGGATATGACAGATACGGTGCAGGGAATACAAGGCTATCAGAAGCATTACAAACAGACACACAGTCGTAATGTTTCATAATAATTATGCACCCTGAAACAGTTATCCTGGCCACTACTATACATATGTGATTGATGCAGACTTTCCCAGATTTTAAAATTATAGTGTAAATTATAATGCCATAGCAATTCCAGAAAAGGACTGGTCTTTTTTTCCCATTAAATTAAGATTCCAAGAGATTGTACTGGGGAGAAAGCCACTCCACAACTCAATCAGTTCTTTAAATAGATAACACAGGACACAGGAATTATTCAGGGTTTTCATGAGACTTGGTGCAGAAAGCAACAACAACAATCCTGAGGCAAAACCTCACCAATTAGGAGACTTTTTATCTTGCTTTATGTTTAGCTTAGAAACCTTTGCATCCCTGCAGTCTACAAGCAAAAAAATTCTTTACATAGCAGGTTTCAAAGATTGCCTAACAATCAATATTTGGGAAGAGCTACATGAGAAATTTCCCCTGTGATTTAGCAATGACTCT
The DNA here is from genome assembly GCA_013397845.1 of Melanocharis versteri. NCBI lineage: Eukaryota > Metazoa > Chordata > Aves > Passeriformes > Melanocharitidae > Melanocharis > Melanocharis versteri. The sequence goes on along the minus strand of VZTG01000763.1, from coordinate 563,824 downwards.
GATTCCCCAAGGTCTATGTTACTGACATTGCTGCAAATGTAGTGCAAGCAATGAAAAATGGAAGCTGCACACACTGTGCTTTCCCTGTTGCCTTTACTCAAGTCATAACTCACTCTTGCATATACTGTAATTTAACCTGTGGAGATCCCAGAGGGGGCTGTACAAACACCGTGTGGAAACTTAACCCGATCATTAAAACAGTATCACAGATTTTGCAGATTATTGAGCCTTTTCTAGTAGATCACTCAGCTGAACTTTCTTGCGTTAAGCAGGGCTTTGTCCAATTCATAAATTAATTTCTCATGTTAGGCAAATCTCCACCGTACTTTGGCACCTAAAATCAGCCAGGAGCTGAGAAATGAAATCCACGTATGTCAAATTTCTGCTTGTTTTCTGACAGACCTTAATCTCTCCCTTAGCATGTCCCTTAAGGTGTCATAAGTCACTTTATACAAAAATAAAATATACCACTACCGGTTTTAAATATGGAGCTGGGAGCTGCTAAAGTCACCCTCTGAGGAAAAGCTCGATCTTTGGGCAAAGACTGTGCTCTCTCTCACAAACACCCAGCTGAAGTCTGGCACCCATTCAGACCTGATACCCACCACTCGAATTGTTAGCAGGTATTAGCTGTCACGTTCCATTAGCCCCTCATCATGCTATCTTGCATCATGCCAGCACATAATGTGATTTAATGGGACATGACGTGACATATGTGATGTGACGTGATGTGATGTGACAGCTACCATTTAAAGGGGAACACACCTATTTTCGAATCAGATGTCCATTATCAATTAAAGCTGCTCTGGTGATGGTCAGAAATTTATACGTCAAGCCCAAGCAAAACTAACCAGCATGTGTTGCCTGCGCTACTGAACTGATGAGCTGGGAATCCGCCAGCTACCCAAATTATCCTTGGGTAATTTGACAGATCTGTAATATAAGCTCTGTGTATCAGTTCCATGTCATATTTGCTCAGTACTACTGAAAGCATGTTTTTGCCATTTTTCTCCTTCATCCATCATAATTAAAACCACCTCAAATGCTGATTTCCAAGCTGTAACTTCAGTTCTGTTATTATCAGCTGCTGTGCTCGGTACGTGAGAGAAAAAGAGGACAAAGAATATTGTGCTGTAGCTGCAGTGAACAAAGTGCTGAGAGCATGGCAAAAACAGTCATTTAACTGACCAGATACAACGTGGAACTAATACGAAAGTTAGGAAGAGCAGCACACAGCGTGAGCAATAAAACCTTTTTGCATCCACTCCTGTGCAATGATTTTTTCTCCCTCAGTAAAGACATTAAGTGCTTGATGCTTAAAACCAAAAAAGATTTGCATAGGTGCAATGAGATTGTCATAAATCTGTTGTAGGCAACAGGCTATGGAATGTATGCATAATTCAGAAGGAGAGAGAGCCTGCAGATGAGTTTAGCGTACGAGCAAAATTCAGACGCGGTAGTGCAGCAGCTTTACAACGCATAAGGAATGCACATTATCCTTATGCAGATTAAAGTATTGATTCTTCATCATTCTATAGTTTAAGCCATCAATATTCATGCAAACCCTCCGGGCTGGTCACCTTGCGGGAATGCACAGAGCGGCGGAGGACGAGCCCCGTTTTCCGTCGGCGCCTCAGCTCCGGAGAGAGCTCTCTGTGCATCACCGTAACATGGCTTCCCGGGAGTGATATCCCTGCACTTGCTGCTCAGTTGACTGTTTCTGATGATCTTGCTGCTGCTGCAAAAAAGGGTAAAGCTGCTGCCTCTAGATTTCCCGATGCAAAAATTGCACTTCAAGGCCGGATGGCAGCTTGAAGGTCACACACGCTGACGCCTCGCATGCCAGAGACAGGAAGCCTAATTTTAGCCCACAAGAAACTAGAGTGCTGATTAGAAAAAATGAGATTCTATAATGCTTCAAAAGCTTTACAGGGGAAAATTATTCTTAGCACAAGATATCCCATCATACCTATGGGATGCAATGCTTCAAGGATGTAGAAAGAAAAGGTTTCCATAATAAGTGGTGGATATGAATGAAAAGTAATTACACAATTGTCTAAAGCCGTGAATGTTGAAAGAGAGTGTGGATATAATAGGATTATATAGTGATTCTTTACCTTATGATCATCCAGCATCATAGGATAATAGAGAAATAAGTAGCAGGCTGTGGATTAAAGACGCTGGAAATATTTATAGTTTTATTTCCTGGCATAGCAGTTTCTACAAAAACCTGCAACATGAACAGTAGACTGTGCCACCCTTTCCTCCACAAAACACTCCCAGATTTAGTAAGAAGGCTCCCACATGGGTCTGTCTTACCAGAGAGCCTGGTCTCACCCGAGTGGCCAGGCAGGAGCAGACAGCCTGTGTGGTATCTGCCCCAACGTTCTGCTAAGTGCCAGTGGTTGTTCAATGAATTGGAGCCTGGTGCCTCAAGAAAGGGAAGTTATGTTAAGAGAGGTTGTTTCACAGCCAGTTCCATTCATGATCACACATATTTTCCCTTTCTCCTCTTTGTAGCCCATATCATTCTTGCAGAATATGTTGCACTCACTTCCAGAGAAAAACAACTCTCTCCCTGCACTCGTTTTTAAAACTGTGCTTAAGAGCATTCAGTGGCCAGAAGAGATGGGCAGGCAGAGAAGGGCCGTGACCAGCTCCTTACACATCACTTGCACCTGCTGCTGAGAATCACACCAGGAATCTCCAGACGGGCAAACTCCTGGAAGAGCTCAGCAGGAGTTCCATGGCTGCACGACCAGCTCTGCTCTCACGCACTGCTTACATCCAGAGTACCACTAATGCACTGCACATGGCAGCAATGGAAGATTAATGCTGTGCCTTCCACACCCTTTGTTTCCGTAATAAAGCAGCTTTGGGAAAGCTTTTTGTCCCTCAGATTTATTTGGAATTTTCACTTTCCTGTTCACAGATACACATATTGCTTAACATTCACACAGTCCTCACTGTGAGTAATTCTCAGTTCTCAAATAGTTATAAGAATCGTTTCTGAACTTCGCATAATGCAATTACAAAACAAGCATAACCAGTTCATAAAACATGCTACAAAGATTATTACCAACATTTCTGCTCCCCCAGACTCCACTTTTTGCCTGTGTCAAATCGTAAGAATAACGTCAACTTCTGGATTTACTTTTGTAGAGCATTTCTGAATGTATTTTTCCTAAAGCTTTTTAATAGAAAAATGAAAATAAACGTGCCAGAGCAGGAAGAAGTAAAGTTAAAGGGATCAGTGCCCATTCAAACGTTTCAATCAAATTCTCCTATAGGCACCCGGCCCATCAGATATGGTGAAATTTGTTTGCTTACATGTACCTATTGATGGAGACTTGACAGATTATTGGCATAAATTGCCGAATTTATGCTCATTTATCTACAGTGCATTTTTCTTACTTCGTTACATGATAATTTTGAACTAAATGCTTGTCCCTTTACTCTATTCTGCATATAGTTCTTGAAAAAGCATTGCAAACAAGCAGGAACTGGCAAAGGGAAATCAGTGTTGAATTGTTTGGGGTTATATTCCTGTATTTTGCACCTTCAGGCACTGTGTTTATTTAATTATAATGATATATTTACCACTGGAGAATTTCTGTTCCCATCTAGATTTTAAAAGTTCACATCAAGGTCAGAAATTGCATTTTAGACCCAAACTTCAGATTCCAAGTCTGACCTGGGTTTTTTTGTGGGTTTTTTTTAGCACACAGAGTACACAATTCCTCAAATTCAGGCAAATTTGAAATGCAGTTAGGAACTTAAAAAGGGCCATAGCGAGAGCAGAAACTCCTCCAGCACAGTATTCCATCTCCAACAATGGTCGTAAGTGGATAAGTAGGGAAAAGTATAAAAACAGGACAAGTATCATATTTCTCCTAATATTCACCCACGCTCCACCCATTCCCAACTTAGAGACTTCCTGAACCAGACAAGATATCCATGTGTTCAGCTAAACCTCAGTGAATTTCTCCTCCATGAACTTGACCATCTTCCCCTTAGACCAATAGAGAATTTTAGCACCAATCCATCTTTTGGCAAGATCAACTACCCACATGAGATCTACGTCTTTTTATTTCTTTTAAATCTGGCTCCTGCTACCTTCATTTGATTTCCCCTGGCTCTTGGACAAGATACTGTGAAGAGAATGTGAACAACTGAGCCTTATCTGCACTTTATGATTTTATAGACTGCTATCACCGTCTCCATCAGCCCTCTCTTTTCCAGACTGAAAGATCCTCATTTATTTAATCATTCCTAATACAGAAGCTCTTCCATGCTTTGCTTATCTTTTAGGCCTTTCATGAAGCCCTCTTCAGCTCTATTACAGCCTTCTGGAGACTGGGGAGGAGGGAGGTCTGTAGGGGTGGCAAAAACTTCTCAGCATCTAGTTGGAGGCAGATCACAGATTTTCACACAACATAATAATGATATTCTGCATTTCTTTTTACTTTTTTTTATTTTCTAATGGTTTCTAACATTTGATTTGTCTTCTCACCATTACTGAGCATTGAACTGACACCCTCAGAGACTTACCTACTGTCACTGGAATACCTTACCCCAGAGCACAGAGGATAACATCACAAGACATCATCATAGGTCTAGGCAGTTAGGAATTTTTTTTTCTCATGTGCATCAGCTGAAATTTACCTACATCGAATTTATCTGCTATTTTATTCTGCAGACACTCACACTATCTGCTCTCCATTTGTCAAGCAAAACAAGGCAGATTATGTGTGTGTACATCAGCATCCTCTAGACACATTTTTGAAATGGGCTGTTTGTCCCATCAACTTTGAATGCTAGAAATTATTCCTGCATTTGTTAAGGTATTTGCCCCATCTGTTCATGGAGGTCACAGCATGGATTTATTCCAGCTTACGTAACAAAATAATATCTGCATGGGGGGTCCACAACATCCCCACTTCTTAGACCTCTGAATACACAAAGATGCTCAGAAAATCTCAGACACGTTTTTAGCTGAATATTGTAATGCAGACACTTTGCAGAAATAGATCCATTTCCAAACCTTCAGGAAAACTCCGGCACAATCCTGGAGGACTCTTGCCCATGCCTCCCAACTCAAACACCAGCCTGGTTTTAAGCTCCTTGCTCCTTGTGCAGGTTGCTCCCAGGCCAGCAGGACTGTGATATTCCCTAGATTTTCCAGCTTCCAGTCTCTCTGGAGCCAGTTTCCAGAAAAAGGTCTTGTGGCAGCCTCTTTGGGTCTTGGAAACTGGCAACTGAATGAAAAAGCTGCCAAATGTTTCCAGCTTTGTTTATATTTTAAGGAATTGTTTTAATCAGTTGCCCTGGTGTTATTTATTAGTGAGCAAACACAACCAATGGGAATTGTGCTACTTTCTGCCCACAGTTACAAGGAATTTCCCAAAGCTTTGCTGCATATTATCTATTTCCCCTCGGAAAAAATCTGGATTGTCTTTGATAAGGAAAACAATGCAGGATTTTTACAAAACAAATATTTGCATAATTATATTGTGGGTTGGGTTTTATTTTTATATTTTCTGATTTTGCACCCACTTTGAGAAGAACTTTTGCACAACTAATTTTTGCAAAGCCTTGACCATGCACGATTTGTTCACTGAAAGTTAAAAAATAATATGTTTGTTTTTATTTCTGCCATCTTCAAGTGACGTTTTTTGTTCAATTTCAGAGATGTTAAAGATGTACATTTTTTTAATAAATCACATAATTAGCAGGACATCTAAAACTCAGATCTATTAAATTGTCAATGGACAGAATTAAGACTTCAGATTCATTTCAGCAGGGAAATAACTTATTTATATGTTCATACTGGTAACTGTTTCTTCAGGGGAAAAAATTACTCTCCATATATACCTTTCAATTCCCTAATGAATTCTTCCATTGCCATGTGATAACTTTTACACTTGAATAATCAGCTGTTTGATGGTTTATCATTAAAGATAAACAAATTAACAATTCAAACATGGTTTAGATTCCCATGGAGGGGGGTGGCAGAAAAATGAAACCAAAAAATCACAAATGTAAATATTTCTAGAACATATTTTCATTTAAAACCAAGTAGCATTTATTGATGAAAAAGCTTTAGCTATATTGGAAATGCAAAACATCTGTTTTCAGAGCAGTGTCTGCTTTCTGTTAGTATTTACAAATATTCAAAAATATCTACTTCCATGGGTGAGAACCACAGGCAGAAAACCCCAAACTACTGAACTTCCCAATTCCTATCGAGACCTTTTCTCCCAGATCTATGCCTCGTACTCCAATTCTTGGAGATGATCTTTACTCTCACTGATTTAAAAGGGCAACTTGAATGATGAAGCATTGCAGTAGAGGTCTATTGCATTTCAAATTTTAGATCCCCAAGAAAAGCGAAAAATTTTTGGCAGCATCATAAAGTATCTGTTCTTCCTAAAATAGAAACAACAGAATACGCTTCAGTGACTCTCTGACTACACAAATCAGTAATTGCAAAGATCAGATGATTGGTCTTCTAGTACAGGAAAGAATCTCAATAGTTTTATAACAGAACAATTCCCATGTGATTTCTTTTTAGAAGACAAAATATAATCATTTTAACCCAAGGATTAAAGTACCTTTCTCCTTCAATTATATAAATCCTACACCAGATTAGAAGACAAAATCATATCTCTGTCTACATTATGACCTGAAAAGAAACAGGTTTTTTGCTATATTGACAGAAATATTTATCTCCAGGGGCCTGCATTTGCTCTTACTGAAGTTAATGTAAAAAATCTAATTGGTTTCAATGGCAGCAGGAAACGTTCTGAGGCTCCATTCATGGGCCTTTCTGGAGGAAACACAAGGAGAACATTTGTGACCATTATCCCCTCCCTCCTTTACCATTTATCCTTTCTTTTCCTTTTGCCCCATATTTCAAAATTTTAATAGTTCGACATAATTGCTGGGGCTAGAAAGAAACTGCCATGTGGGAAATGTATTTCTTGGGCACCTTTGAATTATTTTGAACTGTCAGCTCTCAGAGACTGCTGGCTGGCAAGACTCCTGCTTTGTTCCACAGTGTCAAATTCTATGTTGGATATTGTTCATTTTTTGGAAAGATGCACAGAACTATATCTGTGCTTTGCATTAAAAATATAGCTAATTTTTTAATACATGAGGCTGAAGATGCAAAGTATTAGATTAACTGGATCAGATTTTCATGACGGAAACAAGGGAAGGGAAAACATGGAAAAGGCAAAAACGTTTCCAGCACAAGTGAAAAGCATAAAAATATCCTGTTTCCACCTATTTTTTTTTCCCATTGGGACACTTTTCATTGTTGGTTGGGTTGGTTTTTTTCAGTATATTTGAAATAAAGCAGACATTATCAGCGAAAATTCATTAAGGAATTTAGTGAGGAAATTAAGAAGGAAAGGAGGAGGGCCCATGGCCAGACAGGAATGGGAAAGCTAAGGCACTATTCCTGGAACGGTCTGGGCTGGAAGATACCTTAAACACCACCTATTCCCAACCCCCTGCCATGGGCAGGGATCCACCCACTTTCCCAGGTTGCTCAGAGCCCCATCCAATCTGGCCTGGAACACTTCCAGGGATGGGGCAGCCACAGCTTCTCTGGCAAATCCGTGTCAATGTCTCTCTGCTCTCACAGTAAAGAATTTCTCCCTAATATCTCATTCCTAAACACAACGACAGAAAAGGTCAGAATTCACACTGCTCACATTAATATTGCAAATCCACCTCTACAGAAATGGGAAACAAATTGAAATTAATTCATTGTTTGCTGGTTTCCATATCCTCAAATCTTCTGAGCAATCAAATCTAAAACTAGTACAAGGTGACTACTCAAGTATCTTTCTAAAAGAAGCCAACTGCAGAAGAGTTTTTCCTGATTACTTTGTTCACTCAAACCAAGTGTTTCCACACTGCTAGAAAAAGTATTTCCATAAGTAAAGCCCAGTTGCAATCTAGTCACACACACACTAATAACACACAGCTCTTTTTCTCAGGCATATTATTTACATTATGGATTTATTATTGTCTTCTGTTATGTTGACACGAAATAATCTTTCATCTCCTTCTATGTTAAAAGAGTGCAAGCGTCCTTTGCTCAGTAAATAATTCAAAGACATATAAATATTTTAAGAACAATAAGCAGTATATTTTGGAGCAGTGGAAGAGAACCGAAATTAGTTATTTGTAGCTGAGATCTTGATTGCAGCAACATAATTGTTTTTCAGTTTTCATTATCCCACAGTGAACCAAATTTCTCCCTTTACTTTCAGACGCTGAATATTTAGTTTCATCTGCAAAAGTAATTTTTATGAAAAAACACAAAAGCATTCAAGCATGAACTTCCAATGCTTCCAAAATCTCTGTGCTAAACAAAAGGAAATTTACTTATATTAATTTGTTTGTCCTGCATACAAAATTTTAAACCATGGTATATTAATCTTTTTTTCTCAAATATTGTGTTTATGGGTTAGTAGATAAAACCTCACAGAATATTTGAACATAATTAACTTATGAAAAAGTTTCAGTAAAAAGGAGCTTCTCTTGATCACACTGAAATAACAAAGAGGAAAATTTCTTATTCTTTTTATATTCACATAGTAACTATAGCTGAAATGATAAATCAAAACTGACCTACAGTCAAAAGTAATAGAAGTTTAGAAAGCTGAATAATGTGCAGACACAGCAAAAATTCATTTGGGAATCACTTATTGCTAGCTATTTTTCTATGATCTGAGGCTGGCCCTCAGATCTGCAATGCAGATCTCCAAAATCTGGAATGAGACAGGCTATAAGGCCTGGCAGGAGATCTGCATTAATATTGTCAACGCATTCACATGTCATCTTCTTTCCCTTAAAAGATTAGCACAGAATCTGTGTATCCCATTCTCTTTTCAGCGTTGGATAGGCCTGCCCTAAAACATGTGGAAGAAACAAATCTTGAATCTCTACGTAGTAGAGAAATTTTAGGCACAGTTGACTTGGTATTAATTTTAAAATATGAAGGATGAAAAATTTCAGAAAAAAAAAAATTTATGCTATAGATGGCTTGCAGAACAGTCACCCATCTCTGAGCAGCCAACCCCTGTCGCTCCCTCTCTCTGGATAAGGATATTTTATAAGGGAGCATTTGGCTGCAGTTCTTCAACAGGGCTGTGACAGCTGCAAACCTCAGTGCTACAGACAACTCTTTAAACCCCCAGAAATTTACAACTTCAATTTAAATCATGCTTCAGAAACACAGACTGTGCAAAATCCAGAGAAAAATATCTATTTGATCAGATATTTTCTATGAAGGTCATTAAAAATATACTTATGGGGGTTTTCTAGCCGTTTGTGAACATGGTTAAAAGTCGGCATGTCCCATGCTTCAGTAAATTTTACGTGAGGACCCCATTCCAACTCCATCACACTACACTGCACAGCAAATACAGGGCCCAGAGAAACTTTGTCAGATGAAAAAGAGATATTTTGAGGAGGAGAGATGACGAGGAGTCTGAAAACCAGGGATTGACCTCACCCAGTCTCTTTCACAAAGTAACACATCCTTTTCGAAATCTTTGTCCGTTTAAAACAAGGAGATTTTATAAGTTTTGGGTTAAGTCCCTTTTTCTTCATCCTATTGTGCCTTTCCTTAGCCTTCTCCTGAATAGGGCTTGTTATCCTTTGGTTTTTTCCCCCTCTTCCTGTTTGTTTTAGAAGCCTGAGGGTTACATAAAAAACTCTTTGAAGTCCAACAGAAATTTAGAAGCTGCCCTCATGACCTTGATAAAGATCAAGAATAGAGTTCACTTAAAACTGCTAAAAGGCAGTAGCAAAAAAAATTGGAAATATCCCGTTAGAAAATACAGGAGAATTAACCCCCTTCAGCCCTCAGAAATACCAGAGATAAAGCTGACACATTTGCATACTCCCAAACATGGAAAACAATACTTTGAGTACTGCAACTACCTTTCCAAATGTATTTCTAATGTTCCAAGAGATCAGGTTGCAAATGCAAGTGTTTATTTAATTATCTAATGCACATTTTGTCATAGGCATTTCAGTGTGCTTTGTTTTCAAGTCCGGATGAAAGTCTGGAAAAATACCTAACCAGAATTCCTTCAGCTCCAGACACCTAAGGCAAGACCAATATTTTCCCCTCCTACAGCAACTTTACAGACCTTGTACCTGGAAACCTGCAGGACCAGGTGGCTTTTTTTTTTATTTTGACCAAGTTTCCAACCTAACTCCCTGTCAATCTCTACCTTGGCATTTTAGAAGAGATATGATGTTTCAGATGAGTTTCATTATGACTAGAGTGACCAGTGAGGGCCATTACACACCCAATACAGTGAAGCATTTGAGAAAAGGTTAATCTGGGAACTTTAGGAAATTATTAGTATAACCATGGATTTTGTTTAGATTACTTTATGAGGAAAAAACATGATAACAAGACATCCTAATTGACTATATCCCATGGACTTTAAAAGTGTCAGAGCAATTTAGCCTTTAAAGCACTACATAAAATATTTTATCACATCTCTGCCTCAGTAACTTTAATAAACTACACAGCCTTCAGGGACCAGGCTCCTTATAAATTAACTGCCTTCAACTTGCTGCACAAGGGTCTTTATCTCTTGTCAGCTTAATTATGTGTTTAATTTTATTTTTAACATTTTTTAAAATGACCCACACCAAGAGAAGCCTAGATTGTTTAATTAAACAAATGAATATGGTTATATCTAGCACGATCAAAGCACTAATTTGTCATACTAATGTTTTATACGAAGCTGATAGTTCCATTGTAGTGCTGATACACTAGTTTAGTCTAAAGTTTATCAGCTCACCTTTCCAGCAATAATTTAAAGTTTAACTTTGTTCCACCGCCCTCTTACAACTAATTGGCTGTAGCTTTTCCCTGGTGCCTCAACAGAAGCCAGACTCTAATAAGTTATTAAGCAATTGCTAATGCATTATTGCTTATGCATGTGTTCCAAACCCACTCTGCTCCAGAAGGGCTCCGAGGAGTGCCTGGGTAGCAGAACGCAGCTGCACAAGACGTTCACTTCAGCTGAAAGGCCTCAAAGCACTTTAGCCACTTATGCTAAAGGGTACCAGAACTGGGAGAAGAGGCTTTCAGTTCTCTCTGTTGATTTGGTTGCAAGAAAGAGGGAGGAAAGGAAAGAAAACCAAAGTTTGTCAGCCCCAACGCTCAGGAAACAGTCTGAGACCTATGCTGGGAGTCTGTATCCTACTATATGCTCCCAAAAAGCAGTTTACTTTGCACACTGAAATGTCACTAAATTAGAGCAAAATCACTGGAAACCAGGTTATTCCGCTGCTCTGTGACAACACAGAGCAACAAGGTTCCCATCAGACATTCACTCTCACTGTGTGAGAAGCTCTGACAGGTGAGATTATTCTCCTTTCCCTTCCAAAACAACCTCTAGATTGGAGACCTCATTCAGAAATGAGACTCTGACTTTGTTCACATAAAAACAGGAGCTGAAGCGAGGTCTCCCACACTTGAGAAAGACTCTAACACTACACAACTGCATAACAGCTGTGCAGAAGGAAGGACAACAGCACCACAAGTTGTTTTGGGGGGTGGAAACAGGTATTCAGAACCCAAATTCAGGACAGCTTCTGATTGCAAGGTTACAATGAAAAGACACACGCCCAGGGCACTGAGACAGGTACTAAGCCCTTCAGCTAAATTTAAATTACTCATCACCCTCACTTTGCAAAGAGTAAGAAAGTAAAAAAGGGAGCTAATGGGATTTTGAGAAGAGACCCACAGAAGAACTTGAGCGTTTGGGATCTGGTGGGAAGGCACAGTGGTGATGGCACCGTGTCTTTCTGGAAGTTGTGTCTCCCTTTGAGGCTCTCCATACCACTTTCCCCTAGGAGCAAGCCTTTTTCGTCATAGAAATATTAGTGTTTCAGTCTCGTGACTTTTTAGCCAATATTGTGATTTTTTTGATGGACTGACTCCTGACCCACGCACACCAGGACTGGCAATAAGGGCAGACTATATTTGTCTGCTTTAATATTAATATCTTACATTGCCCTTTTAGGAAACTGCTTAGAAGTCGGAGTCATGTAACACAGTAAAGGGAATCAATTGCTTCACATCTACTGGAGGCCTACAACAACCCTCCTTCCCCAGCCAGGTGACAGAGTTCACGGAAGTGACAAGGCAGCAGATGTGGGAACATGATGAAGCTGTAGGGTCCATTTGGTCAAGAGGCTCATCACCTCCAGAAAGCAGAGAAGGGGGAGTGGCTAGGGGTGACAAAGTCCTTCCTGCCACAGAGATGCCAACTATCACAATGGCTAATTTATACCGGGGCTTTTTCTAAGTATGGATTTAAAACTCAGGTCAGTAGAAGTCAAATACGTATTTTTTGAAACCTTCAGTGCCACGATGACACCAGGCAGTAGATGGGAACAGAGCAGGGTGACACGATTTGATTGATGATGGCTCCACAGTGCATATGCAGAGCGACTTCAGAAAGTGATAGAAAGCACCTGGTAAAAGTCCATGGTGAAGGTCAAAGCTGACAGAACCTTTATATATGTGGGAATATGCCAGGGAAAGAGCAATAACTTTTAGGAATGCTAAAAGAAGTAAAAAGCTGAAAAGTACAATTGCAAGAACTTGTGGAATTTATGGCTTGCTTGGTTAATGCGTCTGGCTGGCTGAATGATAGTTCCATTGTGGCAATAATACAATAGTTGAAAGTGAAGTTCAACTGCCCATCTTTCTAGACAAAATGTAGAACTTTCACTTTGTTCACAGTGCCCCTCAGACCAACGAGAACTGACTTGTTTTCTCAAATGCATTGCAGATGCTCATAAGTTATTACCCAATTACTTTCTTGCCACATGCACCCAGGCAGTTAGTACATGAAATTTAAGACTCACACTTAATGGAAAACTTTGAGAAGGATTTTAGTTAAAATGCTTCTCTATCTAAACCCCAGATTTTTCTGTTTTCTTGGATAAGTTTTTTGCAAGCCCTTTGATTTTAGGAATTTCATTTGTTTCTCGGCTTTTGTCTTCATCTGAAACCATTATGTTTTAATCATTTTTCTCCATAGATATTATGTTATCAATGAAGCATGATGACTTCAAGGCAAAAACAGAGAATAAACATTTAATGATTTCAAAATTAAAATATAAAAATACTGGTTTAACATAAGTAAAGCGTGATAGCTCCATATTGCAGAGGTAAAAGCACTCAGCTGCCAATGGGGCCAAATCACCAAATGAAAGCAATTATTGATTTAAAAGGTACTGTGCTGGTTTTCCCCTAGCTGCAAACCAGCTGAATTAAAGATATGATTGACAGCTGCTTCTTTTCAAGCTTTTTGAATCATAACTCACTAAGAATGATTTTCAGTTGTTAAAATTATGATGAAGCTCATGATTTAAGCCAAAACTTCCCACACTGAATGCTTGGACTCAGATGTTCCTTTGACTGTTGTATGAACTCTGTCCAGATTAAAAACTCTCATATCATCACAATTTGCTGCTCTCTGTACAAATTTGTAAAATCTCAAATAAACTCCCCCAAGATTCCTGTTCTGATTTGTAGCAGTCATCATGTTTTCCTCTTAGGTTCAGTTGCTGATCTGGAAAATTAGCCAGAAGGTTTTCCTCCCATACCCCTGATTTCTGTCTTCCCTATGATGAAGTTCTGTGGAGGAGGGAGCCTTTTGAAAGTGGAAGATCTAGACCAAGGAATTGAAGGAAAGAAGGAAAAAGAAAAACAGACCAAGTGGCCAAGAAACTGTTTGAAGACGGGATTTGTTCCTAATGGCCTGTCCCCCCTCTGGGAAACATCAGAGCTGGGTGTGCAGCCAGATGCCAGAACAGCTTGGCAAATTCAGCCCCTGCACACCCTTGCCTCAGGGGAGGGTATTCCCACACCCCACAGTCCCTGGCCCAGGAGCACCATGCGGCAGCCAGGGGAAAGTGCCTCTGATCTGCCCTCGAGCCACACACAAATACAAGCTCTGGTGTTTTGCCTGTGTGTGACAGGCTGTGCAAATCAAGGCTGCACAACATCCGCACCCTGACTCTGTACATGGAGGAGACTGGGCTGCCCTAATAATTCCTCTGGTTTTATAGATTGGTGTGTAGTTATATCTTTATATATAGTCCATTAGATGAAATAACTGTTCCATATCTATCGGGTAGGGGTGAAGGGATCTGCAGCTACTGCAGCTGGTAAGAAATAGCACATTATAAATTACATTTGCTTTTATAAATCAGAGGAATCAGATTCCCAGCCCAACTCTTAAGAACATCATTACTTCAGGTAATGTGGTACATTACTTTACGTGACACACCTAACTTCTGCAAACTTCTAATTGTTGCTAAGAATTCCTTCACTGAAGTCATCAGATATTTCACTTACCTTGAGAACTCTATTCTATGACAGTACCAGTTAAACATCCATTTATTTTTTCTATGCCTTTCTCATTTGCTGAAAGCTTGGGCAACAGTACACCTTAGGTTAATCCTAACATTTTAATTAGTTCCAAGCTGACAGCTATTTGTACTTTCAGTAATAAATTTTAAAGTCACTGAAAAGTAGATTAGTGTGTAATTTAGGAAAGCTTGCTCATGTGTTTCACTTCTCTGTGAAAGACAGACACGCTCATGAGATTAAGCTCTAGCCTGGCAGAGAACCCGTTTTTCCTAGCACGTTTGCCTCTGACGTCATAAATTATGTCTAAATCCCGACTTAGCCAGCCTGTTGGTGGCGAGTAGCTCACAGAAGACAGGCTCATTTGCAGGTAGAATACTCAGGGAAGTGGTCCCATTCTTGCAGATACTGCCTGGTTGATGAACTAATTTGACCTTCCTCAGTTCTTTTTGTTTTACATGTGCTGCTCCAGTACAACTGCCCATGGAGGTCACTGCATTTGCAAGCAAATTAAGTTGGCTTCCCCGTCGTTCACACCTCTGGAAGGTCTCTCTCTCCATAAATATTTCTGGAAGTCCTGTATTACCAGTGCTCTCTTCATCTCAGACTACTGTATGTCATTTATGACAGAAAGAAAACTACTGTGCCCATAGGTAAGGCCTTTTTGGAAGGCTTGTGTGTTGTTTTATTTATTTGTGAGGAAACTGGTTCTTCAAGTAGAGAAAGTGACCCTGACGGTTTGACAGGGTCAGGTCAGACTTAGCCAGCGACATAAAATTATGCACCAGTCATCGTTCTTCAATATATACTCCAGGGAATGAAAGAGAAATGAAAACCTCTTCCAGAGTACACAAATCTTCTCTCTTTGCAACTCTAGACACTACACAAACACACCTGATTTTCAAATGTCTTACAATATTGTGAAGTAATGGTATTGAATTTTACAAATTCATTCACTGCTGTACCATCAGATTTGAACCTTGCCTGGGCTTCCACAAATAAAACAGGAATGTGCTTTCTGTTACAGATGCTGGAAATGACTAGATAATGCATTTCACAACCATGCCAATGGTTATTTTCTTTCACTCATCATCTTTTGTTCACTGCCAGTTATTTCAGTTGGCAGATGTGGTTTCACAATCCTCTATAATTGTATCTGCTAACATTGCATAGCTGAAAGTTCCTCCCAAGAGCATCTTTAGACATTTCTTACGTCCACTGCAGGTCTGTTTCCCATTAGTTATTTCCTTACAGAATAATTTCTTCAGTAAATGCCTCTTATCCAACTGTGGAAGGCAATCTCCTTATCCAACTGTGATAGGAAATGGTACCACACGTTCCCTTTTCAGCTTCTGGCTAGCCCAGCACAAAAATAAAGCAACTGTGCTCCTCAGTAAGAGCTCAGCTAACCCCACTGCAAGTGTTTCTCTGTTTCCTCTTTCTATATTATTGGTTCACATTCCTGCAGGGGATGACTAGAGAGGCACCTACCAGAGGGTTTTCCCAGCAAAAGGAGCAGCATAATGTGGGATATGCTATGTCAGACCAGTTTAGTGCTCAGTAAATGTAGACCACAATAAAA
The DNA here is from genome assembly GCA_013397845.1 of Melanocharis versteri. Classification (NCBI taxonomy): domain Eukaryota; kingdom Metazoa; phylum Chordata; class Aves; order Passeriformes; family Melanocharitidae; genus Melanocharis; species Melanocharis versteri. Next base: position 547,811 of record VZTG01000763.1, on the reverse strand, counting down.
ACTGATTTTAAATGTTAAGAAATTCTCCAGGTGTTTTAGACAGTGGGCATAAACAAGTGACACATGATAGATATTAGAATAGATACAGCAATGAATTCAAAATAATTTTCACATTTTGACTTTTCCCCCTTCCCATCCCAATCTTATAAAGAATCAAACACTATTTAATGTTTTCCCCACTGCCTTATAATGATATTTTTAATTCCCTTCCGGCAGGCATATTAATAACAAAAAGTTCAGTTTCTGTTCTGGAAATATTTTGAAACCTCATACACATATACACACAGGAAGTGAGAGTAAATAGTTGCTGTAAACATAATGAAAAACTGCTAAAATTTAGACTTTGCTAAAAACTAATTTGATTTCTCAGTTATGTTAGAATCATCACAAACACTAATCTACAGCTGGTAGTCTCAACTGTTCCTTCACTTGTATGTGATTAAAGATGGGTAAAAAAGTCTAAAACAAATGTGAAAATTAAAATTGAAATTTCAAAAATACACTGCTGAAAATAGGACAAGAATTTTTTTCTTTCCTTAATTATATTTGAATTGCAGCTTATTTCTTACATCATAGAATGGTTTATGTTGGAAGGAACCTTAAAGATCACCTAGTTCCAAACCCCCTGCCCTGGGCAGTGACACTTTGCACTAAACCAGGTTGCTCAGAGCCTGCCCCGTGAAGAATTTCTTCCTAATATCCAGTCTAAACCTATCCTCTGTCAGTTCAAAGCCATTTAAAAAAAATTTAAAAAAACAAAAACACAAAACAAAACAAACAAAAAAAAATCAAACCAACAAACCCAAAAAAACACCCCCAGAAAACCAAACCCCAACCAAACCAAAGAAAGGAAAACCACCTGCAGAGATTCTGGCCAGGATGAATAATTAGACCAGAGAAAGGGATTTTTCTGACTTTAAAGGTATTTAAGCATTTCCTTAAGGAGTTTTAAATACACTGGGCTGCATTTGACTGTGACAGAGTAGGCTTTTTTCACAGCAGCCAGTATGGAGCTATGTTTTGGATTTTGCTGAAAACAGTTTTGATAGCACAGGTATGTTTTTGTTATTGCCAAGCAGTGCTTACACAGAAATATCAACTAACAATAAACCATTCCTGTGATTTACACCCTTGCTTTGAGAGAAGAAAATTTACATCATAATAAAACTAGTTGCCCACCCTGGGGGAGCAGCTGTGCTGAACTCTACACACAGCAAATAATATTGGGATGTCTCCTGTCAAGCAAATGGGAAGAATAGCTGGGGTACAGTCTCCCAGCATCCAGCCTGGGAAGCACAGATCTGCCCTGACATTTGGAAAAGCTACCCAGCAGTGATGTTACAACAGAGACGAGCAATACAACCCACTGCTCCATCCTCTAGTCAATTGGAGCTGTCAAGCAGCACCTTGTACTCGGCTAATGTGAAACTCTCAAGAATGTCCAACAGTTGGGTGCTGTCAAGTATTTTGCTGAAATCTAAAGTCCTTAAGCAAGAAGGTCTAATAGGATATGTATGGAAATCATGCAAAGTACTACTAAGGATGTGACAAATCATACCATAGGAATAGCTTCAAAGCCCAGCAGCATGTGCCAATCTGTGCCCTGATTACTGATTAACATTCAGAAACATTTCAGAGAGACGCCAGACCCGAGACAGGATTGGAAGTGATATATGTTATGTGAGAGGTACATTCGTTTTCATAAGTGACTCTTCAGAGACTTTTGATAATTCCCAGAGGGACCTCCCTCTAATGATTTAACAAAGTGATCAAGGATCAAGGCACCTAGAATTCATGAGCAGCATGACACTGCCTCCCTTTCATGTCTGACATCCTAAGGACAAAGAAACTATGAAAGGTTCACAGCTGTAACAAAAGTGAGAGTTGCTAAAATACAGCACTGTAGTGGCAGTGATGGCAGTTCCAAAGGAATTAGTCTGCACTCAGCAAAACTTTCCAACAAACAAATTGTTCTAGAAAAATTTCCCTCTAACCTATTTCAGTATAAATCAATGATACCATTTCGCATATGTCCCATACTCTTCTAGTATGACTCCGCAAATGTAGCAGCATGTTAGGTGGACTATTATTAGATCAGCAGGGCAGCCTTTACATCAGTTCCTTGTGATTTGCCTTGCCTGTATGCCCACCTGGCTATTCTCAGCTGCTGCTGGTGTCTGCTTTCTCTAGGGCACATCCATGTCCAGCATAAACTGATGCAGCGCTATGACAAAGAGAAGAGAGTGCTCTATTTTGCCACATTCAATACCCCAGGATGCTGTAAGAGAGAAGTAACATGCTTTACCAGGTGTGGTTTGCTATGAAGATCCTGTATTTTTTGCCAGAACATTTCCAACTACTAAAGAACTCTCCACATTTTCATAAATAGCAATGCATACAAAGCGTGGACTGTACATATAAAACAAGACAAAACAGGACAAGAAGTCACTGGGAAAATAACATTAAAAAAGCCTCAGGTTCTTGTGGAGAAGAAGAGAGACACAGAAAGGAGCAAGTAAAGCACACAGGGATGCTAAAGTCCATATGTTACCTTGAGAAAAAAATCCTGCCAGTGATGGGCATCTGGGGCCAGCAGATGCCAGGTTTGCCTAATGAGGGGCCGCAGCAGCTCCCAGCTCTGGGACAGGATGAAGGGCAGTGCAAAGAGACTCATCCCCCAGAACAACCCACAGCAGCAAAAGGCAGATCTGCATGGCAGTGCTGCTGCCACAGCAAATAAGAACACCATGATCACATTAAAAGAGTGAAAGGGAAGTAATTTTAAAAAGCTTAAATACCAGACAGGTGTTTACCACTCCCACACACTGCAATCTAGATTTGATAGCAATGCAATATCTGAATATGATAATTAAACACAAATTTTTCTGTCACATATGGAATTGACTCCTAGGCTCCATTTCCCACACCCTTGTTACTTAGCAGTTACTAAAATAAAGTTCACTGACTTCAGCATGAATTTTGCCCAAATTCTGTTTCAACTCCTTTTGTCCTACCCTTGAAGGGAGTTTTGCTCGTTTGCCTGATTAAACTGCTTTGGTTGCTGAGAATCCAGGAATGTTTCAGCAAGTCAGGATACGTTTTCCTGAGAAAAAGGAATTCTGGGAGATCTTATTCTATTAATTGATCCATTTATGTAGGTGCAGATGAAGATGCACTGAGCAGTACATAATTTGTTTGCAAAATAGGTAAACAGAGCTTAAGCTATCTCAGCTGAAGTCTATGGAAATCACGGAGTGACCTCTATATTAGAGTGCCTTAGGATTTTACACTGAAGCTGTAAGATCCAAGGGGCAATTACTAAGGAAGCAAACCAATAAATTATGTGAACTGAAATGTGTGTGGTCTGTCTGCTGCTATGGATGCTTTCTAAAATAGCATTTGAAATATTGCCTTAAGGGAGCACTGATCAGTTCAATATATTTCATACAACCCTAGGAAGAAAGTTCCAGGCCAAACACCAAGTATTTTTTGAAGTAAAAAATTAAATAAATAAAACCCCCCTGCTCAACATTGCTAAACATTGAGCGTGGAAATGAGGTTTAGGTAAGCATTACAAAATTTGACTCTGAATCAATATATTATAAAATATATTTAAATAAATGTAAATTCTTTAAAACAAAGATGAGACACTTGTGAACAGATGAAGAATCTAGCCTCTGATATTTTATTCATATTTTAATAATTCTGCTGTTTGTATTCTCTTCTCTCTAAGTGAAGGTTATACCTGGAATTGTCATCAAGGTAAGAAGCACTTCAAACTATTTACATCCAGATTTGCACTTCCTCAGAAGTTTTTGGCACTTGAATGTAATGATTTTTTAAAGGCCCTCATTGTGTCCAGGAGACAGATAGGATTCCAACTAATTCTTTTCTCCTTTGATCCTTTGCAGGACCTTGCAACATTTCTAAATGAAGAGTTTCTAACTTTTCTCAGTGGACAAAATCCAAATCTCTGTGAAAACAGTGAAAGAACACTCCTTGCCCCTAGCAACCTTTGGAAAAGGACCTGTATACCATGTTGACTGCAGGTATACTTAGGAGTGAGTCTTCATTTTCTTTTCATTTTACTCCATCATTATCTTTTCTCCTAAATTAATAGCAGTGGCTTGTGAAATTTAAAGATCTGGTAGAAATATTCTACTTGGAAGACATCATAAAAATAGGTGTATCTTTAATGTTTGCCAACTGCTCAGTAGATTATAAACAAACTCATAATGCCAAACACTGCAAGCAATTTTCAGTGAAAACTGCTTTAGTAACCCCTGTCTAAAATTTGATTACTGTATTTGGTACATTGATTTAGCAATGAAAGTAACAACAATATCATAATTTTAAACTTCCTTGCAGGAGTGTTGTAGAGATACACTTAAGTTCATGTTTGTGTAGCTTTCCCTGTCTGCTTTAAATTATGAAATGCATTATTTAAGGAGAGTGATAACAGCTCTAATTGCAAATAAAAACAGGGTGTATCTTTGAAAAGTGCCCCTGTGAGACGTTACAGCTAAACCCAGTACTACAGGAACAGCACATAAAACCTGATAGATTATAGAAAAAAGCCCAGTGACAGTTTTCATGGTCTGTTCACCCCACATTGCATCTCTGAAGAAAGCATTCTTAGTTAAATTTGCTCAGTGAGCAACAGAAACACTGTTATTTATGTGTACTTAGAAGCTCCTATTACAGACTAAGGCCTCACTGTGCAAGGCTTCAGTACAAATTTAACAAAAACTTGCCCAGCTGGAAAGGATGCATGATGTGAATATTATAAATATGCTCTGTTTACAGCTATACTGCAACCTTTATTTTTCAGTTCAGACACTTCCTGTCCATTACCAGCTGCTTCTGATGTCCTACTGAATTCCCAAGTGCTACCATGACATCTCACACTGGGTTTGCGCTCACTAATGCCACACTTGTTCTAGAGAAACAGTAGGGGGAGGTTGTCTGCTATTGGATAACAATCCATAAACATTGCAAACATTGTTTTCTTCCCTAACCTCTAGAAATTCTAGAGCACACACTCCTAAGACATTCGGTGTTTGGAAAATGCTCTCAGACACATGGTGGGGTTCTTGGGGCTGACTTGTGCAGGGCCAGGAGATGGACTTCAATGATCCTTGTGGGTCCTTTCCAACTCAGGATATTCTATGATTCTATGAAAAACATAAGAATAATCAACATATTTTGCACTAGATTTAAGGCTGCGTTTCACTGCTGCACAAGCTAGCTGATTTTAGTTTTAATAGTGTTTAAAAAGTGATAACACTATCAACAACGGGAGTAGACTTTATTTGTTATGCAGATACCACTGCCTGATAGAGAACCTACTTTTCCCTCAATCCATTTCCTTTGTTTGAGATATGCAAAAATTGAACACAAACGTTCACCTTGATAAATGCCTGTTTCTTTTTCTGAAAGCCTTAAACTCAAACTTCCAGATCATCTGATGAAGTATGCAGTGCTCTCAATGCACCTCCCAGCTAGTGGGACTGGTGACTTTGCCTTCAGTTTTAGCTGTCTCTCACTCATAAAGCACAAAAATATAATTAGTATATCACTCAGCATTCAATGGTATGTTCTTTATGTTCATGTAATTTATCTCCAATTTGTCAAAGCTCCTGTCAAATTGCCTATCACTACATGGTGCCTTATTCTAGGTCTGTCCATTGACATGAAAGTCTTGAAACCAGGCAGATGGTTTTGTGAAGTAAAGACTGTTTTGCCTCAAGCAAGAAGCTTGTAGATTAAAAGAAAGGTTAATTCAAAAATAATTCAAGGTAAAGATAAAAATTTGACAGATGTGCGCAGTTCTTTCGCCAATCCCTTTTTCCATCGTGTCACTGCAGTATTTATATATTCTAGATCATACCTGTGTGGAAGTGTACAAAATTTATCATGGGAGCGAGGATCTGAAATTAATTCCTAATCAGCAAAGAGTATCCTGGCAACATTGCTAGTCTAAATTCCCTGAGCCCACAGGCCACGAGTAACCCCCGCAGCTCTGCTTTCAAAGTCCTCTGAGCAGATACTGTCAAGACTTTGTGGTATAGATTATCTGGTTTGGCAGAATCACATTCCGCTTATGCGGAATGTCAGTGTAGGCTTGTGAAATGATCTTTAAAAAGCAAATTAATTTTTAGAAAAATGCTATCTTCCAAAGGAATGTAATCAAGATGTCACATGGGAAATTGCAATGCCTCCTGGTTTCAGAAGGGTAGTGAACAGAAGAACAATCTTCTTTGTATCTGTCGGCTTTATGTCAAGTTCTACATGTATAATCAAAAGAAAAGTCCAAACTAGTAAAGATGTCTTGTGCCTGTCTATTTTGGGAGGAAAGAGAAAGAAGCAGGTAATATTATAACAGAGTAACAAATCAAAATATTATCTCAAATTTGCCCACCAATTCTGTCCCACTCATCCCCAAGGGGCCACTACAAGCATTTATGACTTAAAAACACACCTTAAACCAGGGCTCCTTTTACTAAAATAAACATTAAATGAATGGTTGCAATGAGAAGTTATGAACAAACTTTATAGAGTTTGGATGTTTGGTTTAAATAATTACCCACATCTGGCAGTTAACTATAGAACCAAGAAAAGATTTTACTTTGAAGCAAGATGAACATTTTTGAAACAACTGAATCTTGAATGTTAAAAAAAAAAAGATTCCTCTACTTTATGCTGCAAGATGTCTTAGAAATGTCTCCAACACAGCCTTTTCCATGGCATTCTGGCATTATTTTAGGAGTGTTTTATATGTCTATAGTTCTATTTTAGAATTGTCTCAAATAAGCCAAACAACGCTTAACAAAACAAGATAATTTGTGACATATGTTCTTTGTGACTATGTCTCGGATTTAACTACAACAATTTTGACACAGCTAAAACAAAGTCTTTTGATAAGGATTTCTCTACATTCATATCTCAGGTTTCCCACTGTTTTGTCTCAGGACGAGGAGATGACCTGTACAACATCATTTCACTACCAGCAGCTGAGGCCCGGGATTTAGGACTGCTGGGCAAGGCTCCCCCAGCTTTGCAGTGCCCACCTGGTTCATCCACTGCCTATGTGCACACAGCAGCGTGTGTACAAAAATTGCAGTAGAGGTAGAACTGGCACCCAGCCCTGCCAGGGAGCACAGAGCAGGGGTTAAGGACAGGCAGGAAAATTCCTTTGGATTAGGCTCAAGCCACTTAGCTCTAAGATTGTAAACCAAACCTCAAGCACGGCCATTAAAAAGAAACACACCCCAAATAGCCTAAGGTTTGTGCTCAGAAGTGATGAATTTTCCTGGAGCCTCAGTGCTTTAGCTGTGCAAGCCACATTTTGCAATGCTGAACCAAGAACTAAATACCTTTACAAATCACAACCTCAGAACTGAAACAGGCACAAAACCTGTGAGATCTATAAGCCTCCATCCTTTTTTTTTTTTAACCTTCCTTTCTGACCACTAAAACTACTCTCATCCTATCACAATATGCTGATTCCTCCACTTGTCTCAGTGTCAGTTTCATTTGTATCACCGTCATACAATTACTAGGTGACTTCTCTAGCCCAGATCTAGGGACTAGATCCTTCCATCCTGTGCCAGAAGATTTTTGAACTCCAGTGTTTGCAGAGGTTGTTTCTGCAGTCAGGCATAGCTAATGGTAGCTATTCTGAAACAGCCAACATCTGTTTCGGTACTTTTAACTCAGTTTTATCAGCCACTCCATGTCCACCATTCTTGTTTTCTCCTGCTGTCATTTTATAGGATATTTTCTCAATTTTGCTTCTGCAAATATTACCCTGATTGAGACTATACGTGAACAAATGCAATTGGCAGTGCCACTAAGGAGCAATGTTTCATCCAGCTTACAGAGATTAATACTCAGGCTTCAGTGCAACAGAACTGCGACTTCTGTAGCTTTAAGAAAGCTGTCCATGCTAACCTTAGTTTTTCCTTTCAGCATGACTTCTAATTTGATCAAACCCTGTAAGTATCTAGTGTGAAACAGATGGTGTGTGTTTGGGAAAGTTTAAAAAGGGAGCATAATATACTCCCTTTGGCGGGCGACTCTGAAATGCATCTGTTCTCTCTGCAGCGAGGCTCCTCTCCCTACTGCAGGCAGGCGCTGCGAAAGCCTCCCCACGCCGCGCTCGCTCTGTGCCGGCTGAATCACTCTGTTCCCGTTCCGCTCAGGGCCCGGCTCCCTTTGGAACTGAATGCTAATCAAGGCAGGATTTTTCTTTTTTTTCTTTTTTTTTTTTTTTTTTTTAAAAAGGACAAACATTAACAAAATGAGGGCTCCCAAGGGAGCCCTTCCATTCGCGACCCGCGGATTGAGGTTTGGAAGCGTTCAAGATGCTCTGTGTGAAAAGCACTGATGAGAACTGCAGCAGGTTCTGGATGAGGGGTGAGCAGCCCGTGGCCCACGCAGCCGTGTCAGACATGAACAACAGCAGGGAGATGGAGCATACCTGGGATTTACAGTGCCCACCTTGTGACTTCCACCAAAACCCGAGTTCGGCCAGAGCGAGGAGCCAAACAGATGCCAACCAGACTGAGGGGCGACCCCACACCAAGGGCCTCCTGGCACACATCACTTTCTCGTGGCAGGAAAAAGAAGAGCAATACAGGTGGGCATTCCACCTTTAAAAACGGGAAATCTGCATTAAAGTGGTCACAAAATAATTTCTTAGCTCAGAAAGGCAATGCCCATCAATTTGCTCTGGAGTCCAGGGTGAGGATCAGGTGACTCAGTGGGTTAAATCAACATTCGTACTGACATTGATTTGGTTTCCTGTGTATAACCCATAGAGATATGGTTTTAAAACTTAATCCCACACACATAGCACCAGTGCAACAGTAAATCAGAGCCTGGCTTAAGCTGTCAACAAAAATATTTTTGGGGTCTAGTCACGAAGATGGGGATGCGCATGACACGTAAGCTTTAAGGAAATTACTAGCCAGGAGCAGTAAGATCTCATCAATAATCACCTTTGCATTAAAACACTGATGAGTCATGAGCAATACTCTGTGATTATCCAGACTTCGTGCTTGCTGCACAGACACTGGCTTTAGAGAGAAACTGGAGCTGTGATTCCAACTTCACTACTAGAGAAACAACACACGGATCAGGAAAGGAGTCTGAGCCAGAGGCTAACAAAAAAAGCTGGAGTACTCTGGATCCAGAATGCTCCTCATTCTTTGACACCTCCCTCCAATTTTTTGTTGTCGTTGTTCTTTCCAGAGATCATACAGCACTATTATGTGAGGAAATCACTTGGACCCACGATTCACCTATGTTATTTCCAATATTTTGGGGCTCATTTTTATCAACAATTGCCCACTGGCCAAACAGATTTACACATCCGTTTATAAGCAAAGCAACTTCAGGTACTGATCCTGGAAAATCTTAATTGTTTTGGGCATTTCGGTATGACACTTTAAAAATCAAATCACTGCAATGCTCTTTGAGATTGCAAATATATTATCGTATTTCTGAACTCTGCTGGTTCTAGTGACATATTTTGATTTCTGACATTTCAAATTGGCTCTTTTCATCTGTTAAATTTAAACCAAAGGTAGAGGAACCAAATCTCAGTAGCACTTCAGGGTAGTAATAATCTTGCAAAATGACCTCTCGGTTCCTGTATTCCCCCAATACCATTTTTCAAAAGTCACTTTTTAAGGTAATATAAAAATTTAATCAAAGTTAATGAATTGCTTTGAGACTGCCAGATTAATACAAAAAATACAGTCAATGAAAATGTGTTTTTGATACTGAAGAATTCAGAAACACTAAGAGACAAGGAGGAAAGTACCATTGTAAAAATTCAGGGCAAGTATAGGGCATTTCTTTAGATAAAAAAGACTTTATTCTCCTCTTCAATTTTCAGAATAAAAGGTTGGCCATAGGATGCACAGCTGCTACTCAGATACATAACATACAAACCAAACTTCATAGAAAGTAGTTGCCTGTTCTACATAGATTGTTTCATTAATCTGAATGATTAAGCATTTTATATTATCACTTTTTAAAAGCATAAAGCAATTAAAAAGTAATAGGACATTCTGGAAATTGGAATTCCTCACTGTATACTATAAACCCCAGTCTCACTTGTTATAAATACTTAAAAAGAAAAAAATAAACTTTATTATTTAAAGGCAAATAAAGCTACGCTTCTCTCTCAAACTGGAAAGTCCCAAAGGCTTTATATTCTAATGTCTTTCCTCTAAAAGATTTTTCCAATTTATTTTCAAAATAGAAACCAGCAGGACAAAGGACTAAAGGGTCCCCATGGAATGGAAGTGTAGGAATGATCTTCCCTTTCACTCTACTCAGATTTGTATAACTACAAAATTGTAACACATTTGGCCGTGACTGGGAGGAATCAGCTAACTACTTGCTGTCCGTGACCTTGTGGTCAGTATAAAACGAAACAAAATTAATTCAGTACTTTTGGCTAACTACAACCCAATACAAGAATTACAGAACTTCATCAAGCTAGAATATATAATCAAACGCACCAACCACGGACAACTAAGCTGATTCTTCAACCATCTGCAGTGGCACTGAGACAACTGCTCACCTTTGGCACCAAGGAAAGCCACAGAGGCAGAGGGAGGCCCGGGGCTCTCCTGTGGCAGCTGGGGATGTGGCACCTGGGCAAGGTCCCAGGAGGGAAACAGACCTGCAGTGCAAAACGACATCCCTGCCCCTCTCCTCTCGCAGGGCTGGGCGCTGGGCAAACCCTGCCCTGCTCAGCTGACAGAGCTCTGTGTGTCAGGGACAAGAAGGCTGAGACGCATCCGCGCTATCAGCGCTCGCAGCAGGGCTTGCTTTGATCAGGAACCAGGAGAGGCCTGCAGCAAACCAGAACTTACTGTTCTCCAGTTAAGCATCACATGCGCAACCCTGATGATAAAGACCTAAGTAATAAAAAGATCACTGATCGGATCCATCGTTTAAAATGAGTTTTGCATAAAGTGACACACATGTAAACATCAGTTTTCTGATGAATACTGTGAGTGTGATAGCGCTGACATTTTGCTGGAGCTATTTTCAAACATTTACTGTTTGTTCACCACCAAGGAATACTGGTGAGCCTGTGAGTGAGTGAAACATCTGGGGAAATGTTGCATCTCCAATCAAAGCCAGCAGAGTAGAACAGCAGGCGCATTTTATTTACAGGTTTAGACGTTTATCAATAACTCAGTTATGTGACTGATGCTCAGTGTTACTCAGGCATGATGCTAACAAACCTCTTAATAGACTAGGATTAAAAGTCAAATGCTCAAGGAATATATTTGTAGCTGCAGTTTTACTAGTAACAGAACAAATTGCATAATTTGTAAAGTCTTTGGCATAGTGATTCTCTCAAACCACAATACATAGACACAACCTGAATATAATTTGGCTTTAATTACAGCTGCAATAGTAAGCACTATATGAAATTTATTAATCTCTGCCATAGTTCTATAAGTTCCAAAGGTAGACTTTACTTCTGAAAACATGAATCAACTGCAGAAAAAAGGCAAATGTAAAATTTAAAATCTCCATTTTGTATATACTAGCAGCATCCAAACAAAAAAAATTGGGGAGGCAGAAATAACCAAGCACAAAAAACATCACATTTAAAAATGTAAAACCATTGACAGCACAAGCTAAACCTTTAAACATGATAGATAATTACATAGCATTTGAACACTGATTATTAATTTGGATTCTGTACTATGCTTGTAGCTAAAAATTACTCTGGCATTAAAACCACAGCTAAACCCAGGCAAACAGTGTGTTATTTTTACAGAACATCTATGTTTGATTACAATACCAGAGGGAGAAGGAAATACAGGCAGAATGGCCATGCCTACCCCTCTCACACAGCAACAAACAGGTGGCCAATAGCTCCTCCAGCACTCCAGGTGTCCAGGTGCCAGCACCCAGGATGCTCCTGAAGGAAACCTGCTCCCAAGCTCTGCAGCTGGGGAACTCGAGCCCAGGCACAGCCAGAATAAGATAGCAAATGCTGTCTCTGCCCACAGAACAACTGAGGCTGTCAGAAAACTTTCCTGTGACAAGATCTCAAGCATTTTATCTAGGATAATTCTTATTCTACTGTGAAAGACCCATACAAGAGAAAAAAAAACCTGTTGATTAAGCTGTTCATCACCCAGAGGATAAGAGTAAGAATTCAGGAGTAAGAATTTCTGCTTCTCCTGTCTTGGGCCTAGACTAGAAATAGCTTTTGACTCATTAAGTTTCTAATGACTAAAGGTGACACATTATTTATGTCATTTCATAATTGTTTCAAAATATGAGATGTTGGAGACCGAGAGGTAAAATTATTTCTGCTGTTATTGGAAAGCTGTTTCAAAACCTCTCCCCTCCAGTATTCAGAAATCTTCTAATTTCCAGTCTAAATTTATTCATTGACAGTGTTACCCATGTGGTTTTAGTTTAATGCCAACTTTTCCTCTTGGATATCAATCCTAAAATATATTAGTAGGGTAAATTTTACCCTTTCTCTGACTTCACTTTACTGGAATAAACAAAAAAGCTCTTCTTTATGATTGCTCTTTCCTTCCCTGACCTTCTCTGTACCTATGCCAAGGGCAGTCACATTTTATGAAAATAGATGGTAAAAAAACATACACAGTACTCCACAGAGTATCCTTTGGCTTTAATGAATATATATCATACCCCAGCTCAGCCCAGAGAATGACTTTTTGAGTACTCAGAAGAGAAAGAAAAGGCACACATGGACAAGTTTACATTCTTTGTATGAGTAATTCCAAGCCAAAAGTCCACCTTCTTCATTGGGTATAGTATATAATAGCTCCATAAAATGAGACAGTCATGTGATGCACAAAAGCCACACTACAAAGTGTACAGGTGTAGATAAGAATAAGTATTTTTATTTGCATTAAGTGCAAACTGGGCCTGTGTTATTTCATTCCTCCTATCCCGGCCCTTGTTCTAATTTAAAGGGTGACTGTCTAATCATGTAAGAAGGCTGAAGTGGGAGGTATTGAAAATATATTTTAACTAGATCTTGAATGACCAAAAATATAAATTGGCCTGAATTTGACCTTCAACAGACAGAAGGGAATCCAGTTAATGCTGAAACGAGAGTGAAATATATTTAGAAATGTAACAGAAAATGCCCCAGTCGATCAAGGACCTTTTGAATCTCCTCACTTTCATTCCTATACATGCATAAAAGCATCCTGCATCCTTGCTATTTTCTTTTTTTTTGCATTAAGTCTGGCTTTATAATACATCTTGCCTATTTTTTATATGTTGGAGATGAGTCATGTCACACTCCAGTCACCACTAAAATCCTACTGCTTGTACCTACGTGTGTATCAACATATGCTCGGGTTATTAGAGATTTCAAGTAAAAATAAAAAAAATACCATAAGGTCCTCTAGCTTTGTCCATTAACAACGGGTCAGATAATCAATGCCTGAAATATACTGAAAGCATTAATTATTTAAAAGAGTAATGAAGACAGTTCTGCTTATGCTTTCCCTTGTAAAAGTAAGATAATTGTGGTCTGAAAATCTCCTGTCTCATCACAGGGCTCCTACATGTTCTGTTTCCAGAGACTTTTTGCTGTTTGAAATTAATTCTAATTTTAGGGAGACACTGAAACTCAAGACAAGATGAAATGCTAAGAACCATGCATACCTTCTTTTTCAGTCCTTTTAAGTGCATATGTTATTGCCCACACACATCTAGCATATAATTGTTGGCAGTGATGTTTTTTGGCTGGCACATCCTTTGGTGGTTGAAGGTTTCTGTATTGCTAAAATGAAATGGTATGACTGCCTCAGAGCGAGACAGATAGGGGGGTGGGAAAAGTTCATATTGACATACTGCACTTTCCCAATTAAGTTAAATATCACCACACTCAGAAAATGCTCTGCTGAGAGATTTGGTCTCTACCTTTGCTACAAGATTTTGGCAGTTTGTTGGCATTTAGCAGTTAATTTTGCCAAACTGCAGACAAGGCTAAGGGACAAAAATGACTCCATTATATTTCTGACTGTCTGGCAGACTTACATTTGCCCAAGGGCAAATCTCTCAGATGAATATTTTTAAAGCTAGAGTGGCTCATCCAAATTATCTCTTTTCAGCTGCTGGGGATGCTTGGTATTCTCTGGTAATCAGAGAGCAGCAATTGCATTTTGGGCACCTGAAAGAGCAGAAGATAGAAGCCACATGGAAGCCACTTCTGTTTCTCATCATTTACAGGCTTAGTATCCCTTGATTAGACAAAGGATAGATAAAACTTGGACAGTGTCTGCAAATTTCCACATCGTCCTGCCAATTCGCCTGAAGCCTTATCTGGAAAGACTGCTTTAAGATGTCACAGGGAAGTTCATCCTCATGCTCACAGAAGCTGCCAAAAAGAATGTAATTGTGACAGGTTTTGTTTTTTGTTGTTGTTTTTTTGAATGTGAATACCATCAGTTCCTTTCACACAGACTCCCAAACAACCATCAGATGATAATGAATTTCTGTCAATACAGACCCGAGCCAAATTTGAACTGGCAAGCTACAAATAAAAGGCTCTGTATCTGTTACCTATCACCTGGGCTATCCATTCCTTCCCACTCACACTTATTCCTAATTTACAAATAAACTGTCATTCAAAGTCAAAGACTAAAATTAGTTGGGGAAAATAAAGAAACACTGTTTAAATACACACTTCACACCCGGATTTTACAGTAGCAGCAAGCACTGAAGCCAGGAAGCGGTGAGGAAACACACTGGGTGCACTATCACTGCAGCTACAAGTGCTTTCTGGGACCTGTTAATATTCAAGATTCAGCCAGGACTTTTCATTTTTGGCCCAGCCTCACCCGCTGTCACTGAAGGAGGACATGGGAGAAGAACTTATACTTATTTTACATACAGATGTTTCCCAGATGAGAAATCCTGAAGAGGAAAGCTCTGAGTCCCCCATATTTCAAGTATGCAACAGCCAAGATCCCTCACTGCTCTAAGGGCGTGGAAATGGTAGTAAAAACCCAAATGATTCCAGAAGCAGCTCTGGCAGCAAACACTTTGATGTCTGCTGTGGTCTCAGCCTTCCCACGTAAGGAGTTCATCAGACCTATCAACGGGAGATGACACAATGCCAGTTACAACACCAGGAAATGAAACTGGGACTAATGGGTTAATTTGCTACATCTTGATTGAGTGGACTGGATCCTTCTAGAGGCTGCTGATTTTTTAAAAATGTGTTCTGACATTCAAAGGAGCTCTACATAGTCTCCACCAGGAAAGAACCGAAATTTAATTGTTCACTGATTTTGCAAAACACTTTCCATTTCACGGCTAGCCTGTATACACTGTATTTTAAAACAGTATCATCTATTAAGTGAATCAGTTTGCAATGCACACAAAGTGCCTGGGGATTTGTTTTGTGCAGCCATGAGGAAATGGCTGAGAATGAAAGACCAAGAAAAAGGATGGTTATGGGAATGGATCTAGGGCTGAGGGACATCACAACACGCAATGAATGGAAGAAATACCTATCCAAGACCAGCCACAAAGTATGTTCACAGATAAAGACTACTTTGAAACAATGAGCATACAAAAACATGTTCTTGAAGACATCCAGGCATGGCTTTCTAAACAGCAAAGCCACCCGATTAGCAGATTTGTGTTCAAGCTCCCAGTATTCTTCCAAATGAAACTCAAGTCTTTCACAATGCCATAAAACCTGGTATCATCACAAGCCAATTAAAATCTTTGTGCCAGTAGACTGAATTAAATGAAGGCTAAATAAATTTAAAATACATGTGAACGGAATTTAGAGATGTAAAGGAAAGTTCTTCGTCTACATGGGGAAGCTGCATGCATCAATTCTACAGACCAAGAAGTGGGAAAAAAGCTCCAGTGTTTGTTTACCTCATGTACCTGTGGGTTTTGGCTCTTAGCAGGGAGCTTCCAAACACTCCTAACAGAACAGAGCCCATACTGTTTAATTTAAATTGAAAGATTTCTTAACCTGAACTCCCTTGACTTTATCATGAGGATTTCTTCCTGCTGGGTCACTCAATCTCTGCCTCCAGCGGAGCAGGAGCACGGTTAAAATTGACCCTTTTGCTTTATCCTCCCACCTGTAGCACTGAACCTGATGAAACAACCCTGGGTCCAGGTAGAGTTCTGAGAACCTGAACCCAGTGACAGCAACCCAGTGTGATACACACAGTTCACGAGACAAGGTTGAACAGAGAAATGAGTTAAAATGTTCCAAGTACTGAAAAAGCTGACAAAAATGTTAAAAAATTAACCAACCTCAACCTACATAGAAAAAAAGGGTCCAATTAATAATTTGTTTAATAATTAAACCAAATGTCAGATAAATGTCTCCAGTTTGGTAGTAGTGGCACATGGTCTGTGACTATATACTGGGTTTTCAAAAAACTATTGTGAGTGGTTTTCATTTAAGAGCAGCAAAGGTCCCATCTATAGGTGGAGACCTTTGTTCCTCTGCCACCTGCAGCCCTGTGGTTACTGGGAATAAGGGCTATTACATGTGCAGTTTACAAAACATTAGTATTTCATATTCCTCTATGTTAATTACTAATGGAATGCAATTAACTGATTCTCTCATGAACTGTGATACCAGATGTAACAAGCCTGATTCCTTTCTCACTGTGACATAAATTAGCAGTAACTTCATTAATGCAAATAACATTATATTGTATAAAAAGGATGAATGGATGAAAATAGAGACGAGTTAGGATAATCTAATATCAGGGCAACACATTAGAACAATACATCAAGCCAAGGAATAACAGAAAATATTTTACAGGACTAATACATTTTTAAAACACTGTTATAACAATGTGTTCAAAACTGCATTTGTTACATTTCTAAAAGCCTTACAAAATGCAAGGAACCAGTCAGAAATGCAGATTAGGGAAGGCTACCTGATGTCCCGGCCATCCACTGCTGAAAGGTAGCAGCAAGCACAAAATTTGGTGTTTCAATTTTCACTTTAAGGGATTAACTTTTCTCCCTCATACTAATTTAAATTTAACCTTAATTTGCCTTTCTAAGCTGTGTGTTTGAGTTTTCTAATTAAATGTAAATACTTAGTACATTTTTAAAAATAATCTGGTTTAAATTCTCTAAGAAAGTAGCACGTAGTCTTTAAAAATGTCATGTCTGAAAAAAATTAAAGCTTTACTTACAAATAACAAGATTTGAGTGACTTCAAAGGTCAGAAGTGAAATGTTTAATTTCTATAGCTGTTGTCTAGAATCTTCCTAGCCTCCCACTAGTGGGCTTTTAGGCACAGCCTCCAAAGGTCAGGACCTCAAATGTGATAGGAATTAAGAAAGGTACAAACATTTCTTAGAGGCTGCAGCTTGGCACACAGATAGTTAAAGGCTCCATGTGTTAATAAGTTGTCCATGATTCAGAAAAATCTCTATTTATCAAGATCCAAACTGCACAGTCTGGTTGGGGGAGAATAAGTGGATAAGAAGAACAAGAAATACCATCCCCCGCTGGATACACACCACTGATTCTTTTGCACCTACCAAGTAGAAGGGCTTGACAAGATATATTTGTTTTTCAGTTAATATTCATAAAAGGTGTGAATAGGATTCAGAACTTTTTAGTACAAAGCAAATCCAAACAAAAGGAATACTCAAATTAAAACTCTCATTTTTTTCAAGACACAGCAGCCTTTTCTAAGCTTTATTAGAAAATTATCATGCCAGCTGTCTCTTTTCCCTGACTGTTATTCACACAATATGCCTCTCTCTTGTTTCTTTTCAGCTTTGTACATGTATAATAATGAGTTTTCTAGAATGGAAAACCCAGCGGAATATTAAAATTGCAAAGAGCAGCTCTTTGAGTTAATTTCACCAAAGTGCATCACAACATAATACAGTGTAGTAAGAATGAATTTCTAATAGGAATTCATTCATGGAAAAATTAATTAAAGAAAATGTTATTGCTAATATAGCTTTTCATATACATACTGTTACGTACTGGCAGTAATAAAAGCTAAACATTCAAAAAACCAAACTGCTCATGACATAGTTCCTGCCCTGTATCATGAAAAATATCTTCTCACAATAACACAGCACATATTGACTGAAGAAATGTAACTTATTATGATATTACTGAAATACAAAGCCTGGGGAAGACCACTCCCCACAGATATTTTTTACCAAATTCTTAAATTAAAAAAAAAAAAAGCTCTACCCTTATCAAAATGAATGTTAGTAGAACAATCAATATTTTCATAATAATATTAATCAAAAAAAGGTAAGAATAAAATGAAATTTCCTAATGAACAAAAAGGAGACAGTGTCAACATAAAAGATGGGGATACCACATATAAAGAATGAAAAAACCTTGAGGAGTAAAGTAACAGAGGTAGGATGAAATTCAGTGCAGTGAAGGGTAGGTAACTGGAGACTAAAAATTATGAACCTGAACTGCAGGGCACTCAAAAGGGGAGGAAGAAAAAGTCATATAGAATGATATGGATAGACTTTAAAAAATGGCAAATATGATCACAGGTAGGATACATCAATCAGTTCATTTCCCAAAGAGATTAAAAAAATACTCCCAGGACTGCTTAAAGCACTGACAAGGCCCTACCTGGGTTCATGTGTACAGAAGGGAGTTGGAAAAGATGCAGGGAAGAATAATACAGGAATTAGGAAGGGCCATACCATAAATAAAAGGAGCCCAATATGAATTTGCCTTGCTTAGAAAGTCGAAAAAGCTAGATAGAAATATTTGTTCAAGGGGGAAAACCAAGCTAAAAATCAGAGCTGGAACAGAAACAAATGGTCATGAACAAAATCAAAATAAACCAGTCATGAATAAATTTAGCCTAGGGATTAGGAGGCTTCTAACCATCAGAGAACCAAAGCCCAGAATCAGCATCCAAAGGTAGAAAAAGATGCTTCCTTTAATTTGGAATGTGATAGATTGTGAAAATTTTATGTGAAATAATTGCCTGTGATAGAAGAAGACCAAGCAATATGGTTTCAGGAGATTCCTCCCAATCCCAAGTTCTTAAATTCATATTCAACTATGCAAATTACACTCACTCTATGTCAAACAGCATACATACATCTCTGTCTCATAAAGATCAAAATGTTTTCCTGTTTTTCCTCTAGTTTCAGCATGTTTCAATTATAGCTTTCAATGTTTTGAGTTTTTGTTTTTTCTAATAGGCTCGAACTTGCCTTAAATATTTGCTCATGAAACCACATTTATACATCTGACTTCTTGTCCTAGGTACCCACTGCTCCTGTTACACAACACTTCTGAAGCAGAACAAGCAGAAGCAATCTCAAAACAAAGCAGTCTTTACCCTGGTCATTATTCATCATGGCAAATGCGAGTTTTAACCTCCAGCAAAGGGGAAATCAAACTGGAGACCTCACACGCTACATGAAATCTCTCAATACATCCCACAGTATCTGTGCCACGTAAGCGCATCACCAAACACTCTGGATTCTGTCTTGGAGGTTTTTTCCAGACATACACAGCCAGATTCGACTTCCTGAAGATTTTAAACACGAGTTTCAAATGTTTAGCCACAAGTAATGAGCAGACAGCAATCAGAAGGGGATAGACTGCAATCACAGGGAGGCTGATAAACCAGCTGTTGGCAAGGTGCTTCTCTCCCCTCAACACCACCTTTTTTTTTTCTTTAAGTAGGTAAAGTGCTGTTCAGAATATCTGATAAACAGAAAAGAAAGTCAAATAATTATAATTTTCCTGGAATATATTACAGATGGCTAGTCATTCATGTGTCAGCTTTATTTAAATCTGTGAGAAATGAAAGCGATCTGAAAAGCCTCACTGTGCACAAAGTTACATATTTAAAAGCAAGTTAACAAATCTGTAGTTTAGCCCTTTGAAGTTCTCTGTAGCTTTTCCTTTTATTTCAAGGCCTATAGACATGTTCTCTTTTTTTGTGTCATCTAAACATTAAAATTGCAGCTCCCTTAGGATGAATGACTTGTGCTCAGAGTTGACTTTTTATCAATCATGTTAATTTGGAAATAAGCTATTGGTTTGACTTTTTATTCATCATAGTCAAAAGGGGATTGTGTTTGCCCTGTCCCATTTGCCCTTAATTAACAACCATTGAATCCCCATATTAATTAGCGGAGCTATTAGTAATTTTACATCACTCTTCACTATAGCAGATAATTAAAAGTCCAATTAATAAAACTCTGGTATTCATAATTTGTATAAACCTATTATGAAACAATAAACCTGATTACACTATAGCTTTTTACATGCTTGTTTATTGATATAACACTGCCTGAATTTAAAAATAATTCCCAGCCTTATAATGGTATTTAAGTGGTGGCTTTAGTTTAATTCATCTGGTACACGAAACTTCCCAGATGACAGACTTCAATACCTCCTGAAAGAGCCCAAGAAATAATTGCCACTATTGGAAACCAGCAACATTCGGGTACATGTTGTTTTGGGTTTTGGGGACTTTTTTCGTACATTTACAAAACCACGAACCTTCATTTTTATTTATAACACAGCACCAGAGACTGATTGATTCCTGCTTGTGCACAGGAGGTGCGATCCAGAAGACAGCAACTTTAAATGACAGCTACAGCTTAATTGGCATCATCCAAGGGAAGCTGTCCTGCTGAAGCACTGAACCATCATTTCCCTAAGGCACCTTGGCCTTGCCACATCCCCAGTCAGCATCACTTTTGCATTTTCAGATAAAGTGCCTCAGGGCCCTTTGCTGGAAGATCTATGCCAAGGACCTCTGAAACCATGAAGCCCAATGCCTTAAAACTTTTTGTCACAGTCTTTGATGAAAACGAGGCAGAGATTTACATTAATAAAAATTTGGACAGGTGACAATTGTCAAAGATGTTCAGGTGACAGTGGCAAGATACTCAAAGCTGAATTAACCCTGCTTACCTCGTACCCACAATACAACTTCTGGGGATTAACCATAAAGTCAATGGGTTATTCCTAAAATTCAATTAATGCCATTTGATCAATTTCAGAAGTCTACTACATAAGCTAAAAGGTAATAGGTAGAAATATCATTTGTAGGGGAATCTACAGCTTCTGAATTGCAAAGGAAACAAATCATAAATGCAACCCGTTGGTCAAGCGACACCAAATTTATTTTCAGATACTTGCCCAAAACCTTTCACCAAGGGTAATTTATCTCTACCTGCTTTCCTAATAGTATTTCCACTGCTTTTAACTGGTGTTTATAAATCCTTGGTCACAGATTCCAAGGGCCTTCAAGATCTTCTGTGGAATCTGCTGTTACACGAGGGTACTCACAACCCACAAAGATGTTAATTCTTTTTCTTTTGGGTTTTTATCCTGGGTTGCAGTCTCTAATCATCACTTATTATTTGTTTTTAGATAATATATAAATATGATGATAAAAGCCTATTCTCCAGGATTTTGAAATCTTCCATGTGAAATTATCAACTACTTTGATTTAAATTCTAGGAAGACATTCAAGAAGTCACTGTATCCTCACCAAAGAAATTCATTTAAATTTCAAGTTTAAAGTTAAATCTAATTCTGCAACCCTGTTTAATTAAGCAATCTTTAGCTCTTTTCACTGAGGATTTGTAACTCCCTGCTGCATTCTCACTCGAACTAGTTAGATTTGCTGAGTTTAATTTTTATCACAGTTCTCTGGCTTTCTACTTCTGTCATGTACTCCCAGGCAAAAACCACCTGTTAAAAACGCCCTACAAGCTTTCATTTGTAATAAGAGGTTAAAAATTAGAGAAAAGCAGCAGAAATGTATGCCAACTCTGACATTCCCTCAGGAAACGTTGCAAGTTAGGGAAATTTTTCAATATTATGAACTAAAGGCTTAGGCTGTCATTTCCGTGGGAATTGCTGATATTCTGCTGCTATGACTTTTGTGCAAATGAAACTCTGTGTGGGTGAGAACTGTATTTAAGTAGAGTGGCTGTGAATTTATAAAATGCAGACAAGATGTTCTACTGCAATTTAGTAAGAATTTGCAATTGCAAACAAACAGGAAACATACCTCAAAGCCAGCTTATCAATATGCAGGTGAAAGACAGAAAAGAGTATCTCCCACTACAAACTCTCTTCTCCACTCATTCTTTCAACTAAATGTATTCTCCCATCACAAAGTATTGCTCAGGATTGCACTAATATGAAAAGAAATGATACCTATTTAATGTATCAGCATCTTGAAAGGATGTGCACCTTGAGTTGTGGTTTGTAGAAAAAATTATGCATCTATAATATACTCTGATTTTATAATTTACTCTTCCTGCATTTGAAATTCAAGATGGTGACTCACTTTCCAGCACATTTTCAACACAATGCAATATTGACTCTGTGAAGTAATCTCCTAAAGCTACACAGAGTTTCCAGCATCCCGGTATTTTGATCATCTCCCTTACTCATATTTTGTAATCCTTTGAAAGAAGCTATGGTCATAAACCAAATGGCAAGGAAAATATTTGTAACATTCCTTAAAATCTATCTAATGTCTCTTACAAAGCCCCATTTTGAAGGACTTTTGTATAACTAGAATCCCAAACTTCTGATTTATTTTTTTTTAAACAGAAGTGTTTTACCCATTTCTCTAAAGAGTGAAAGCACACTTCTAATCTACTTTTTTAGTTTCCATTTCAACAGCAGCCAACAACAGGAATCTTGGCAACATCAGTATAGCTGAATTGCAGATATGCATTTTAGTGGTGTGTCCGACCCCCTTTTTAAATTTTGTAAGCAATATTTGTGCTGGTATCATTACCTTTCCACAGAAGGTTTTTCCCCTGCTTTTCCCTCCTGTTAGTGAGGAAAGACACTGGGCACAATGATGAAGGTATAAGAACAGAGCTTTCAGAGTGCGGAATACCACAGATAATATGGTGAAAGGAGGGAAAACTCACGCCTCATTTCATACCCGAAGCATGAATATTTAGACTCAGTTTCACCATTGCTATATTTAAAACACCTTCCCTATAATCAGCACATCACACCGACACATGCTGGTGGTGGATATGACCCTTCCTAAGCAAAACACAGAGTCTTGCATCCGAAGTGGCTATCAGGCATTTCATAGAGACAACATGATGTGACAGCTCATCAGAAGAGGAAGTGAAGACGATAATTAATTGGAACTTTGAGGGAAATTTTTGGAAGAATATAATTAGAATACTAAGACTAAAGAATTCTTACTTGTGCGAAAAGAACCTTGAGGCTTTTTAGTAAAAGAGGTTGCACACATTGCTGACTTTCCAAGAAATAATGCAGGACACCATTGACCTCAGCCTCAAGTGTTCCTGACAGTAAATTGCAGAAGCTATGCCTGTGTTTGTAGGGTACAGCTAAACCACTACTCAGTTAAAATAAATGCCTGCTTTTCATTAGATTTGATGAAATCCCTAATGATGCCTCTAGAATAAAAAATTACAATCCTTTTATCTGAGGAAAATTGTCATAGATTGGTGGGTATTATAACACCTGAAATGACCATCTGCTGGTTCTATTTGAATCCAGATGACCAGGAAAAAGTCAAAGTCCACTATGGGTAAACTTTCCCCTTTGGCTGTTTTAACTGTTCTATATAACAGAATTTAAGGCATTATTTTTTATTAATAAAATGCTACAACAAAGCTAATCCGAGTAACATCCCATGCTGTCATGAAGTAGCAAACAGAGCAAAGAAATTAAAACAATAATTGAAAAATCTGAAGAGCTACGACTCCTTTTTATTAGAGATGCTATGGACTGTGTGCCATCAAGGCTGCAAACTGAAGTGGAATCTCTCACCCTGCCCATGTACACTGTCACTCATCCTGTCAGCTCATTCCTCGACGTGACCCGCGAGATACTCATTAAATGAAGGGGTCTTGAGTGACAAGATGGTTTATAGAAGAAAAAAAAAATAAAATAAACCAGTTTCAGTAAGCTGAAAATTTTAAACTGTGCTAAGGAGATCTGCCATCTGGGATGCTGGAATGCAAAGAAAAGGAGCATTTGGAGTTGGGAATATGAGTCTAGGATGGGGCATATTGTTTCTACTCCTATGGATTCACCACTCTTCTTCAAGCCAGCATATTCTATCTGTAACTTCATAGGCGAGGATCAGAACTCATCAATCAAAGCTCAGCAATGTCTTTCCATCCAGCATGACAGAAGATTAACATGGATTAATTTGGTTCAGCCTTTACTCTTTAGTCTGCCTGCACAGACATTCCCACCAGAAGCAGAGCTACACACGTTATACCCTACACTGCTATGAAGAGTCACAACTGCCCCACAACAGCCAGGCATTTCTGAGAGTAGCAGTAGATCCTTGCAGGTTTTAAAAAGGATATTTTTATGACTGTAGAGGTGTGCATATGTAGATGAAAGGAAGAGAGAAGCCCCGCCAAGTCTTACTCATCTGATGGCAGACAATTTCTTCAATCTGCACCTATTTTAAGACAGCTTTTAAAAGTATCTGTACCTACAAAGAAATAGGCAGTGTGTATTTCAAGGAGACATTTAGAATCACATGGTTTGACAGCAGAAAGGGGGGTAGAAATTTCTCTGCCCAAAGAGTGGATGGCTTTTCAATAAATCTTTAGAAACAAACACCTCCGTGACCTTGAATTTAAAGTGTAGAAAAATTCTGCTCTGCATAGGATTATCTGTTAAACATGTGCTATGCCTAAAGTAGGCCACTGAACAACAAACAAATAGCAACTAAAAAGGAATTACCTGAAATTTGTTATTTCTGTGTTTTGACTGAATAATCAGAAGAGTGCTTCCTCAAGTAATATTCAGAGCCTGTCTCTCCTGCCCTGCCCTTCCCTAGAGAGTTTAAATTTTGTTTATCCTGTCTATAAACATCCATCCATGTTATGACAGGTCCAGAAGAATTGAGACTTCACTGTCACATCCCAACACCTGCCTGCAGAGCCCACTCTGCACACACCCTGCACAGCCACCTGGGCAGCTGAGACAGCAGAGGCTGAGCACCACCTCAAACACCCAGGTGGGCAGCACGTTGCTGCTTCCCTGAGACAGTGAGGCCTGGAACAAGGAGGATCAACAACAGGGATCCTGCCACCTTGCTAGCTCTGTCCTGTTCTTCCCTAATGTACCCAGCAGTAAAATTGAAGAGCTAAACATATCCGTTGTTTTTCCTGTTTTGAGCATAGAGCACATATTAACAAAGAACAAATTATTCTATTTTTTCATCATTCCTTGAGAAACGGAGCATCACTGCGTGCTATCACAATGGTTTATTTGCTGTGGCATTCAGTTCAGAACGTTCCTTTAAAAAATTTATAGCCACATTAAAGTGAGTCCTTGTGAGGAGAAGGAGACTGGCTGGAAGAACTGAGGTGAACACAGTTTCAGGCTGGGTCAAGGCTACAGATTCCTGCCAACATCACTGCAATGGTTGTGGATAAGTACCAGTTAAATCTCTGCTATGGGAAGAGTTCACTCGAATAGCCATAATCTAAATCTACTGACCAGCATCAAGTGCAGCAACTCCATCATGTTATCCTGGGAAAGAGTTTCTACTATAGGCATAGACCTCGTGCATGAAACCAGAGACTGACACATGTTTAAACTTCTGTGGAATAGCTATTCATTATATTCATGCTTTTTACCCTCCAACTCTAAAATTTTGGCTTCTCTAACTCAGTAAAATCAATTCTTCAAAGAATTTCTGTGAAATGATACCTGGCAGGTCAGAAATGCACAACAAACATGACAGATATTCAACAAACTAGATTAACAAATGCTTAACTTGCCACCTTACAGCCTATAGTCCCTCTTGCCCTGTAAATTAGGCTGGAGAAGGACACAGCAGGAAAAAATGGTGCCCAGAGAGGTGAGTGACAATGCTGAATCAGAGCTCCCCAGCCACCAGCAGAGCTGGTATCATCACTGCTCACAGCAGCGCCAGGCTGACTCATCCCGAGCAGGACTGAGTGTCTCAGTACCTGCAGCCTGTTTCCCATCCATCACCTGCAGAGGCTGCCCCGGGATAATTGAGACACCACTCGACTGATTTCCCATCCAAGAGGGGCTTGGCTTTGAATGCTGGCGATGGTGACTTTGCAGAGGCTGATTTACCAGGGATGCAAAGCACCAAGTGTACCGCTTTTAATTTGCACTAGGAACCCAGTGAAAGATTTGTTACTGTCATCCACACTGATTTCTCTACCACTACAAAGTCAGTCAAAAACTTGGAAAAGTCTTTAATTGAATTTTAGGCAAGCCTGAATTTCCCTTCTCCAGAAAATCTGAATAAACAGCTACCTTCAATGTTTTTAGAGTTACCTTATCACAAAGCCATTTAAAAGGCTTAATTTGAGACTACAGTCTGACTGGAATGCTTTTTTGCATTTAAAATGGCTTTTAAGAAATTAAGAAATAGCGAGAATTCTCCTTAAGAGCTCCTTACTAGACAAACTCACTTTAAGATATTTTAAGTTTCTATGAAGGATTTTCTGAACTTCAGCTATAACATATTCCTGGATTCATTTCGCCCTTTGTCAGCTGCAACTCCCGTGTCTACAATAAAAGGCTGGGCCTCTCAGATATAGGTGTTTGTATGATTCTATTCTCTATGGACTGGCTTCACTAGATGGTAAAATACCTGGAAGCCTTTAAATACAATGGAAGAACATCAATAAAGTAAGTGGAAATGTGTTTTTAATAAACTCATTCTAAATTTCCTTATATGCATCATAAGCTCTTGTATCCCCAAGAGGGCTTATTAGATACAGATAAAATGTTTTAGAAAATTCCTATCACCTAACTACTTTAAGCTGCATTAATCATTTTAAATTCCACCCAAATCATGAGCAAAAAGTCTGCACTCATCTAATGAATATAAATGCTTTCACTTCCATAGCTAAATTTCTTGGGCTGAAGTTTTACAAACATTTAATGGGAGATGTTCACAGAAAATCCATTAAACAAATAAAAGGTTGCATGTGCAAATTTCCTGTGCAATATGCTGTGTGGAAATTCATCCCCTTTATTACTTAGCATTTTCTTTTCAAATATCAGGGTTGGATTTTAAATACTTAAAAGTCATTCTTTCAATACTTTGGATTTTTTTTTTAGCATTTCATTACTCATAATATTTCTTTAAAAGTATTTCCTTGCAAATCATTCCAAGTCTTCCCTAGCCAAGCAGAAAAAAAAAAAAAAGTGAGGAATGGCACAGAACTCTGTGGACATATTCTTAATTCACTGCCCTGGATAACTCCATTGCATATATACCACTGAAATGCAGATGTTTTGTGTGAGATTAAATTTCCTGGCTGCTACATTTATTATCTAAATAACCAGCACTTAATTCTGGCAGTTTCGATCCTGTGTTTCAGACTCTCAAATCTCTGATCAGAAACTTTCTGTTTTCCTTCGAGGTCCACAGACACTGTTCTTTCCTGTTTTATAGTCTGTGTCGAGCTGCCAGTGGGCATCCCATAATGCCACGGCAATAAACAAGAATATGCAGATGACACTTCCTTCTGCATTAAACCCCAGCCAGCTGTCCCAGGGTAGGATGACACCAGCGACTTGATGAAGGCAGCTGGCTGAAGTGAAACCTAGATCACAAGATACCAGATTAGTCCAGGATAAATGGCAAAGGGCTGGGATTTGGGAATTCTCTGCTCAGTTTCTCTTTCTACTCCATTTGTGACCTTAAGTAAATCACTCAATCCCAGAACCCCGAGAGGTAATTAGACACCAAATTTCCAAAGATTTCAATGTCGTTTCAGTTTCCAAACCTAAGCAGATCTAAACCCTTATTAAAATTTCCAGGTCTGATCTGAGCCAAAGCTGTGAACACCAAGACTATCCTTTCTCTGCCAGTATATGTCATTTTAGGAGATGAATTTTGGTGAAGATTATGGCAGGGATGCATCACCTCAGTGCACTCCAGGCTCCTCTCAATTAGGCAAAAAGTCTGAGAAGCTTCAGGCTCACAGCCCAGAACAGCAGCTCATGGGCAGAGTTCAATGCTCTGTTTGTGAGGCATCCACAAAACACATTTCTGAAACACCATAAATGAGTTCAGTTAGACAGACAACCAAAAGAGAGGCAAACCAGTTAGCCTGGAAACAAGAACTCTGCCTTCTCAGTGTGAAAAGGGTACAAAATCTCCAGTGCCACTTAAATGGAAAGTGCAGGAATAGAAACAGTTCCACAAAGCAGCTTCTCCCATCCTTTTCTGACTGAGCAAGTATGCTAAAAATTCAGACTACTTACATTCAGAGAAATACTAATGCAAGAGCTTCCTTGGCATATCACCTAGCACTCTGGGAACTCCTCTTCACAGAAGCTAAGCAACTGGCTCACTAGGTAGGATATTTTTAAAAGTTCAAGAAGATTAAGTGCCCAAATGCGAGAGAAATAAAGTAGAAGTTTTATGTTTAACTCTTTTCAGCCTTCTTTGAAAATCAAGAACAGTATTCCCAGGTGAATTACAGCTTTGACTTCATAACTCCTAACTTTGCACATACTTTCTGTATTAGTAATAACTTCTCCAATAAAACTCATCCATGCAATAAGCTCACTGAAGCCAAAGAAATTACAGTGATGACTACTTTGGTCTACCGTTTCTTAATTAGCTTCTTTCACATTCAATTGACTGTGTTTTAGCCAGCTCTACAAAACCAAAGGTTATTGTATAGAGAGTCACTTCTGTGCTGTGCTGGTTGTAAATCACACTGACCTGCAGAAGCCTCTGCACCCAGCCCTCTCCACCTCTGCTGGGGAACAGGAGGGAGCTGCCCCATGGCTCAGCCAGCTGGGCTCTGCAGAAGGCTCTCTGCAGGGCTGGAGATTTGCAGCTGGGAGGGGTTTGGCCACAGCACAGGACAGGTAGGCTGCCAAACATTCCCTCCTCCAGCCAGAGGAGGATGAATACTTCCACAAGCAGTATTTGTTTTTTTATCTTCACTGGCTAATTCTCTGAAGAGCACCCTGGAGACACAAACTGTCTGGAAGCACCTGATGCTGCAAGTTTCCCCAGGGGTAGGGAGAGGCAGAACTTCTGCAGTCACAGTGAGGGCACAGGGACACTTACTGACCTTGCTGGATGTTTGGATCTACACAAATCTCAAAGAAGCAGAAAGTTTTAAAGGCTATGTCCCTGGGGTCTACAGGGAAGAAAAAAAATATATTTTCCCAAGCTGCAGATTTCCAGTGCATACACTAACGAGAAGAACCATGTGCAATTTCTTGGCCTTACCATATGTATTTCCCAAAAGAATACAAAGTGGGTCACACATGAATGGAGACACGGATGAATTTCTACCATCAAATATTAACAAGTCTGAGCAATTTTTTTGAATCCAAAACTCATTTTGTTAGGCATTCGTGAACACATTTGAGGTTTGGAGTTAACACCCACAAGTTCAAATGCTCATGCAGGTTGTCTCATAACTGCCCTCCACCACAAAACACTTTTGTGCTTCCACACAGCTCTCGTCATTCCATCCTTCCATATCTGAGACCAGGACCTGACCTCTCTTCCTTCCCACTTCAGATCCTCTCTGTAAACTAAGCAGATCTGCTCTCCCTTCTCCAAAGACCACCCAGCCAGGCCCTGGCTTGGAGCTGTCTGGATACATTCCCATAGTGAAGCCTCACTCAGAGTCCACACCTTGGACTCATCTCAATGCACAGGACACATCTCTCACTTTATTCCTACTTTCTATCATCTGCTCTTTAAGCTATATTTACTTCAAGGGTTCAAATCCAGGGTAAAGTGTTCCACAGGTCCAGGCAGAGGTGCAAGGGCAGAGAAGCAGAACCTTGTCTAGAGAGTTACTGAGGTTGGTTGTTTGGGTCGTTGGTTTGTTTTTGTTTTGTTTTTTTTTAATAGAGCTGCTTTGAACTTTGCATAATCATTTAGGATGGATTTTCATAGCTACTCAGGAAGATCCATGTATTTTAGCTGTCCCTAGAACCCTACTCAACATTCTTTGGACTTGCTTAAAATTTGGACTTGCCATTGCTTTTAATGGATGCCCCTTCAAGCAAAGACATAACAGTCTCGAAATGTTTATAAGAAAAGACAGGAATCAAACACAAGGAAGGAGGTTCACTGCCTAAGCTGTGTTAAGGAGATATTGTTTCAGTAGAGACAAGAGAAAACCAGCAGTGTAGTTCCATATGGTGAAAAAGGTACTGGAAGTTATTTTCTATTTTCTTGCAATTCTTAACTACAGCAAAAAAAGGAGAAGGATAAATCTTTTTATGGTTTTTGCTCCAATAAACATGTTACAATCACATTCTGAAACTTTACAGTCCCAATAGGTCTACATACTCTAGAAGGATTAGCATAATTTTTTCTCTTTTTTGTCTTTTTCAGGATAGCCACAATATTTCAGTGTCTAACATAGCTGGAGCCCAGCTTTTAACTGCAATCCTCAAATACTTCCTTTATATTTTAAATACATATATAACTAAGGAAAAAAGGAATAGAAAGTTAAAAATCCATTTTAAAAATCCTTCTCTCAGGAATGCAACTCAGAGTGATAAAGAACAAGGCATTTATCTTCATTTGCAGGGAACAACATCAGACAACTTGGTCTGCTTTGCCACTTGTGAATTGTTTCAGCACCCCAAATGTATGAAAAACAACACTGCTATTGTACTCATCAGAACTCTCTCTCCATATATATTTATTTATATTTTTTTAATCTCCTAAAAGGCACAAACAACCTGTCAGATATATTCAAGCATATGCAAAATTCTAACTAGACAGACAAAAATAATCTTTGTTCTTTTTCCCATGTGCTCTGTGGGAGTTTTGTCTTGTTTGTGTGATTGATCAGTTTGTATTTTACTTCAGCAAAATCATTTTTCAGACACAATACATGCAGTTTGGAAGCAGAAGAAAAATATTCCAGCCAGAGCTTTTACTGGACAAAGCAAAGGCAATACAGAGAACTGCAATGTTCAACAAAATTACAGTGTCCCACCAAATAACATTAGAATCCTTCTGAGAAATAATGGTTTGGGTTTTTCTTCCTCAGTACCCAGCTTGTTTCCCAAAGGGTTGGGAGGGTGGGGTGAGTGATGAACCCCAAACAAGATTTTTAACATCCACTTTATTTTCTGTGAAAAATTAAGCCTTTTGGGGATCAAATGGCAAATGAAACATCAGAATATTGGCAGAGCAAGTTAAAACCAGCAATGAATGCATCAGTCACCTTCAGAAAAGGTCACATTTCTTTTGATCATTCTTCAGTATGCTGTAATAATAGAAGCATAACTGTACTTCCCATGTATTCCTCTTCATGTTCTCCCTTCCCATCTGACCTTACAAAGATAGCCTCTATGAATCCCTATTTTGCCATCAGAGGATCGTAATGCTCTTTTTGTCAGCAATGAAGGTGAAAGATAGTCATGCTATCTTTCAACTGTACCATTGGAAGATAGTTCCTTGCTTTTGCCCTTGGCAATCTTTAAATAAATTTGTTAATCATCAAGATTGCTTCCTATAACTTATCCCACAGCTGCCTCTCTTTTTGACACTAAGTTTTGTAACTTGCATTCCTTGTGCATCTCAAACATACCTGTAAATGTAACTCAATGGCAGATTGAGGCATGTACAGAAGGCAAAATTACAATCACTGTCCATAAATTACTTTTAATTCATAGCAATTCTTCAGAGTTCTTTACACAAATGTGTTGACAGGCTACGCATTTCCTCAACAGAATTTACTTCTGCAAAGCACCCATCTAAAACAAATCTCCTGTATTTTCTTCCCTTTAGTTATGGCAGCATTTGCTAAATTGGGTGAAACTCTACAGAATTTCTACAGTCAGAGGGTTAAAAGCCATGAAAGTGAAAGATATCACTACAACATTGCAGACACTTTTGTGCAGATTTCCAAAGCTAAAATTGTGCTTCATCCTCAGCGTAGCGTTTTTCCCGTGTGTGAATGCATGTATTCTGCTAATCACAGTCATCACTGCATCCTACTTCACTGCTCAATGACGGGGGAAAGGATCTTTCGTTCCCAAAATAGCTCTGATCTTATAAGTGTGCTCATCAGCCAGTTTAGACAGTGCCATTTAATTGAAGTCAATCACGGAAAAATTATTAAAAAACAAGTTTGAAAAAGCAGTGTGTATGTGGCAACAATGCAGTAAACCCTCTCACAGCCTTCTGCCTTCACAGTATTTGTTGCTTTTGCAATATGGAACTTGATCATTTTTCTAGACAGGAATTTTTAGAATCCTCTACAAATAACTCACAGTATCAATAGTAATCAACACAGCAGGAGTCACCATCTTTAACATTCCTGTCTTTTTTTTCTGAACCATACTGCTGTTTACCCAGAAGTTTAAAGGAGAATCCTTTAATTTCTGGGAAAATAATAATAAAAAAAAAAAGGTAGGTTGCTGTTTCAGTGTGTTTTCCAGACACTCGCCCCTTACTCTGACACTCTGAGTGACCTTAGGCATTTCAATTGACCTCTGTGAGCCTCAGTCAGCTCGGCTAAAAGACAGAGTCTCTTTGAAAAGCAGATGTTGCACCAGAGCTGCGTTTTCTTGGATAAATGCATTTAAAATTAAAAGAAAGCTAAGACTGCTCAATGACCTTTCAGTACACTTAATGTCAAGGGCCTTTCTTTCGGAGACTGAGTGTCTATCTGGAATTGCTAATGCAATTTAAAGGAAAAAGAGAAAAATCAAATTGTAACAGCTCAGAGAGATGCAGAGGTAGGGATTGCCTTTTCATTGATATTATATGCTTTGGCTCCATCACATCTTTTTTCTGGGTCTAATTCAAGATAAATCATTTATAGTATTGTAATAGCTTATATTCATGCAGCTTTTCATTTTAAGTTCTGTATTTATGCTGGATCTTTCATGCCAAAACATCTCAGAATACATCCAAACTTAAACTTTTAATCGAAAAAAAATCCCACCAAACTGACAGGAAGCTAAGAAACAACCCTGGGTATGTGCAGAAAAAAAAAAAAAAAAAAAAAAAAAAACAGTTAACAANAAAAAAAAAAAAAGAAAACACAGTTTACATAATGAGGATGCAATCTCCCACAATATCCCTAGGCCCTGCCATCTGAGCATGGATGTTTGCACTTGTCAGGTACTGATTCTGCACGCTGGGCTGAGCAGCTGCGAGCCACCAGCAGAGCGAGCAGGGCAGGGTTTGGTGGCTTGGATGACTGACAGCCCCAGGGCTGGGGACAGCTCTGGCAGGGGCTGGAGCAGCCCCTGGAGCGGGCAGGAGTGTTCATCAGCTCCTCTGCCAGTGACTCAGCACACACACACACAGTTCAGAGTGGTTCAGTGTAATCTCCTATGGACCTTAAATCCTTTTAATCGCTGCCCGATCTTTTCACAGTTGTATCCACCTGCTTTTGCTTTTTAAGGAAAGATGTTACAATATTCACCAACCTTTTTTTTTTCCTCAGGTCCAGCAAACCAGGTGTTATTTTATTCATCTAATAAGGCTAAATCAGTTACCAGTTACTTCTTAACTGGATCCACATGTGTCTTCATTTAAATGAAACTGCTTTTAGTGCAACTCTCCAGGAAGGATTGTCTTAACACAGGCCAGATTCTGCTTACTATTACATCCTCCATTACACAACGACTTGCAAAGCACAAATACATCACTGTTTCACACAGTAAAGCCATCCCAAGTTTCTCTCATCACCAGTGCTCCCATAAGTATAAGGAAAAACAGAAGGAAAGAGTAAGCACAATATTACAGATTCCCACATCCCAAACCCATAACTGCTTCTAAGCCTTTGCCAAACCTATGTGTGTTGTAGATCCTTGCTGTAAAGGTGCTGGAATGTCAGCTTTAGAGTAGTGTTAACTCCATTTAATGATGAACTTCACCCACAACTCCAGGAAAAGGTGACAAAGCAGCTGTTTTGGTGCTTGACTTGATTCTCATCCCCATGCTACCCAGTTTACCTGAAGCATCTGGTTGCAGCAGACAGATGTGGCAGAAACCCTGAGCAGAAAGTGAATCCTCTGCATGTTTGCTGTACAGGCAGGGAGGAAACCTGCCCAGACCAGCAGTGCCTGTCACCTTCCCAGTGGCCACTGCCCGCTTCCTCAAGGATAGCACGTGTTCCTTCTCCTCTAGCCCTCCCAGTTCACAGCCTGGCATGACCATAAATGACCAACAAAACTAGTAATAATTTATTAATAAATAGGGATAACAAGCAGGAGTTTTAATGTTGCAATATTACTATTAAACAAACACAATTACTATAGCTTTAATGCATACTTTTCATTATCTTCTGTTGGCTTGGATTCTATGTGTAAAAAAAGAAATCGTATGGCCTTCCCAATAAATAAGATTCAAGTACTGTTTATGCTTTGCAGCCTTGCAAACAGTAGTTGACTTTATCACTTGAAAACATTCTGAATAATTTTGAATCATTCTCTGAAGACTATTAACTGAATTCCCTTACATATTTTGAGAGTCTCTTTCTACATTTAGATACCTGAGTTGATACCTGAAGACTCTTGAGTTGTCCATGCACTCAGACCAACAAAACTTACAAAAATATCCTCAAGGGCCATATCAAAAGCCGTGTTAAAGTCGAGGTAAATAACAACTTTCCTGTCATACACAAATCCATTTATCCTATCATAGAAGGCAATCAGGTTGATTAAGCATCCAAATGCCTTCCTCTTCACAGGCACAGAGTTATATCCCAAGAGAACCTGCTCCACAATTTTCCCAGGACCCAAAGTGAGTTCATCTGCCCCGTGCTTCCCCAAGCAGACCTCTTGGCCAATTTGAAGATGGTGACAACACTCATCTTTCTCCAGTCACCAAGAAACTCCCCCTGTTTCCATTTCCATTCCAAGGCAATAGGCAGTGGCAGAGGACATCAGCCAGCCCTCTGAGTGCCTTGGATGCTGCCCAGCTGCTTCCGTGGCCCTGGAGGGATCGAGCTCCTGCAGTCTTGTCCCTCAACCTGTCACACCAGCAATGCAACCACCAGTGTAAGAGTGGGCACTGCACTTAACGTATTTGCTCCACACAAAACATTTTTTTTATGCTGTCTGTGTCTCACAACTTTATCATTTCCTCACAACAGGAAGATCAATCAATTTCATAAGCAATGTCTTCCAGGCGGGCTTTGAGATTAAATGGTAGGATAGCATTGCCAACACCTTAATCCTCACATGCTCATACACGTTCAGCTGCAACAATTTTGACATGCAGGTCAAAAGGTTGATTTGAGAATAACCAAAGAAGTTCACAAGGTTAATTCGATAACATCCAAAATCGTAATCTGCAATCAGCTGAAGGAAGGAAGGACCTCCTGCTGCACAGGTGGTACAAAGATACCCATGTTACTCATAGCAGCTGGGGAACAAAAATCAACAACATTGTTGTAGTAAATTCACAATGTGTACACAAACCCTTTGAAACAATGTGCATAAACACCTCCTGTGAGAAACAAAAGCAGTCAAAAATGAAAATACAACAGTCTGCTGCGATCTACATTATTTGTCTCAATGTCTCAATCATGCCTATGATTTTGCATTAATTTCATTTCCCATGATCCCAGGTTTATAATCTGGGACTGCTGAATTCCCAGACAGGGATATTGACCTGAGACACCGGGATCATCAGATGGTTTTGGGTTGGGATCATCTATTCCTTGTACTGTAGTTTTATCCCTCATAATTACAGTCTGCCAAAGCCACACTACCTGTGCATTCCTGCACTGCCAACAATGCTTGTGGCTGCCTCTGTCTTCTGTGGGGACTGCAGAGTCAGTCTGGACAGCTGATTACCCTAAAAACCACTTATAACACCCAAGCCCACACTCTGCTTTCACAAAAATCACTGAAAGGACCTAATTATGACCCTGCTGGTTGAGCACACAGGGAGAGCGTAGTGAATTATTGTTTTTTATCTCTAGAAGAAATCACACCTTTCACAGATTCCAAAAGCTAACTGGTCTCTACCTCTTCCCAACCTAGAATGCCACCAACCCTCTGTAGTAGCAGTGTCACATTCCCCACTCCTCTCACCAGCCTCACAATGAGTTCTTTCAATAACTTCCACGTTTCCTACAGACAGATCCCCTACTCGAGCTCTTCCCCGAAGAGCTCTACAATGTCCCTTCCCAGAACCCTACAATATTTGTCAATAATTTCTGCTATAGATTCCCTCTAACACTTTGTTTGTGTGCTCTTGATTACGTTCTACCAGGCTGCTTTCCCCATTTTCCCTGTCTAATTCTGATGTTGCCATGGTACCATAATAAGTACCAGAAGCAGAGATTCTACAACTGTAGATCACCTTTCACTGCACCACCCTTCCACTGAAAAGGAAACAGTCCACCCCAGTCCTGGGTCTTTTTTTCTTCGTTTTTTACTGAACTATTACCTAAAACCCGCAAGAGCTTTCTGAAATATTTGCCCATTCATAGTTTAAACTGTTTTTCTTATTTGAAGTCTTCCATTGAGTAAGACATTTCCCAACAAACTTAACGATTTCAGAGAGAATAAAAAAATACAAAAACCCCCAGAAAATATAAAAAAAAACCCCACCCCCAAAAGAAACAAACAAACAAAGGGGAAAAAAAAAAACACAAAGAGAAACCACCAACCAAAATCACAAAAAAACCCTCATAGTTTTTATACCAGATATGTAATGGGTGGTTATGGGAAATACAGACTCCCAATCACCACACTCCTGTTTCTTGCTAGACTCCCATCAACAACAGAACAAATCTGTCATCTATTTCAAGCTTAGATGAGACCAGATTATTAAAAGCATAAGGATTTTTTGCAAGATACTGGCAAATATCTTACGAGATCAACTGGTATTTCAAAATTTCCATCAAATAATGGCTTTTACATGCTCCAAAGAGAATCAGACTCTTTAAAACAGCACCCATATGCATCATACATAGAAGCACATGCAAATACACCCTGCAGGAAGTAGCAACCCTACAGATCCTGTAGGCTCCAGGAAGAAAGGTCAGATCTCATTAATGATCCAGGGCCACACCACATTCATTCATAGACACTGAATATTTTTTTCCTTCCCCAGTCTGGTGAAAAACGAGTATCACCACTACGAGAAATGAGTGGTAATTGTTCCAGCAGTGCAGGCACCATCTCAGTCTCACCCAGCTGTGGTGAAACTGCTTCCAAGTCGCTTTTCCAGCAGCCAGGCAGCACCTACGGGTCTGCTAGTTTCATTACTAAAAGCAGCATGCTGGAAGCAAGAGAACAGATAAGCCTGGGAGGGTCTTTGAAATTATTCATATTCTTCCTACTGACAGTTTCAGCAGAACTTTTAACATTAAACAGCTTGCAAACAGAGATCAACAGCACATCAGCTCGTACCAACTACAAACCTTCTGCAGGTTTCAAGTCATACGCAGTGGGCATTAGCGTAGCTCAAAGTGTTTTAAAAAAAGACTGTAGGAAGCTGGAAAATGCAGATATTTCAAGCATAATTCATGATCTAACTGTTGCTTATGATAATTTTGTTGTGCAATATACGCTGTGTAATTTTTGAAGGGAATCATTTGTATTATTTTCTCATTATAAAACTCAATTTTTTATCCATTGGAAAATAAAGAATGGCTGGATTTGAACCTATTTCTTTAGCAATGGGACACTGCATGATTGACAATGCAATTACCAGTGTAAAATTTTTGATATGCCAAGTAATACTTAAAATAGAACTTCAATATTTTTCATGTACAGAGCTGTGGGTTTCGTAACAACCTGTTTTTCTGCAACTCAAGAAATCTTCACAGGTTCAAGAAAAATTCCTTTAAACTTGATATTTGTGAAGAAAGACACGCACAGAAGAGACATTCAAGCATTCCATGGAAAGGTTGGTGAAATTAACGTTTCAATTACATGAAGAGTACAGTTACACTTTTATAGATCTTCATGAACTGAAAGAACCTTTTTTATTCGAAAAACATTAAAAATCTGTCTCCTCTAACGATATTGAGAGATATTTTAGACCTCAATTTCCATATCTACTTTAAGCCAAGTTAGTATGTGGGCATGTAACATTAATGTCGACTTATTCCTTCCCCTTTACTATCATTTTTCTCCTCTAAGCTTGCCAGGTACATTCTGAGAGCTGGAAGCCATTGAGATTTACCAGATTCCACCTCTTGTATGCAGGTCCATCTATTAGTGCCAAAAAAGGGAATGTACCATAATTATTTAGTTAGGCCATTAAAAAAAAATCCTTATTTCGCCTTTAGATTTAAATCTTGACTTCCCTTAAAGAAAATTTAATGCCTGTTCACTTGTCTGTCTCTGCTGTGACTACACAGAACATGGTCTGACTCCTATAAAATATAGATGCAGTTTCACAGAGGCAAGTGCTCTGGTTTGCATCATGCTTCTGTTAGGACTGGTGATTTGTTAGGATATTTTTCTTTCTCTTAGAGCTTCTCCAACTATTACAAATCTCTCCTTTTTCCTTTCCCTTCCTTCTCTCCTCCTATTTATTGCTGGTTTTCAGCACAATTGCTGACAGAAGTTTTCCATTTCTTTCTGGAGGACAGTAAGACCCTTCGCTCTCTAATCTGTGCAGGTAAAAGAGATCAAAATGCAAACCCTGCTGAGGAACTGCCTTCTTCCAGGCTGAACTTCACTCCTCATGACCAAGCCTGCCTCTCTTTGTTATCCTAGGCCAAGACACATGGCAGCTTCTGAGACAAATATCAGTGCTGTTCAGCCTGGGAGACTTAACCTGGAA
Source organism: Melanocharis versteri (assembly GCA_013397845.1). Lineage (NCBI taxonomy): Eukaryota > Metazoa > Chordata > Aves > Passeriformes > Melanocharitidae > Melanocharis > Melanocharis versteri. Next base: position 509,023 of record VZTG01000763.1, on the reverse strand, counting down.
CTTCCCTGTGTTTTCTGAGGACACTGGGAAGGCAGCACAACAGAATCTTCAGTAGCTGGTAGAGCTGAAGAGAAGCTGCAGGTGTGTTCACAGCATATCTTGGCAGGAATGCAAGTGTGGAAGAGAATAGAGTGCTCCAGCTGCCCACTGAAAGAAGTGAATTGGGAGGGATTTTTATTTGCTACCACAATTTTCCACAGGCAGCGTGTGATCCAGAAGTATTTTCTAAAATAAAAGAGCTTTCCCATCCTTGGAGTGTTTGACTTTAGCTACAATCCCATCTCTATCTGCCTTTGGATTGACCTCTGCCAGCTGCTCTTCACACGTGGGTGCTGATCCCACCCAGGTAAAGGATGTCTGGGACACAGTCCTGAGGAATAGGAGCAAGAGGGATTTATGGTTGATGGCTGCCTGTGCATTGCTGGCATCTGGGAGAAGTCTACATCCAGCAAGGCACTTAAAAATGTGACTCCACTTTGACTTCAATCAAACTCTCAAAATAAAGCAAATGCTTCACCTGAGACCACAAAATCCTACAATATAATGAAGTAGAGGAAAGGAGCCTACCTTACAGATTTAAATCTAAAAAAAATGACTCCAGCTAAATCCAGAGGTTTCTCCAGATTTGCCCTGATGTGAAAACAAGTACTGACCTATTGTATTCACAAACCTCACAAACAGCCACCACACTCAGTTCTTTATCGTGTAAGTTCATTCTTTACTTTCTCAACAGAAATATCTATATAATTATTCTATGCATGAGTAATATTGGCTCAGAAAATCAACTAACATGGGATTCAGCAGACCCAAGAATTATGCAAAGACCGTTTTAAGCAGCTTACTATTTAAAAGAAACAATTTTTTTTTAGAAAAAGTACATCTACCAAAAAAGCAATAAAGTTCTTTGCATACAAGCAAATTAGCAATATTTTTTCAGTGCAACTGAAAAGCTGTGGACATTGAAAATTAAAAACAGCCATTCCATGAGGAGAGAAAAGCTGCATAATAATAATAAAAATATAACTTTAAAGCAAATCTGTGAGTGTCCTTTTGTGAGTGTGCATAAATGAGAATTAGATGAAAGAAGGAAGAGAAGAATAAACACAAAATTTTTGCTAAAAACCCAGAGATATTTGACCCAGTACAAAAATGGGCCACAGTCCCCCTTTTTGTCAGCTGTAGTTTTACTGCAATTAGTGAAGCCACATAAGTCTGCCTGGACCAAGTCACCTAAATATATTCAAATTCTAAACAATATTTCCTTACAGTTGTTTCCTTCTCTTTGTTCCTACCCTTTCCATACCTCTGTGCTGTCTTTGAATGCAGATGGGTGGTTATGGAAAACATTTGCTGTTGCATCAAGGGCTCTCAGCCTCCAGTAACCCTGTTAGAACAGGTCTTTCATTAGCAATATAAATAATTGCTGACTACATTTTTGTTCTGGGATGCAAAGAAAAGTTGTTCTGAAACTAATTCCAAGTCAGGAATTTTATTTTTTTTCTGCAGTTCAGAGATAGAGATGGAAGAATGGCCCTCACTCAGAAGTGACTGGCAACCTCTTTATAAATTATTTTCCAGGTCATTTCACTGAGTGTTTTGCAGGTATTCCATTTCATTCCTTGGCAACTGACCCAAAACTTTGAGCTGGATTACTTGAGAGATGGGCATTGTCTTTGGTATTCTTGGGTAAAATAAAGTTATTTTTCTAGAATGTAATTCTTCCCAATATACCAGTGGAGACTCCCCCATCCCAGCTCTCGCATTTTTTTTTCTTTACAATGGCATTTTGGCCTTAATCATTAGGATCAGAAGAAAAACATCCATATCATTATAAATTAGAAAATGTTTAATAAGAATGAGCTTGAACAAATTTTTGTTATAATGAAAGGATTAAGGTGCATGATAGCATTAATATTTAGGAAAAATTAAACAAAATTGCTTTTTATCTGCTGCAAACTATGTTAAATATTTAATATGCCACATTATAAGGGCACGATTTGCACAAAGGGTATGACAACCTTTGTGTTACGAACCTTCATTTCGGCGGTTCAAACTTAGTCAGAAAAACTTCTAGAAGCTAAATTTAAAACCATGTGCAGGTTTGATTTTGGTTTTTTAGACCTGAGAAAAACTTCAAACCCGTGCAGGGCTCCAGCAGAACATTGTACAAACAGTGGGGCTAAAGAAGCTGCCTCTTGCTGGCTCTCCTGACCCAGCACATGGTTTATTCAGAAGGGAGCACTGAGTTTAATTGTTCTGGAACTTATGGGAGTCCTTTCTGTAGCTTAGCTTGGAGCATCTGGGTGTATTTTTAAGCATCTTTAAAACATTTAAAAAAAAGCAAGTATTCTGAGGTGATGAAGGGTGATTTCTTTTTCAGTAATCTGGCGTGAGATAACTTTTATGTAAATATTGTGAGGGGAAAATTCTAGCTCTCCGATTATAATAAATGAGTATAAATATTCCTTTATAACTAATCAGGTGTGCTAAATCTGCTAGGACCAGTAGTATGCTTCTAAAAATAGAGCAAATCACTTTCTGAAGTCTGAAATCCTGGAAACATTCAAGCTTTCCCTAGGAGTTTAAACAAATAAATCTCCAGAAAAAAAATCAAAATAAGTAAGCCCCAAAACCCAAGTTGAACCTGCTTAAAGCCACCGATGTGGGGCATGAAATTTTAAGGTAATAACGTAACAGTATAATGTAGTCAATTTGGTACTATATTTTTACTGCTTGCAGATCACTGAACTGAGAAACAAATAAAATGAAAAAATTCTGAGGTTGCGCCTAAGCTGATCCTTACAATGACCTTGAAAAAAAATCTATTATCTTTTGCCTTTATCTCTACTCCTGTGAAATGTGATAATAAACACTAGTTAGATCTTCTGTCTTGGGATGGGACTCTGAGCAGAAAGCAGCAAAACATTTCAACCACTTTGGTTTTGCTGGCTGAATTTCCAAAATCAGCCTTGCTCACGCTTCCCAAAAACATAACCAGAATTTTAAATCTACTTCAAAACCTATCAAGTCACTATGAGTTACATTTCAAGCTCTCCCTCCACCTCAGCTGACTTTCATTTTATCCAGCCAAGGCAATTTTTTTCATCTCTACCCACATCCAAGGCAGCTGTTGGCTGTTAGGCTGGGGAGCAGGTTCAGCTGTGTTGTGCAATCCATGTCTGGGGCCATCATTTGAAGAACCACGGTTTTTTTCCATTCCCTGTTTTTCATAGATGTCATCTTTACTGAATAAAAACTTTCCTCCTTCGCAAAAAAAAAAAAAAAAAAAAAAAAAAAAAAAAAAAATCTTCACAATTATTTAATTGTTATTATGGTGTAACTGAATCCATGACCAGCTTCTGAGCACTCCTGAATTTTCACAGCTGTAACATACTTGTTTTCAAGGCACAGCTTTCTGAAGTTCACATTCAGGGAAATCCAATAGGAAACAGGAGGAGAGGAGAAGTCAAACAATGTCAGAGACACTGCAGCTCATTATTAGCTTTCAGATTTTCTGACTCTGGCATATATAGTCACGTTTAGCCATAACAGGAAAAATTAAGAGACATTTTACTATGTTGGAGTCTTATAGATAGGAAAAAAGAGTAATTGACCATCATTTCAAACCTACAACTGTTTCATTTGAAAGTAAGATGGAAGATATCCAGCAGAATCTTGCAGAAGGGGGAAGTAAAAAATGAGTACAGTTCAAAAACTCCAGATTCAAGTCTCATTTACCACTAGAACAGCAACAAGATATATTTTATGTATCTATATTTTAATAAAATTGACCTAAATTATCTTTTTTTTTTTTAAGCTTGACTTCAATATCTGTATTGTGTCACTTAGGGTCAGAGTGTTTTATGATATTTTAAATTGTTTATAATCCCCTCACAAACCAAAAATGCTAGGATACCAACATGAGAAATGAATACAGAAGCACATTTTGAAACTGGAACTCGAAATATCAAGTATCTGTACTTAAAGGTGTATCATAAAAAATATACTCCAATAAATAGCTTTTATTGAGGCATTAGTGACCATTAAGCTCTCATGCATGTGGCTCCTGCTGTCAGGCAGATCATATTAGTGATACTTGTAAATGTTGTGCATCTGCTATAAAGTATCTCAGCTCTGCTTACCAGAAGGTTTTCTAAACATTAATTCACATTTTTGGTGGCTTCAAGAGAGATAGCTTTTATTAATTACGTGTTAAATTAAAGCTACAAACAGCCTTTATTTATGTTAGCACAAGATTCTGTCAGTGGATATCTTTATTTCATTGCACTGTACTTTCCAAGAACTAAAAACCCTTAAAAGAAACTCTAATAACAAGTTTGGTTTGAACTTAAAATTGTGTACCAAGCTTTGAAACAAAGAACAGAAGGAAACCTTCAGTTTCAACTGTAAATATGAAGGTATTGAAATGCCAGGTTGTGCTGAAAACCTGTATTTGGAGGGCAGAAACTTTTCAAGCATGAAATCCCTCCTTCAAGGAAGGCAAACTGAAATGAAAACCAAAACTAAGAAAGCAAGCGTTTGGAAATGCACCATGCCATTTTCCCTGCCATCACTCTCCTTCCCACATTTACGTGCTGCTTTGGGTGTCTTGATAATTTGCAAGAGAACAGCTTTCCTCACCTGCAGAATTTCAGGGGAAACCACACAGTGGCAGTACTGTGAATGCAAACACTCTGCTCTGTTGTGCAGCAGCTGCTAAGAACTAAAATACAGTTTTCCACCCTTGGTTATGGTTAAGTTGGCTGTTACTTTTCTATACAGAAGAACATGCAGTCAGCATGTAATTTATTTCCTTCTTTAATTTCAGTATCCAGAGGCCCCAGGCACAGTCACACATCTCACACCAGGCTACTATTTTCTTGCCATTTGTATCCACTGCTTTACTTCCTCTACTCAGACGTGTTTGTAAAGCCCAGTTCCTTAGTGCAAACTTGGAATTCTTTGCCAAAAGAAAAGGAAAGGAAAACAAACTGAAGGAGAATCCCCCATAGGAAGATACCAAAACACCCATCCCAGACATTTATGATTCATTTAGGTTATTGGTTTCTGTTCTTTTACAGCACACAGAAACAAGCTGATGAGAATTAGAAATGACAAATCCAGAATGCTCTGTTTACTCTCCTGTACCCTGAGCCTCTTGTCAAAGACTACACCACACAGATCGCAGATGTTAACTTCTGATTTACAGGTATCCCACATCAGCCGGGAAATTTCCACTCCTGTGGAAATTTCCTCCCAAGTGAACATTCTCCGATTGCAAATAATTTTTGGTTTTAAAAACCTCAGATTTCAGGCAGAAATGAAACAGTTAACATGAACATGTATTCTTGAAGAGCGTGACACACAGCACAGGGTTTTTTGTTTGCTTGTTGTTTTTTTTTTTTTAACTTATACAGAAAACTATATTTATATCCATCATTCCCACCTAAATCAATTTCCCTTCATTTCACCAGGTACACACACACGATTTCCTGGGTTTTTTCCTCCTTTCAAAGCAAGAATCAGCCTTTTCCCTGCAGGGGTTAACACTCAGTGAATCTGAATGTGGTTCCTTCCCTACTTATCTTGACTTGCTTTGCTTTTAGCTACAGAAGCTGCTCCTGAAGGTAAAGCCCTTCTGACTGCACATGCAGCAGCACTTTTCCCCTGGCTGAGTCATTCCTCAAGTTCACAGAGTTGAAACAAGCCAAACACTTCCTGGGCAGGATTTGCATCACAATCCTTTCCACCAGTACCCCCAGGATAGAGACAGTCCCTCAGGAGAGCCCAGGGAATTATGTTTAATAAAAAAACTACACAGAAATATACACATGCTACATGACTCCCCTTCGTTGACTGAATGACATTTAAAAAAAACCCACAACAACATTAAAGTATCCAGTACAGTAGCAGATAGGGAAAAAATCCTTTTTCTTATCAAAGCTAAATTATTATATCACTTCTGGTTGTGAAGCCATGAGGTACTCGTGGTTTTTTAACCTCACTAGGAAAAATATTAGGAGAGGATTTTATCGAGTTTTAAAAGGCACAATAAGTTATTTTAACTTAGATATTCCTCAATTTCTTTCTGTGGTAAATATATCCTTTTAAGTTGAATCTCTTTAACTTGAGCTGAAATGTCCCTTTCTATAAAATTTCTAAATGGTATCACACATTTCCAATAAACAATTCCAAAAGAATTCTCCACAGAATGAATTCAGCATTTTTTACAGCAGCACCTCAGAAAGGCTAAAAAACAGTGATGTTTTCAAACAAAAAGCAAACAGAAACACCATTTTCTTCCTCAAGCTCAACAGTAATTCCCTATTAGGGAAGTTACTAATTTTACCATTTCACGTCATTTTACTACAAGCCCAGTTACCCGTTGCAAGTCCCGAATAAATTAACAACCAATCCTTAATAAAAATCTAATCCTTGAGCTGCTGAGAGGACACTTTCCGTTCATCACTGTGCTTCTCATGACACCGTTCCTTTGGCCACACATTTGGTGGGCGGATGGCAGCAGCGAGCACCCGCACCGTGCTCACACCTGCAGGCTCCCCTGAAGGGACAGCATGTGCCAGCAAGACCCCCGTCCTCTCACCACCACCATCCCCTCTTTTTTCTCCAGGCTTGGAAGCATTGGTGGGGCTTGGTGGTGTCTGTGCAAGAGCACAGAATGGGAAACAACAGAGAATGAGCCTAGAAAAGGGCACAAGGCAGCACCTGAGGGGCGGTGGCCCAAGGGCAGGGCCCCCCGGGGCACTTTCTTTCCAACAAAGCCGTCCACCTAAAATAAATATTTTATGGCTTCTTTGTCAACATTTTGACCAATTCCCACATACCCGTTATTGTTCAAAGATAAAATCAGGTAAGGGCTCACTTGTTGCTGCGATGTAGGAGCTGTGGAATCCCTCCCTGGCCGGGACGCGCGGAGCTGCCCTCCTGCCTCGGAGCCTCCGGCCGGCTGCGGGGCAAGGGGCGGTCCCGAGGGGCTGCTTTGAACCACCTGCAGCAGGCACAGCCCTGAGGGTGGGCACCTGCGGGGCTCTCCTGCCACCCACCTGCAGGGCTCACCATCCACCCACCTGCACGGCTCACCATCCACCCACCTGCAGGGCTCACCATCCACACACCTGCACTGCTCACCATCCACCCACCTGCAGGGCTCATCATCCACCCACCTGCAGGGCTCACCATCCACCCACCTGCA